>CAJQZJ010004750.1:3310159-3386348 GCA_907164525.1 Lophiomys imhausi | reverse complement strand
TATATATATATATATATATATATATATATATATATATATATATATATGTATATATATATTGCATATTATATATATATTGCATATTATATATATATTGCATATTATATATATATAATATATATTGCAATTCCAGGTAAAAATTCATTTGACACATTGTGTGTGTGTGTGTCTACTAAAAATATCAACGAAAAGACTTGAGAGAACAGATCTGATTATGAAGGGGGCTGAGCCTTAGAAAGAGACTGAGTTTTGAGAACTAGATGCCAATAAGAAGTGACTGGTCCCCAGGATCAGAAGTCCTGACTGCAGAGGAAAGGGATGCTAGACTCACATAGGCTATCTTGAAAGCTTGCTTGTGCAACAGCAGGTTTTTCTGAGGGTCTCAGGAAATGATGAAAACTATCTCAGGGAAGATTCTACAGCAAGGGGAGAAGGAGATTTGGAAGGGTTGAGGGGCTCTTTCCTACCCTGCAGTCTGGGAAAAGAGGCTCAAGGTGATAGATCCATTGAACAAAACTGGGGTGGAAAGGCACAGAGGTGAGCGGGCAGGTGGGCATGGGCAGAGTGGCAGAGTAGCAGCCCAGAAGAGTGAAGGAAACCAAAATGTCTTACAAGATTGAAGCAGCTGCCGGGCGGTGGTGGCGCACGCCTTTAATCCCAGCACTTGGGAGGCAGAGGCAGGTGGATCTTTGTGAGTTCGAGGCCAGCCTGGTCTACAAAGCGAGTCCAGGACAGCCAGAGATATTCAGAAAAACCCTGTCTAAAAAAAAAAAAAAAAAAAAAAAAAAAAGATTGAAGCAGCAAGAAACAGTTAGGGGGGTAGGAAAGGAGAGAGCTGTTTCCTTGCATTTATCCACTAGCCTGTCACCAGTACAGGCTAGGTGCTTCAGGGAGAAAGGAGAGGAGGACATAGTTCCTTCATGCCATTCTACCTACTACCTTAAACATGCCTTAACGGGTTTCCACCTGCATTAGTTCGATCATTGCCATGGCAAAATGCCTGCCAAAAATAAGAGTTTATTTTGGCTCACACTTCAATGGGTACAGTCCACCATGGTGGGAAGACATGGTAGCTGGAAGATGAGGCAGCTGGTCAGTTGTATCCAAAGTCAGGAAGCAGGGCTGAGAGGAATGCTAGTGACCGGTTCTCTCTCCTTTATATGCTGGCCCAGATCCCAGGCCATAGAGTGACGGTGCCCACATTTAGAGTGGGTACTTCCACCTTCTTGTTCTTACACAGGCCAGAAAATCACCAGCAGACATTCCCAGAGGCTTGTCTCCCAGGTGATTCTAGAGCTTGTCAAGTTGACAATATTAACCATCATACCAACCAAGGTGGGAGGATAAGAGAGAAACAGTGAGATCCTGGGACTCCATGCGTGTCCTGGTGGCTGCCGCTGACCAGTTATCAGCCGAGCCTCTCCTCCAAAGTCAGTCTGTCTCAGAGTCTCACTCCTCCATTCAAACAGACTTCTATGAAGTCAATGCCACACTCAGGAGAGGACAAAACCAAGGCTTGGCTGGGACTGCACACACTCAGTTTTCAACAGTGGCGCAAGCTCCTAGAACTCACTTAAGGTCCAGGTCCAGGATTGGAATGCTGGTCCTTCTGGCCATCTCCATCTCTTAAGGTGGCTGGTCAAAGAACAGAGGGAAACCATCTAAAGCATAGGGATGCATCCAGAGGCAAGTGAGGGCTTGTGAAGACAAAGGCTTATCAGTCAGATCCTGTAGGGGGCATAATTAGCCACAGGTGGGAAGTGTGAGGAAGGACTTCAGGTGGGCCGTGATCTCCCCAAGTCTCAGGCTTCAACCGGGTTCTGGAGAAACAGTATTTTGAGATTTCACTTAGTTTTTTGGAAAGTTCTGAAGAAACCCTGGGAAGTGGCCTTTGGTGAGAGAGCTCCTTCCCTGTATCTATTCCCAGAAGTACTTTGTAACTGTTGTTATTCCCACATCAGAAGGCTAAGGGGTTCTAGATCAACATGGCTGTGGCTGCAGAGAGGTTCAAGGGTCACCAGACACTTTCAAGGGTCACTTGGCCTTCCTGGTGCAAGAGTAGAGTGTGCATAGTCAGCCCCACACCCTGACACCCCACCCGCTGGGGCAGGAGCCCCTCCACATACCTTCTGCAGCCCCTTGTGCACCCGTACAGAGCACACCAGTAATGTACCCAGCAGCCAGCAAGGGCAGCCACCAGAAGCCCAAGAGTGCTAGGCAGGACTAAAGCTGTGCTCTTTCAACCAACTTCTTTCCTGGGATGATTCTTCGTGCTGAATTTTAACCCATCACTTTCTGTCTGTGGACAGGACAGGGAGTTTAATGCTGGCATTTCCAACTTGCAAAGAACACAAAGGTGCGACGCACGCTCGGACCTTTTTCACTGCCGAAGTGTTGCTGGGAGGGTGGAGAGTGGGAAATGCCAGGACCTGAAGGCAGCAAGGTCTGGGCTGGAATCCAGCTCTGCCACTTCTGAGCAAGGAGGCTTCCGCTGGACCAGTCATTTTCCTCTTTACCCCTGTTTTCACTTCAGCAAAGCCGGGCGAAGACAGAAGCGTGGAACCCGCTGAGCTAGCAGGATGCCTCCGTGTGGGTACCTCTTAAGCAGCAGCCTGCTTCCCTTTGTCCCTCCTCAGCCAGGAGAGGTTTTCCTTTTATGATATATTCTAGGAACTCTACTTCTTTTCCTAAATGAAAGACCACATATCTAGAGGAGTCAGCAGATCTCACGTGGCATCAGCGATGTCCTCACCAGAGGGGAGGGGGTAGAAACTGGATGGTCTTCAGTGTCTGTGAGCCCAACTGGGCCGTTTGCAGAATCCAGCTGGTACGTGGGGGGTACTCTTAATCCTCAGTGTTTGTACCCTTTGCTTCCTGGGTCTCCACAGGCATCTGGCTGGACACAGGTGGTGGAGACACAATGATCTCTTGTGGGCTGGGGGAGATGGCTTAGGAAAGTACTTGCCTTGTTAGCACCGTCACCTGAGTTCAACTCCGGGGACCCACATTAACGATGCCAGGAGCAGTGGCATGTGCTTGTAATCCAGTGCCTGGAGAGGGCAGGCAGGGAGAAGCAGGTCTTGCTACTTGGAGGATTCCGGGCAAAGGAGAGACCTTGTCTCAAGATCCAAAGGTGGGGAGAATTGTGCCTGGGGAACAACACACAAGTTCTTCCCCTGACCTACACACACACACACACACACACACACACACATACTCCTATTGTAAGTGCCATAAACCATTAGAACAGCACACACACAGGGGCAGTCTTAACAGACAAAAAGGAGAAGCTCATAAAGCTGGCTGCTTGCTCCTTGCAGCTCAACCAGCTTGAGAGGGAAGCACTCTCCTGGGGTTTGTGGGGCTAGAGCACCCTGTGCTTAGGAACACTGTCCCGGGTGGTGCATTACCTCTGCAGGTGACTGTCCTAAGCCCCTGGACTTAGCTTCATGTAATCGTGACACCACAAGTCCCTAGTCCTCTGAAACCATTTAAAACAGAGGAGCTTCTGTGTACAGTGGGATTTTAAATGCCAATTTTAAGATCTTCCTAAACCTATTTCTCTCAAGGTTTCAAAGGGATGACTGTCACTCTCCATGTGACATGATGCTGGGGATTGCACTGAGAACTCCTGTACCCCAACATTCTGGGACAAAGGAACCTAGTGTTCATAAGTAAATTTCTGAAATAGCCCTCTCTTGTCTGATCAGACCATTACCCAACCCCACAATCTTGCCCACTCAGTGAAGTAAACACCATTATACATGGCCAGAGGAAAGCAGGCATATCTTTATTAACACATCAGATAATACCTACTGTTGCATCTAAGAATTCCCCTAACTTAAAGGCATTGATTAATAACATGATATATAGAAATACTGACAACTGTAAGACACATGACAGCAGCTTGTTTTCTGTTGGTGGCAAGGACACAGACACTGCTAAGATCACTTCAGTATAGGAAATGTTGAATTTTGTTAGAGCACTGACTGCTCTTCCAAAGGACCAGGGTTCAAATCCCAGCATCCACATGGCAATTCACAGCTGTCTGTAATTGCATGGTGGTGCATGCCTTTAATCCCAGCACTCAGGAGGCAAAGGCAGGCAGATTTCTGCAAGTTCAAGGCCAGTCTGGTCTACCCAGAGTGAGTCCAGGACAGTCAAGGATACACAGAGAAACCCTGTCTCAAAAAACCTAAAAAAAAAAACAAAAAAACAAAAAAAACAAGTGACTTTTTGTCTCAGCTCAGCACACAGATCTTTCAGTTTCCATCAAGGACCTTCCTCTAGAATGTAGACTGAGAGTTCACACGCAATTCATCCTGATAACTTGAGGGTCAGAAAAGACTAAGCACCTTGGGTATTTTTGTCTTTTAATTAATAAATTTAGAACACTGTGCCTCATGTGACAAATCTGACAAGTTTCTTAGTGCCAGAAGCTAAGAATCTGTATACAAGTAACTGTGACACAGGACAGAAGCCACAAATGCCATTATGGCTGGAGAGTGTGTGTACATATGCAAGCATGTGCAGGAAGCTCGGGGCAGGGGCACTGCAGTAGAGTGGAGTGTTTACTGAGCCGTTCGGAAAGTGTTGGTCATGAATCCATCTCCTTGTCAAGAGGAAGTTTTTCATGGACAGAGTCCATGTTTTATTTATGTTTATGCAACTGGAATGATATTTTGAAAATATTAAACAGATGCATCTTTCATCCCCCTCTAATCACGTTCCCTGCAGCCTTCACATATTTACAGTTGTGCCCTGGAGCATGGCACAGGGAGACCACAGAGGGAGGAGGGGGTGACAGAGAAAGACTGTCTCCTGTCCCCAAGAGGCAGAGGAGGCTACTGCCCTGCCACCATGACCTTTGGGAGATGTCTGAGGGCAGTGCTATGTCTCTGTTCTCCCTTCCTAGGGACAGATCCTCAAAATGAGGTGGGGAAGAGAAAAGAGAAGAAAGGAAGGAGGGGTGTAGGGAGGACACAGGGAAGATGAAAGAAAGGAGAACAGGGAAGAGTGAGAGAAAGGGGAGGAGCAGGGAGGAAAGAAGGAGGAGAGGGGAAGACGAGGGGGCAGGAGAAATGGGCTTGGGAGATGGCTCAGTGGGGGAAAAGGGCTAGGCTAGGGCTGCAAGGCTAACAACCTGAGCTCAGTCCACAGGAGCCCCTGGAGAAGCCTGGGGCAGTAGCATGCATCTGTAATCCCAGTCCTCCACTGAAGAGATGTCAGGCAGAGACAGGAGGCTCCGCTGGAAGTTAGAGGGCCACCTAGCTTCAGTACACTAAGAAATAGCAGAAACAAGAGATGCATGGGCTCATACAAGGTGGAAAGTAAGCTGGCAGGCATGGGGGCACACGCCTTTATTCCCAGCACTCAAGAGTCAGAGGCAGGCAGATCTCTGTGAGTTCAAGGCCAGCCTAATCTACAGAGTGAGTTCCAGGATAGTTTCCAGTTACATACAGCAACCTTGTCTCAAAAGAAAAAAAAAAAACAAAAACAAAAAACAACAACAACTGTGGAAGGTGAGGACCAAATCCCAAAGGGCTGTCCTCTAACTTTCAAACATGTGCTCTCTGGTACACACACAAAATAAATAAAGAAAAAGAAAATTAAAGGTTGAACCTGGAACTAATTTCTCAAGTATTTACTAGAAAAGCTGCAGCAGTAGACTGAATGGAAGGGAAATACATGTGGGGGGTCTATCGCCCTCTGTGAGTGTGCCACATGAAAATCCATGGGCAAACCTGAGTGTGGTGTGTCCCTCCACCTTCCCATGCCCTGTGTCTAGCTCACAGTGTGCATGCATTAGATACGTGAGAAGGTAGAGAACCCAGGCGCACAGAGAGCAAGTGACAGCTAATAGATGGTAAGGAAAACAGGATCAAAGACACAAAGACTTTAAAAGGCAGGAGGTCCTAGGGTGAGTCCATGTACAGGCCCAGCTGCTGGGTTGTCATGGGCTTTCAGAATCACCACAACAGTGAGACCTAAGTCAATGGAATTTTTCTTAAGAAAAGAGGAGCTGGGGCTGGGGAGGTAGCTCAGCAGGTAAAGTGCTTACTATGAACGCATGAGGACCAGAGTTTGGAGTCTAGTTCCTACATAAGAGCCACGTGGCCCCACACCCCTTAACCCTACGGGGCGGGGGGGGGGAGACGGAGACAGAGACGGGAGAGAATCCCTGAAGTTCACTGACCAGTCAATCAGTCCTAAATGATAAGCTCCAGGTTCAATGAGAGATCTTGTCTTTAAAAAAGTAAGATGGAGAGGCATACAGAAGACAGCTCATGCTGATCTCTGGCCCCGGCATTATATGCACAAGGGTGTGCACCCTCTATATGAGTGTACACGCTTGCATTCACACATGCACACACAAATGCAGACAAGAGAGCAGGAGCTGCATGTGGTGGCACATGCCTCCCTCCCCAGCATGTGGGAAGCTGAATCAGGAGGTTCAAGAGTTCAGGCTACTCAATGAGACCCCAACAAAACAAACAACCCAGAAGAATGGGGGAAGAGAGAAATGCATATTTTTGGTGGACTCTCATCCAAAATGACTATTTTCAAAATGTGTTTTTAAGATACATTAAAGCTTGGCTAATGAAGAATTGACTTCCATGGAAACTGCCAGTTCTCTAGAGCTGCTGGATCAATAAAGTACGGCTATACTTTGTCTTTGTCCCCTGCAGACCTACCCACATACGGATCCCCCTTCTCTCTCTCTGTCTCCATGGCCCACCTCACATGACCTTCCAGGACATACAGTAAGGGGATTTCCTCTGGAGAGTTGGATACCACCTGCATTAGCACTTTGGTAAGAAGGCTGAGGGGCAGCCAGCAAGAGTGACCTCAGTGGAGTCCCTGTTGGCAAACACTTCCTCACATGCCACCTGTAGTTCAGAATTAGTGCCCTGAGCTCCAGTGTGGCACTCTTCTTGTGTGTCTCTCTGTGATACCTTTTCCACCATATACCCGGCACCAGCCAGTGATTCTTCAACTTCCACCTAGCCAAGAGTAAAAGGAACCAAGGCATCCAAACAATGAGTGATTTCTGCAGCCACCTAGGCCTGGAGCGTCTGTTAGGTGACCTGGCTTTACCATCCCTTCTTTCTTGTCTTCCCCTAAAGGCAAGAAAACCTTTTCATATGCCAAATCTTTACTTGACTGAGTAAAAGAACAAATGAATTCATTACAAAAGAATTCCCAAATAGCATCATCATTTAATTGAATTTTATCATGAGGAAAAAAAATTAGAAAAAACATGACTCGGGTTGGGGATGTAGCTCAGGGGTAGAATGCTTGGTTGGCAAAGTTTGGCGTCTATCCCTAGCACTGTGTGTGTGTGTGAGAGAGAGACAGAGACAGACAGAGACAGACAGAAAGGAGACATAACTCTAAAGCAAACACACTGAAAGGAGAAAAGTGATTACTTTTGAAGTTATGATTAATCTACAAAGTTCTAAGGCAAGACCACCAAATCCTAGCAAGCTTTGTAAACGCACACTTCCTCTAGAATAGATTCTATGACTACATCCCCCACAGAGAACAAGAGAAAGTGACTTCCCTTTTATATCATTCCAACATGACTTTGTGACCTCGCCACTTGGTCCTAAATCCTATGGCAGTGTTTCTGTACCATGGTATCCTACTCATGGTTCCAGTAACTCAAACAGGGTCAAGGCCACGGTGAGCCCACCGCCAGCCCACAGACAGCCTCATGCATTTGGAAACAGGCATATCCACTTCCAGCCAAGTATGAGGAGCAGAGTTTTCATCTGCCTGGTTCTCTCGGGTGGGATGCCATCTGCATAGACCTGCCATAAGGTGTTGCTGTCCAAAGATCCAGTAAGGTGTTGTATTTATATGTAAGTTCTCCTTTGTTAAACATCCTAATAATTTGAAAAGCACCAGTTAGATGAGATATATATCTTCTTACTTTTAATTTCTAGAGATACTAGGAATTGAACCTAGGTCCTCAGGCATGCTAGGCAAGGGCTCTTCCACTAAGCTATACCCCTATCTATTTTTCACTTTTTATTTTGGGATAGGATCTTACTAAAGTTGCCCAGGCTGGCCTTGAACTCACTCTGTATACTACATGGGACTTGAACTTGCTATCTTCCCATCTCAGCCTTCTGAGTGCCAGAGGGTTCAGGCCTGTGACTCCAGGGTCACCTAAACTAAACTTCCTTGAGGGGACAGTACTTCCTTGGTGTCCAAGGACCCCTTGAACCTCTCTAGGTGGTGAAAAACCAATGAAAGCCACTGCCTCCGTGTTCACTGATCTTCCCCCAAGTCACACTATGTCCCCAGATCCTGACCTCAGGGATAACTGCAGGGCTGAATGGCCACAAGCAGATCCAGATGCTGACAGCTTCACTTGAGGCTGTTTCTCTCTCCCTGGTCACTAGCCAGCTAGCTTCTCAGGACCATCAGGATGTCAGTCATTCAGGGGCAGATTTGACTCTCTGGTGGAGGCAAGCCTTGACTACAGACAGCATGTCTACTGCTGGTCCACAAAGTAATTTTGGCCTGGTGTTGGCTAACCTGTCTTGTCTTGGACAGCTTAGCAGCAAGAAAACAATCATCAGGCACTGTGTTCTGTCAATGACCAGCACTGACACTATTTATAGGCCAGGGTGGACTGAGGTGGTGGGGTGCAGATAGATGGCTGGCTGATTGCCCAGCAGACTTTCTCTGAGGGTAGAGGCTTAATTCTCCAGGCCGGCGCTGTTTGCTAACTGACATGGTTTCTCACCAGTAGTGAGAAATGAGAGCCAGATCCTTTAGCTTCTGGTGGGAACTGGGTTATAGTTTCCTAGTGGGGATTATAGCTGATAGCTATAATGGGGCTTCTACTGATAACAGAAGTATCAAAAAATAAGAAAGAAAAAAGAGATCTCACATGCACACACATATTAAATGATGAATTAAGACATGCTCTAGTTCCAACAAGCTTCAGATATTATACACATACATACATACATACATACATGGATCCATGCAGACAGACAGTCAGACAGAGAGACATATAGAATCCAAACATATAGACATTTAGACACATACACACTTACACTTTGGGTGGATGGGGCAGAGCCCCAGCCACATTACATATATCATATATACATATACATATATATACATACACACACACACACACACACACATTTGGTGGATGGAGGAAAGTTCCAATCTCACATCATTCCATACCACACCATTCCACTACTTAATTCTTTTCATTGACATCTTTTACAGTCCAGTAAAATCTTCCAAGAAGTACAAAAATGACAATGTGATTATATTCTGTTTTTCTTTAAGTGAATGATTACAATGAGTATACATAACACATTCCCCAACACCCTCACATGATCAAAAGTTTTATTTATTACTAGTGAAAAATGTGAAAAACAAATTATCCCCAAGAACCCACATACATATGTAACTAAGTAACCTGCTAAAGATTAACAAGGTGTAAGCAAGCGAGGTAATTTTCTCAGCCAGTTCCTCTTGGTGTCAGGCTGTAGTTTGCAGTTACAAAGAAAAGACTAATTATCTTATTATTTAATTTATCTTAAAAGGCAGTCTTATAAAATCTTAAAAGAATCACAAACCTAAACTTTTATTTATAAAAAAAATCACTTATTTCTACTTTAAATCCTCAAGGTATATCTACTCATTAACAATTTTATTAAATCATATCAGGGAGCTGATGGCAAAAATGGGCCCAAGGGATTAATCATCACTGACCATCAACACAGCTTTAGCAAGAGTGCCATTCAGGCTGTTATTGTTCTTGTTTTCTGACCATAAAAAGTCCCTAGCTCAACTGTTAAGAGTGTACTTTTCTGAATTTAAAAATTGTTCCCTAGCATTTTCTACTTCAAAGACACTACCAAAAACATCTTAACTTGACCTTACCAAACAATCTATTTTTCCAAATTCTTTCTAAATGTAGTGGTCATTGCTAACAATCTATATCTCTAAGTTCTTTCCGAGGGAGGTGGCTGACTCTTCATAGTCTGCTTCAGCAGCAATGCCAGAAGGAGATCACATATTATTACTTTAAGTGTCAGCGATACTGCCCAGGGAGGGGTTAGAAGCCCCCTGAGAGTTTTCATACAACCCATAGATTGTAAGGGATGTGAATGGGAAGGCAGCAAGCAGAGCAAAACTCCATAACATGAAGTCCTCAGGACACACAGTCCTCAGGGCTCTACCTCTCTGAGGCACAGCCATTGTGGCTATGCTGACCAGTGGTCATGCTCCATGAGTTTTAGAGCTGTCCTGGTGTTCCTCCCACATGAGCCCCAACAGTGTTCCATCTTGACCACCAATTTATGATCCTTTGCTAGTACTCAGTATGCCCCCTTTTCCTTCACATCCAGCCTGCTGCTCTCTGAGGTGAACACCTTTATTCACCTCCTTATCAGTGGATATAAAGAGTGAGAAGGGACTTCATGATTGTGTGTTGTTAAGGTACTAGGACTCAAACCCAGGCCCTCGGACAAGCCAGGCAAACCCTCCACCACTGAGCTCTATCTCCAGTTCTTGGTATAGCTCAGGCTGGCCTTGAACTCATAATCCTCTAGCTTCAGCCTCCCAAATGCTAGGATTAGAGATATGTGCCACCATGTCAGGCTCAGAAAAGGTGCTGTATTTAATCCAATTCAGTATTTAGACTCAGAGAGAAGAAGGCAGAAACTCATATGTAGGTAAAAATTTCAGATTATCAATAACTGTCATCCTTTACTTGTATGATCCTAGTCTGGTTCAATAATGTGTAAACTGTTTGCTCTGATTTCATAGCCTATGATCCCATTAAAAAAAATTATCTCTGCCAGACATTGATTGCCCTGTCTTTCCCCACAAGTTCACACTCTAAGGCCAGGCTCCTTGTCCTCTGCCTTAAAGTTGTAAGTTTCTCTGGTACTCCATCTATGTACTATTTATTGTTTTGCCCCTGCTTACCAGCCACCACGTTCTGTACTCATCTCTTCCTTTAGAGTCTGGAAGGGAACAACTGCTGATTGAGAGTGGCAGCCTTAGAGTCCTCGCTTCCAGGCTTTTCACATGGGCGGAGTTCTAGAAGCTGATTCCCTGGATGGATCCTCTTGTGTATGGAGAGATGACTAGATGGGTAGATGTCTGGCTGGCTGGACAGCAGGATAGATGAACAAAGGACCAGGGGGAAGAAGGGAAGGGACACTCTTCCTTCGTGTGTGCTACTCTGCCTTCCTCTCATTTCTTTGGGACGACAGCTTCCTTCACCCTCATTACCACACTCATTTGATCTCTAAGCACGTTCTCAATGACAGGTCTCAGAGTTTCTCAGCTGCCACCAATACATTAAAAGCTCACCGGCACACCACAGCAAAGGAAAGCTATAAAGGGCCCACAGCTTGAAGGGTTAGATTTCTGACTGAACCACAATCCATACATCACTGCTCTCACTTCATATTTAAGAAACAGAGGTCTTTCTCTTGGGAAAATTCCCCAGCCCTTCCTTCTCTCACCTGTTGATGCACCTCCCAAGTTCTACAGAAATGCCTCTCATCTTTCCTGAGACACCCCCAACCCCCCACTCCGTGTCTATTCTCATCCAACTTTAATTCTTAACCAAGGAGGTTCAGAAAGCAACAGATGAGGAAATAAAGGCCACACCAGGAAATATAAAACAGGTGAGTCAACAGCAAAGGGAGTACCTGCCAATAAGAGCACCGTCCGTCCTAGTTACTGCTTTTAACTTCCTCGCTCTCCTGGCGTTAATAGAAATAAAAGTGCATGGTTCCAGCCTCATGCTGCAAATGCACAGTTAGCCCCCCAGGCAACAGGAGCCACAGAGTTCAAGTACAGTGGAGACAAATTCAAGCGAACAGATTGAGACGCGATTGATTGCAGCACTTAGTCTCATGGAACCACTCACCACAGCTGTTAGGTTTCCTGTAGAAACAGGGAGCCCTGTGGTGGGATAACCCCATGGAACCAACTAGGCCCTCCCTGTCACAGAAGTACCTCTCTGTCATACATAAAAGATGGAAGGAGAGCCAAATGAATGGATGAGAAGTGTCACCCAGTGCCCAGTGGGAGTAGGGATTGTCCCCATGCAGGGATGCTGGCCCCAACAGGCTCCTGGACATCTTCATGCCGATTCCTGCCCCCTTTTCTCACCTCCTACTGCCAGACTCTGCCAGAGGTGCAGCAGCTGTCCCACCAGATGACTGCCTTCCAGCAAGGGCATTTGTCTACACTGACCCACCTAAGCACTTTGATGGATCCATCCCACGGTCACCTCGCTCATTTGCTTATCCCCATCAGATTTGTCCTGTTGTCTCTGGTGATGTCAGTGCTGCTAACTGCTCAGAACAGTGGCAAAAAGCCACTGATCCAAAGGGACAAGAATAAATGACTTAAGACCAGACACAGTGGCCCCCTGGAGTTCACAACATGCTTCCACTTTCCAGCTTTGCAGGCACTGGCTCTTTACCACACGGTCGTTTTCCATTGTCACAGAGGTCCCCAATGCAAACGTTTCCTTTTCTCTTTATTCTTCCTATTCAAAGCCAGCTGGAGGGCTCTGTATGCCAACAAAGCTTCATCACTTCTGGCAAAAACTTAGATGAACCTGTGTCCTTGTGTGGTTGGAGCTGAGCAAGAGGAAGGGCCTCTGACAAGCAGCCATAGGCCTGGGCTGGAGATTCCAGCCACGCCATGCCACCTGCTCAGCAGCCTTCTGCTCCCAATGCCTCTGATTCCACCCTCACCACAAGGCCAATGAGGTTCTTGGGGCCTGAGAGTCAAACTACAATTCTCCCTTTGAACTCATATGTGGAATGAAGCCTCACCTCACACAGCAGTCCTCTCTAAGCAGGCAGGAAAGCTTCCATAAGCCATCTGCTCCCACAGGAGGACTCATGCTGAGGAGCCCCAGGACGTTGTGCCTCAGCTTGCTGGCATCAACCCCAATACGCTAAAGAAATGGTGAGATTTCTTCTATGTTGCCCCAAGAGATCATCCCTTTAGGCACTGAAGAGCAGCAACAACATGCCCAGGTTTGTTGAAGCAATACTCAGAAACACAAGACAACTGCTAAGGGGTGAAATGGCAAGCGAGTCTTTTGTTAGTCTTACAGGGTCATTTTGACTTTTCTGCTTCCCAGCCCTGATGCCCTGGCCTCCACCTGTGTTCTGCTTCATGGTATTGCAACATGGTTGTTGAGCCGGGCTTCCTATATAGAGACAGCTAAGTGATTGGGGAAGGAGTCACCTGGGTGGCACTGCTCACAAGACCTCTCCTCCCCCATTCGGAAACTTCTGAAGTCCAGTTCTCTTGGGGAAGTTCCAAAACAGCAGTCAGGCTGCTGCGTCAGGAATACTCTATAAGGACATAAATTGAAATACATAAGATGTGGTTCATAAAATATTTGAGGCTGCTATTAGGAAGCACGGCAAAGCTACCTCACAGCAACTTGTTTTATATGTGCTCATATACATATATATCTACAGAAAATATTACAATATATGTAAAACTGGCGTCTCTATATTCAGACATGGTACCTAAATTCCAACAAGCATCAAAGTGATTACATCACTTCAGTGAGCTCCCTTGGGAAAATCGGGGATTTATTGCTGCTTGTGTCTGCAACCATTTCCAGACATGAGCACTGCCTAACACCAGCCTTGCTAGTTCATTGCCTGTACACAGATAAAGTTCCTTAGCTCTGGCCACTTAAGCTCAAGGTCATTGGTTGGCTTTAATGCTGTAATTTGGATTCCAGGCTTTTAAAAACATACAGGCTGGCCACTGACACATGACTGAGCGCTCTGCAGCAGCTCTGCCACCCTCAGTAATAGAAATCAGTCACAGAAAGACAAGTGTCTCTACAGACAACCCTTTCCTTCAGGATCAAAATGGGGAACTAGAATCCAAGATGAAAATGTTCTCCTGAGCCTCGGGTCCATCTCCTGCTCTGAATGCTGAACATCTCTCTGTGGACACAGGTGCTCGGGAGGACGGGACCATTCCAGGAAGCCTCATAGAGGCCACTAAACATTCTGACTTGCTTCTAGCCCCATGAGCTGCTGGCACATGAAGTGGACACTGCAAGCTGCCTACCACAGCTGTCTCATCCAAGCTGACCTGGGGGTAGGAGCAACCTCAGTACCACATGCAATCAGACAAATGCCTCTCCATAACCTCCCTTCCTTGTTCCAGGCCCTCCCTCCCTCCCTTCCTTGTCCCAGGTCCTCCCTCCCTCCCTTCCTTTCCCAGGCCCTCCCTCCCTCCCTTCCTTGTCCCAGGCCCTCCCTCCCTCCCTTCCTTGTCCCAGGTCCTCCCTCCCTCCCTTCCTTGTCCTGGGTCATCCCTCCTATGTCCTGATTATCATCTCAAATGTTACAGTAAACACACTAGCCGGGCAGTGGTGGCGCACGCCTTTAATCCCAGCACTTGGGAGGCAGAGGCAGGCGGATCTTTGCGAGTTCGAGGCCAGCCTGGTCTACAAATTGAGCCCAGGACAGCCAGGGCTACACAGAGAAACCCTGTCTCGAAAAACCAAAAAAAAAAAAACACACCCTAGCTCATCCGTGAGAGGTAGTGCTTGAACTAGAGGCTGAAGTTTAGGCCAGCTTCAGCTTCAGATTGGGCTGTAAGCATACCAACCATTCTGAGTTAGTCAATCTCTCTCTGCCTGCTTCCACTCCCTATAAACTGGGGGAAATGAACACCTCCTTTAAGGGACCCAATCAGATCAGGCACAGGAAACACAGATGAGTGCCTGAGATCCTATCAATTTTTAAAAAGCATCCCAAAACACATTAAAGTGAAATTAGCACTTCTGTTGAATGTGATAAGTTGAACATCTGATCATTTCTCCCTCTGCAGCATTCCAGAAAGGAGAATAAACTTTGAAGAAATGTGAATAAAGGACCCAGCTGAACCAGAAAGGTGTAAGATCACCAGAATACCACAGAAGCCCCCAGAGCTGGAGAAATTGGTTCCACAGAAGTAGGGGTGGAGAATGGGGCTAGAAACAGAGAGACAGGCTGAAATTGTGTAAGGAGCAATTAGTCTGCTGGCTGTGGCTTCTTGGTGCCTTCCTCTCCCCATCACATCATGGGAGGAGAGGTGATCTTTTTAGAAGCCCCAGACTTGGAAAAAAACAAATTGCCTCAGAGAAAATATCTCTAGATGTAGATAGTCAGGGACTATCCCTAACTCAGTGGTATGTCTAAATTCCAGCTTAGCCCATTTCAGTGATGTCTACGAATGGACAAGCCCCAATTCATGGTCTGGAGCTTCCCTTCTTGTCTCAGTCTTACTTAAGCAAGGAAGTTGCCAGTTTGACATTCAAAATGGGGGCTGCAATGATGGCTCATTGGATAAAGCACATGACTGCTCAAACATGAGAACAAGAACCTGGATCCCCAGCACCTACATAAAAGCCAGATGGATCTGCAGATGTCTATAATCCCAGAACTCAGAAGCAGAGACAGGGATGTCTGGACAAGCTAATAAGCTAGACTAGCAGAACTGGTGAGAGACCCTGCCTCAGGAAATAAAGTGGCAGGGTGGCTAAAGAAGATTCCCAGTGTCAACCTCTGGTATCCACACACAAGTGTGCACATGTGTATGCACAACTACACACACGTGCCCATACACATATGACCACTCACACAAATAAATAAATAAATAAATAAATAAACAAATAAATAAATAAACAAATAAACAAACAAACAAACAATGGGGGAAAAGAGAGAACAGAGACTGAAACAGAAAGCATGGGGCCTATGTGGGTCTATACCAGGTCCTCAGAGTGCATATTATAGCTTTCAGTTTAGTATTTTTATGGGACTCCCAAATGTGTGAATGAGTGGGTCTCTGATTCATGTGCCAGCTCTTGGGGCTCTTTTTCTTCTCTTCATTTGCCTTGTCCAATTTCAATTGTTTTGTCTTATTGTGTTTTGTTTTATTTTGTTGTTGTCTCTTGGAAACCTAGTCTTTTTTAATGAGAGACAAAAAGGGAGTGGATCTAGATGAGATGGGAGGTGAGGGAAGAGCTGAAGGAGGAGAGGGAAGGGAAACCATAATCAGGATATGTTGTATGAGAAAAAGAATCTATTTTTAATAAAAGATGGGAAAAGAAGGTGAGAAGTATGAAGCAACTCACAAAGAAAATACTACAATAACACACTGAGATATAAAGGCAATATTGCACCCATCAATGTCACTTTAAAAAGAGACAAAGTGTCATGTGTAGTAGCTGGAAAAGGTCAACAAAAGGCCTGGAGTAAAAGTTTTAGAAATCTCTCTTATCAGAGAATAACAAAGACATACAGACAAACAAAATGGAGAGAAAAGATAAGAACATTTAAAGATCAACCTAGGAGCTTTAGCACCTCACTGATGGAAATACAAAAAGAAGAGAGAGAAAATATAATCAAAGAAGCAATACAAAAAAAATTCTGTGAAATCAAGGGCATGGGTTTTCAAACTGACAAGGCCACAGTAAATGAATGACCTCCTCCATGCATACAATATTGGGTCAACTCAAAGTACCAAAATAAAGAAAAGATTCCAGGCTTTGTAGAGAGGTAGAGGAGGAAATGCTGAGATGTAGGTCTGTGTAAGACTGTGGATCACATATAATAACAGGAATCAGAGTGGCATTGCCCTTATCAGAGATACTAGAACTTAGAAGATTCTAGAGTGATATCTTCAAAATTCTCAGGGCAATTAATTTTACCTTAAACTTTACCAAGCTGTTGGGTAAATGTGAGGGTAGAAGGGGATACTATACTTGGATAGTCAACTCTCAGACTATTCACCCTTTTCACACAAGATTGATTAAAAAAAAAAGTTCTCAACTAAAATCTGGGTGCAGCCCAAGAAATATGCAGACAGATTCAGAAACAGAGAAATCAACACAGGAGAACAGTCAAACATCAAGGGAAGTCAATCCAGAGATGAGCCAGAGGGAATCAGGACTGTGACCAGAAAGGGCCTTGGAGGACCACTCTAGGGGAAACAAGGGAGTTGAGAGATTACTGGTTGTATTTGTCCATATGAAAAGGGGCTGAGATGTAGGTCCATGATGGACACAGAAAGCCTTCGCCTGCCTGCTTTTAGAGACTTGTCAAATTCCACCCAGCGAATGTTCTGTCTGCACTTAAACCAAGAGGTTCTGGCTCCAGACTTAATGCTGATTCTGTCTCACCAGTGCCTACCACAGTATGTGACACTGATGGATCACAGGTTATCAAGCCCATAGCTTGGGACTCCAGCACAATTTGCACAGCTAAGAACACTCTTTGCAGACCTTGCAGCCAGGTAAGGGTTGGCTACCATGGGGGCAGCAAAGGATGCTGTTACCAGTCTCCCAAGGGGCTTCCTCTGTCCGTCTTGCTTTTCACTACTGGGTTCTCCAGATGGAAGTCAGCTCACATTCTTCAACGTACTCTCCACATTGTGCTGTCCTCGGTATGCTTTCCAGTCCTGCAGGAGGACGTGGGTTGTGTCCAAAAGTCATCCTGGCTCTCTCAGTACTCACATGCGTGAATGAATGAATGAATGACACTTCACAGAGCCTACCCACAGTCGGTGTGAAGTGGATGAAACCTCCACCATCTAAATTTAGCTCGAGGTGTGAGGGAGAATATAAGGATCCAGGTGACGAACTCCTGGAAGTGGGAGGTGGGTAGGTAATGGAAGCTCTTGCTGCAGCCCCGTGTTAATACCAAAGCCTCTCAGGCAGCCTGAGCACCACAGGAGTGAGCCATCTGCTCAGAAGACAGCAATCAGGCCACCGCAGCCTGGGAGCCCAGAGCCACGTGTCTACAGCTGTCAGCTGTGTATAAACTCATCAGGACACACTGTCCCTACCCTCTCGCTAGCCTCACTTTCATAGTCACCTGCTACATGGTCAGTTGGCACAGTCATCGCTCAGGGTGGCTTTTGTCCCCAATAGGAAAAGCTGTTGTTTTTAACATAAACAGAAGTGCAAACAAAGGCAGCCTAGAGTAAAAAAAAAAAAAATGAGACCAGAGCACACCAAATTTCTTAAGAAAGCCCTTGAGAGGCCGTGTGCTGAGGCCATCCAGCCTCTGGGCTGAGCCTCTTTCTCAGGCTGGACTGGATCTGCTCTACTTGAGGACTCCTCACTCCCAGAGAGTGCTTGAACTATTTTTCATTTCTTTAAAAAGGTGAATGGAAATAGTACATTTATCCAGGACAGACAGTCCCATGCAGGCGAATATAAAAATTCAGATTTGGTCGGATTTGGAAACACATATTGGTGTCAAACAGTGATGTTTGTGTATACACATATCTTCCAGCAGAAATGGAGGGGCGGGTGAACTACGGCTTCATAAAGCCATTCAGTCTCTTTCAAGAGAGGTTAGTGTTCTGAAAACAATAAAGAGGGCAGCCTGAGGTATGAGACTGTGAGCCACTCTGCTCAGAAGGATTCAGGGGACTCAGCTCTGAAGTCAGATTCACTACACTGCAGGAACAGCTGTGGGGGGGTGGGGGTTGGAGAACAACAGGAGAAACAGCAAAACTAAGGTTAGAGAGAGACACAGTGGTTATTGCAGAGGGCTTTGTGGGCTGTGCTCTGGAGTTTACTCCCACGGGGAGCTCCAGCACAAAGGACACAAGCAAATATATGTTGGAGCCACAAGTGTCTTAGTCCATTTGGTGTTGATATTAACACACTAGTATAAATGGAGGAAGTTTTTTTTTTTTTTTTAAAGAAGAGATTTGTCTCTTAAATTTCTGATGGAGGGAAAGTCGGAAATGTAGGAGGCAAGTCTAATGAGAGCATCTTCACTGCACCATCCCATGGCAGAAAGAAGGACAAGAGAGCAAGAAAGAGGGGTCCAACCTCTATTCACAACCAACCCACTCCCAAGATAATGCCATTAATAAATGTAGGAGCCTCATGACTTAATCACCTCGTATTAAAGTCCAGATTTCAGTGCTGTTACATCAGGAATTAAATTTCAAACACAGGAAGTTGAGGCTGGGGGCATATACAGACAATACCAACAACCATTTGCAGAAAGGAAAACGGGTTGGATAGGTGCTACCAACAAGTAAAAACTTACTAAGAGGTGTGTCCAATGGACCAGGAGCAACTGGATGAGGTCAGTAGAGACACAGGTAAAGAAAGCCAATGGTCATGACACTGGTGGAGAGCTGCCAGGTCAGACTTGGTATGCAGACATGAAAGGACTCCCACATTGCTGAGGTAGAAGATGAGGTAGACCATAGTACACCATTGAGACAGGGGAAATGCAGGAAGAAGCAATTGGAAGGTAGGGTATAATTTCATCTAGACCAGATGAGATTTGGGATGGGGGGCCACACTGAACATGTCCACAGGCAGCTATAATTTCTTGTTGGAGCCAGAAGAAATATGAAGGAGAAACATCTTACTCTAGGGATGACTGAAAACAGGGTAGATAAGGTCACACAACACACTGAGTGAACTGAGACAGAAGGGAGCCTCGGTCTCTGTGGGAAGAGTAGGAATGGTCAGAAGAAGAAAGGGCAGAAGAGAGTAATACCATCATGGTGAAGAGAAGGCTTCGAAGTCAAGTCCTGCTAAGCCTGAGAAAGAAAAGAACTCACAAGACCCAGCACACACTCAGATCTGCTGTTCATACATCTCTGGAGGTGACATTTACCAGGATAATTTCAGTGGCATGGTGGGGGTGGAACCAGATTGCTGTGGGTTGAGCAGTTAAGTTGGAGATGAAAGAAGAAACTAAATGTGAACAGTATCTCCAGGAATCCCTGGGGAGGGGGAAATGGTAGAAAGTCAGGATCCAAAGGGGGTTCAGTGAGGAGAGGGCCTATGTATGAGCATGGTACTGATGGGGTGGGCCAGAGGGCACCCTCATCCCAACCGTCTCCCCTCCAGCCTGACATGTCCTGGAAGGCTGGTGGTCTTTCCATGGCTTGATCCCTTCCAGAACTGGAGTGAGATTCCAGACAGCAGACCACCACACCAGCTATTTAGTAGAATCTCACAACTATCAAATCTGTAACTCCTACCCTCCACACCCTGCCCTCAGAGTCGATGGTATCTCAGCCAAGGAGTCTGTAGAAAGCCTCCCAAAGCTGCTGGGGAGTCAGGCAACATTAATTGAACAAGCTCTGGGGATGGCGCATCGGAGACCCTGCAAGATGCAGAAGCCTGGTACCACTGTGTTCTAAAAGTGGGCCAGCTCCAAGGCCTGCCCACTGTAAGTGTCCACACTCATCATAAGGACATTTCCAGCAGTCCTGAGGGAAGCAGATGGCAATCTGTTCAGTCAACAGAACTGAGACTTTTATTCCACCAGCTCCCCCGCCCCCCGCGACAGTTGCCCTTGAAGCTGTCTTTCTTTGCTCTCCCCCACAAGAGACTGCCGAAAAGAGAGTATCAACATCATCTTTTCCTCAAACTGCCTTCTCTGTAGTTGACTATACACGGCCAAATCCTAGAAGAGTATCTGGCTTGTCCTGCAGCCCCGTGGGCTGGTCTATACCCTAAGAAAAGACCAAATGTTGTCAAGAAGCAAGATACCCCTTTTCCTGGGTACCAAGGAGCAACAACCTATTTTTCACTTCTTCCCTCGGCATTGCTCTCCCCTTGTGTCCTGTCTCCCAGAACAGACAGAAATCCAGGCTCTGGCTTCTCTGACCCTCGGATGGATCAAAGGGACCAGCCCTGGTAATGCCAGAGCAGGTGAGGTCTCTGCTTGAGGGGCAGAACCAGCTGAGCACTCACATGGCAGCTATGGTTAAAAACAAGTCACCTTGTGTTTTAAAAAGATATGGGAAAATGTCTCGTGAGAGCCACGGCACTGTCAAAGGTAAGGGCTGTCAATACTCAGTCCTTTAGGTTCCTGATCGTGTGGCAATGGCTTCTGTCCACACACCATGATATCAAGCCTGATGTAACCACTGGAAGCTGGCTCTAAGAGGCTCCAGGAAGAAGACCAGGCAAGGAGGTTAGGTCCTCACAGGAGGGGCATGTGGCCCTTCTTAGTCCTGTGACCTCATAGGTAGGGACATTAAGGACAGAACTCACTAACAGGTGCCCAGTGAAAAAGAAAGCCAGGCTGCCAGCACCCTAGAGGAACAATCTTTCAGCCCCCAATGTTTTAGAAATATAATAACAACCCTGGCAAAACTGGCTTCTAAGAAAGAACACAGTCAACTCACACATCAACCTGTCTGTTACACATATTTTTTAAAATCTGGTTTGCATATGGATGCTACCTGCTCTAAGAGAGGGAATGAAAGTGACTTTGATGGCTGAAATATGTATGTTTGATACACAGAGTCTTGGAGCCCCTCATTTTAATGTGTGAACTGTAACAATCTGGTGCTGTTTCGTGTTGCATCTATAAACTTCTTTATGAAGCACAAGGGTAAGGGGCACCACAGAGTACTTAGTGGGCCTGCCTAGCACCCCTGCCTCTGGGAGTGTCTGTCATATTGTCTATCTTATTACAGGAACCCAAAATGCAGAACCAGATGACTGTCTGGGCACTTGGCAGGCCACAGGCACTGCTGCAATTAGCAGGCTGGATCATGATTCAGCATGAGGTGCAGGCAGCCTCCACCAGAGCATAGCGGACGGTTTAAAAATAGCAAAGCTGAGCTGATCCTGCCAGCCCAGGCTACAGGAGAAGCAAGGCAGCTGCCACTGGTGGAACCCAGAACACCCCACAGGCCCTCTCATCCCTCTTCCAGATGTGCCTCCCAGCTGGGTGGGAAGTACAGTTCCCATCAAATTCCCCATGCAGAACAGAAGATGCAAACAAGTTGAGAGGCCTATGCCTACAGACAAGGCACTGAAACGTTCACACTTCCAGGCTGACTTTAAACCAAAAACAGGAATGGACAAACACTTCTCTTCCCCTTGCCTGTGGCGTAATAAGGACTACATGTGCAGTCTGCCTGCAGGTGGCGCTCTCAACTCAAAAGGGCGGGACCACAGAGCACTTTCAGCTATACCAGCCTCAATGCCCCCCCCACGTCCCCCCCAACCCCTTCCTGTTCCGTCATCACTATCTTCCTCTTTTTTTATTTTTCATTTTTTTCCTTTATTTTTTATTTCTTCAAGTTACATCTCAATCGCAGTCCCCTCCCTATTCTCCCTCCAGTCCCACCCTCCCACCCTCAATCCCCCATCCTCTTCCCTTTTTTTTTTTCTTTTAAGTTTAAGTTTAAGGTATATCTTATTTCCCCCTACAGTTTCCCCTTTCAGTCCAACAAATGGCTCTTTCTCTTATAATAACAAATACAATACAGTACAACAGAGGTAATTAGGCCACAGTTATGAGGGTTATATGGCTTAACGTACATTCCCAATGACCAGTCCATATGTATTTGGTACTTGACTTTAACATTCTACTATCTAAACATCTCCATGAGTTTAAAGGTCTATATCTGACTCAACATTCATACTAACTTGCAATACAATTTTAAAAGTAACTTCTTAGATCTATAACATTCTCTTGACTCCTAAACAACTCAAAATTAAATTATGAGACTCTAGCTATCTGTTCTTCAACCACCTCAGAGACCTGAGAGGGATAAATATATCTGATTTTAAAGGAAGTACAGGGCCTGCAGCTTCCCAAACTAAGAAATGACATACCTGTGGCTGCCTGGACAGTTCCCATTTTCTCTCCATTCATTACAGCATCGATCTTCAGTCATTTGGCCCCGTTTCTCTGACAGACATTGATTGTAGAGCAGGGGTTATGAAGGACTTACCTACCCTGTCTTGGCAGAGCTAGGCTGTCGACTTACCTGCTTCCAGGTTTTGTCCTTTTTGGACAGCATTCTGTCTACAGTTGGGGCAAGGGGCTTTGTAAAATCACTTCCCAGGGCCTTCGAGTCAGATAGAAAACAACCCATGAGAACTCATTTGCTGATCATGTTGGGAGTGAGTATGGTCCATGCCAAGTCAAGAGGAGGGCACCCAGCAGGGATGAGCTTTGTATATTAACCTCTTTACCTTCCAAAGATCTTCAGAGAGTCACAGCTGAGGTCTGGCCAGTGGACCAAAGCCTCAGGGAACCATGACCGCAGAAGGACCTCAGTGTCCTAATGTCGACTGCGTTTTCACGTTGGCCATGTTCTCCGGGTTGTGGCATGTTCTAGATGAAACTGCAATGTCTTCAAGGCTGCAGCTTTCTTTTAAAATGTCCTTTCTGCCCAATAGCCTGAGAGGAGATTTAAAATAATGGAGAGCTTTGCTATTTTTCTGAGGATACTAGTATCGAATAGATGTCACTTGTCCCCAAATTAATCTGCAAAATTAACTAAATGATTCTAAAATTTATCCAGCAGAATAATTTCCTGGGACTGAGAACATTTTGAAAAAAAAAATAAGAGTAATGAGTGAGGATTTTCTCTCCCAGATTTTAAAGGGTATGGAAGTATAAATAGGAAGAGGCAGCAAAGGAGGAGACATCAAATCAATGGCATATAATAGAAGGTTTAGAAACTGACCCAAATATCTACACAATGTCAGTATGTTATGAAGGGAGTATTTCAAAACAGTGGAGGAAGGATAGACTCTTCAATAAATACTGTTTCTACAACTAGCCAATCATTTAGGTAACAATAAACAATGCCCTCACTTCTCTCAGCACACACACATGAACACCTAGATTGAGTACACATTTAAATATAAATCAGAGTAGAAACTACAGGTGGATATTTAATTAACCTTGGGTTGGCAACAGACTTCCAAGGCATGCCACCAAATGGCAGGAGCTACACAGGAATGATGCTGGCAGAACTTTCATAAACATGACTACAGACAGATAAAAATTGCAAGAACAAGTAGTGTTATATTTGAAGGACTGGATGTCTGAAAACAGCTTTTGTAAGTAGTGAGAAAACATCTCAGTAGGAGAGCTGATGAAGGGGTGAGGGAGATAGCTCAGCAGTTAAGAGAGCCTGCGGGGTAATCATGAGGGCCCAAGTTCAGATCCTAGCTTCCACAGAACAAGCTGGATAGATATCCCATGAATGTCCGTTACTCTAGCTCTGGGGGATCGGATGCCCTCTTCTGGAGCAATCACACCCACACATGAACACACACACATACACACACACACACACACACACACACACACACATACACACACATTTATTTATTTTTTTTAAGAAAAAAAAATGACAAAGAAGAGCATCCAATCAACACACACAGGAAACCTGTGCTCCGAGAATCAGCCTTCCTTCAGGTTCTGGAACATTATGGGCTACATCAGAATACAAGATCTTTGCTCAGGCTCTTCTTTCCACCAGGAACACCCTCTCCTTGATTTTCTCCAGCTCAAGACCATCAACTCTATGTGAAGCTAACGTCCCCACAGAAGCCCCTGAAAACTCTCAAAACGCAGACCCATCTCTGCTCTGATAGACATGTTTAACACCAGGTTGTCTTCCTATTTGGCACTTTGAGTTTGTAAGTACACATATACTTCGGTGTTCAAGCTGCTTGTCTCCCCTACTGGATAAACTACCTCTGGTTTTCCTAGCCACTACATGTATAGTACAGTGATTAAATAGAGTATTGTAAAATTGAGTATTTTCTCCATAAGTTTAAATGTTGTCATAATAGATAAATTCTTATATGGTGACAAAAACATGATATATAGTTAAATAGCAAAGGCGAGTTACAAAGTGATATATATGTACAGCTTTGGGGAGAAAAATATGTAATAAAAGATACAAATCACATTTTAGCAGAATTAGGGTAGGATTTATTTTCTTAATTTTGTTTTTATCAAATATTTTCTGAAACATTCCAGCAATAAGTATACACCCAAACACGGGGTGGGGATAGGCCTAAATTTCCTCTCTAATCATCAAGTCCAAGAGCCTCCTTCGGCGCCTCAGTGGCTTTCCTCCCACATCCTCTCCCTGACCTTCTCCACTCCTCTCGTTTGATTCTCAGCATAAGAAAGAGAGCACAGTTCACTACACAGAGGAGCCTCTGTCCAACCATGTCCAAGCCCCATCTTCCCCACCTTCAGAAAAATCAAAACCAAATGTACAAGCTAGACTCCTCAAAACAGCCAACACAGGATGTGAGTTACGGTTTTCCTCACATCCGCTCAGCATCAGAATCGTCCTCTCAACGAACATATGTGGGCAGCTAGACCGCCTAGGAAGACAGAGGAAGAACACGAGCGGGCTAAAGCCTCAACAGCAAAGACCATTCTTATGCTACTTCAAAGAGACGGATGTTTATGCATGAGGCATAAACACTTCGTGAGATGAGCACGAACTACTGCGGTAGAAGAGAAGGCTGCTACAGAGGGCTGGAAATGGGAGCCCTTATCTCCCATTTGTATGAGGGAAAGACACATATGGAGAGTGTTCTGGTGTCCCGCTGTTCGGCATGGTGAGGACAGGCAGGTGATGCACTTTGCTGGGGATCTCCTTTCAGAGAATCAAACCGGCCTTAATTGTCTGTACGAGAACAAGTCTGTGCACACACTGAAAGAGCTAACACGGACTGTTCACCTCCAAGGAAGGCTGCCCCTTGAAAGGCTGGTAAGAACAAAGCTTAGCAGGGGCTGGGCTGGTTCAGTACTCCCCACTGAAAGTGAAGCTCCAACCCCACCAAGATTCTCATCTATGTCCCCCCTTCTCCAGACCCCATGGCCCAACTTTAACCAAGATGGACAGTTCCAGAACATCAAAGGCTGGTGTGTTTTCCCTAAGGCTACCCTGGCCAGCCTATCATTCAGAAGGCTGCATGAACACGGAGGCCAGCAGACTACTTCCTTGAATCAGTCTGGACAATTTCCAAGCTCAGAACATGTTTGCCCTCCTTCTAATGCCCAATGCTAGGAGTTTGGAAACTCAAAGCAAAACAGATTCTATGGGGGAAAAAAAACCTGTAAGTTCCTGTCTGCTGTCTCCCAACTCCTCCCCTGACACACTCCTTTTTAACACATCTCCTTTCTCTCTTCCTCCACAATATATTCCTCTTACTTAAGGAAAACATAAAGTTAATATGAGTAATTGGTTATTAAATCTACAGACACACAACTCTGTAAGAAAAACATAATTGGAGGCTGTGGTAATGCCAAGCAGGCTAACTCATGTTGCATCACACTCATGAAACAATAATGAAATTGCTGTCCCCAAAGTCACCCAGGAGCTCTAACAGGCTGTTCCACATCCCCTGCAGAGCGCTACCAGCAGCCAGTCCTCCATGGCTCTCTTGTCCCCAGTTTAGGTTACACTGCGCTAGCCTGGCTCCTCACCAAGCTGCAAACATTCCCTTGGTTTCCCATAATGAAATCGAGGAAGAGAATGTTCAAGGACACACTCAGGTTCATATACTTGCTCAAAGAATGAGCTGGGATTTGAACCCAGAGTCCTGACTCTCCCACAGCACCCTGAGGGTATCCATGCCAGCTTCCCTTGAGATAACTACTCAGTCCTCGTTTATAACCCAGCTTCACCCTTTTCATCCTTCATTGGAAAGTACTGGAAGGAACTTCTACCTCCAACTCCAAACAAAATGCTTTAGAACTAACTCACCATCTCAGTAAGCTCCCTGCCTCACTTCTTAATTACAGTTAATGACCACACTTCTGAAAGATCCTATACAAAGCACCTCAGGCTGTGGCTGTTGACTTGGTTTTCACCTCTGTCCTCTTCTTGTAATCCTTAATGTATATGCCTCAGCACCCTCAGGGCTTCTCTCCTGCAAGACTTCCTCCAGGGTACCTGTGTTCAAGTCTCTGCTCCAGTCTGCCCTGCCCATGGTGACAACCAGACTAGCTACCCAACATGGCTGCTCACCTTCCCCTCTGAACATTTTGGGTTGGCTAGTTCTTTGCCAGTGAAGCTAACCCACCCCCTCATACCCCACCCACATTGAGAATCACAGCCCTCATCCATCCAACACTCCCCTCATTCAGTCTCAGTAGCTCACCAACCGGCTCTAAGGGAGTTTGTAAGAAGGAAATGATTTTTGGAGATTGGAAAGTAAGAATTCCTACTTATGGGGCTGGACAGATGGCTCAGGGGTTAAGAGCACTGGTTCTCTTTCAGATGATCCAAGTTCAATTCCCAGCACCCACATGGCAGCTTTCAACCACCTATAACTCTAGTTGTAGGAGATTTAACAGCCAATGTCCTCTTCTGGCCTCGGTAGACATTGCAGGCAAAACAACCATAGGCATATGACAATAACAAAATAAAAAGCTTTAAAATATTTTAAAAGAGAATTCCTACCTATGATTTCTTTTCTCTTGAGCTTTAGGCCCTAAGCCTTTGGGCTGGGTTTTAAGTGCACTGGGTAAATGAGGTCTGTGGAGGAAAAGCAAATCCACTCCTGTTGACTCTGAGGTGCTGGCCCTGGAGGTGTTGAGGCAAAGAACAGTGAACATCCATTCACTCTAGGGGCTGATGTCTTGCACTGGGCCCCTAGCAACTCCATCTCCTGGTTCTAAGAACTGTTCTTTTGGCCTCACTTTAGTCCAGCTTACCCATCTGGCAATGGGAATAAAAACTGACTCCCAAGTTCTGCTGAATTTAAATGAGCTAATATATATATAAAACAAACCACGTGGATTGAAGCAAATAAACGAAAAACAACCAGCAGCCAGCATTTTCATCATGTACTAATATTATATTTCTAGCATGTTCCCAAACGTACTCACAGTTCAAGACTGTTACTTTCCCATTACTTGAGGCCATCAATTTAAAATGGAAGAAAGGTTTATTTTGGTTCATGGTTTCAGAAGTACTGGTCCATGCTCAGCTGGCTCTCTTGCTTTGGGGCCTGTGGTGAGACATCATGCAGGGGAGTATGTGGAAAAGCAAAGCTGCTCATCTCATTGAAGCCAGAAAACAAAAGAAGAGAGGTAAGAGCGTGGGTCTTAGTGCCCTCATCGCGAGTACACCAATGACCTAACTTCCTCCCACTAGGCTCCACTCTGAATATCCCTCCACTTCACAATACTGTCACAGGCTAGCAACTAAATCTGTCATAACATGGACCCTTTGGAGACACTTGTCTACAACAAGGTCAGTGTAAGTCCTTCCCTGCCAGTGAACATGACCCATGCTTGGCCAGCAGCACTTCTGCTCATAGTCTCTTTTCTAAAGCTGTCGGTTTACATCCCCCAGGTTGGAACTCTTCAACATGGCCTAAACCCAAAGTCTGTCACAAGCTTTCCCTCTTCAAACAAATCAGAGCCCATCTTTTCCACCCCTGACTCCCAAAGCCCTTGGACTATGCAGCCAGCATCTGAGTGATAGAATTCCTTCCTAAGTATCTCAACCCTCAGCTAGCCTGTCTGAGAGATGGCATCAGACAAACTACCTTCACACAGGAAACTCTCCGTGACCCCACTGTGAACCTATACCACACCTAACCACGGAACTGTTTAGCATTTCTGTGATGTCTTGTCTGTAGAAGCATTTTTAACATATATGAAGACAACTTCTAGACAGAGGTGGGGGGTTTTCCCCTAACATATGCTGGTATCCTTGCCCCAGCGTCCATGGGAGACTGGTTCTGGGTCCATTCCCCACCTACATAGCAAAATCTGTGGATGCTCAAGTTACTTATGAAAACTGGCATAGTATTTGCATACAGCCTATGTACATTCTCCTACATACTTTAAATCATCTCTGTATTACTAGAAATGCCTAACGCAGTTCAAGGGCTATGCAAACAGTTGCTACATTGTGTTGCTCAAGGGATAATGACAAGAAAAAAAATATGCTCATATATATATATATATATATATATATACACATACACACACACACACACACACACACACACACACACACACACATATATATGCTCAGTTGAAATACTTTTTTCCAAAAATATTTTCAGTCTTCAATTGGTTGAATCCAGGGATGTGGAGCTCATGGAGAACTGACTTTTAAAGTTTCCAAACTCTCACTTTTTTATTATAAGGTCTTAAGCAAGACAAGTATCATTTGTCCACTTTTTTAAATGCATCTTAAGTGGTGGTTTAGTATGCTCATGTAAATCATTACCTTCTTCAGCCTCATTTTGCTTCTGGGTATACTTTGATGTTTCACAACACAGAGTTGGAAAAAAAAACAAACCAAGCCTCTGCTCGTGAGTGAAGGGCTGAGCAGAAAGGTTCCCTCATTACATCTGTCCCTAACTGTCCAGTGTGAGTCTGGCTCAGAGAAACCAGTGCACCACACCATCATGGGCTGTCAATCACAGCATTCCTGAGTTTGGACCCCTGTGTCCTGGAGTTCATGAACTCCACTAAGATCTGGAGCCAACAGGGTGTAAACTCCTTAAATCACAATACTCAAACTATTTTTTCTCCATTTCTCCAGAATCCAAGAACGGCTTAGAGCCAGGTTTTCAAAAGTAGACTTGAGCACAAGCAGCCAGTTTGCCCAGTCAATGGCCTTGGAACATCATAAGCTTAAAAACCCCCATTGCAGAGAATAACTAGCCAGGCAAAAGGAAGGAAACACACCATCTATGAAGGGGCATATAGCTGTCTACATGGGTACAAAAGAAATCCCTCACCATCCACTCAACAGTCCCCTCCCTCACTTGCTGCAGATCCCCCTACGACTGACCAACAGGGGAGTCAGGTTTGGGTTTTTCATTTCACCAGCTCCTGACATCCCTGCTAATCATCTCAGGGTAAACTTCTTTCTCTTCACAAAAGTTGAGGCCACAGTGCTGTCTTCCAGGAGCATCTGGTAGTAAATCCTGCCCCTCAGAGTCACTGCCATCACCCAGTGTGTGGTCAGAGATGGAGCCAGCGGTGCTGCTCTGGGCAATGCCAGAAAGGGCCTGTCACACCAACAAGCCTTGAGACTGGCAACTGACTACTCGTGCCCTTTAACCAAGCTGCAGGAGGCCTGAAGAACTAAAACCAAGGGAGACCAGGGAAGACAGAGAGATGAGGAGATGGAGGAATAAACCGAGAGTGAACTCCCAAAGGAGGTGGCATGTGAAGGCCAAAGGTTTACTGACATTACTCAGCAAAGCACAAGGCCCAGGTGCCCCCTAGAAATAGGAGACACTTTCCAAAGCCAGAGATGGGCCTGTGTATTTGAGGGAAACTGAAGGTAGCACTTAGCAGCTCACAAGCATGTGGAATGCACTGCCCATGAGATTGGGCGGGGGGGGGGGGCGCAGGACATGGCATGACACATATAGATAAGTAGGGTAGCATGCACAGCACTCATGTTACAGGCCTGAGAGGAATCTTCTCCTATGTTGTTCCCCAGTTGTGTGAGGAAGAGGAACGATGCTATGAAGAAGCCCCACTTGAGAGAGGTCATGAGGGTCCCAATAGCAGCTCTGTCACACACTAAGCAGCTATGATACCCCACTCCACCCTGCTCTCAGGGCTCACCAGCAGTAAGAAGATCATAGAGGCACAATGCTTTAATACTTCAAACTCAAAAGGCCTGGCTCTACCACATATCTACATGGTGGAGACATTCATTAGGCTCCTAATATTCATTACAGCACCCAGGAATAAAAAAGAGGCAAACCCAACTATCTTCATATTCAATGAAACCATCAGTTTATAGCGTTGGAAACGGCAGCATAATCATAGTTATAAACCTGTAATGCTTCAATATGTCATCACAGCATGCTGAATTACAGAGATAGTGGAGACAAAAGCATCGCTTTTCCCTGTTTATTGAAATATTTTTCATACTGTCCACATTTTCAGAGAAAAAATATGAAGATGAATATTTTCCATTAGTTATTTTCTACCAACCTGGAATTCTGGAACCTGCCTGTCATTCATCTCCGGCTCTCCCACCCTGCCCTCCAACAATGCCTTGAACATTGTAGACAGTCCCACCTGTTCCAGACCTATCTACTCTAATGTTATAAAGATAGTGCTTACTGGCAGAGGAGGCTTCTGAACGCAGTCCTTACCACTGCCACGGTGGGTCAGGATGAAGTTGAGAGAGCAGCTCTCTCTCGGCCAATACTGTTTGCCTTCTTCCTGGACTGTCGACCCCAGGGCATCCCAAACCCTATGTCAAAAGTAGTTAAGCACAAAACCACCAGGGAAAGGCAATCACAAGGAGAAATCACTTACCAGTGTCTTACAAACTGTTCCCTTCTCTGCATGATCTCTCTCTCTTTCTCTCTCTCTCTCTCTCTCTCTCTGAAGACTGGCCACATCTCACTTTAAACAGCTTGTACTGAGCTACAGATTTTTAAAGCCCCTTTTCCGTTAATGAACCCACAGGAGGGTCTGCTGAAAGCCCCAAACCGAGCCTCTTCAGAGAAGTGCACACACTGATATTCACACCAGATCATGAGTGGTCTTGGGGATGGTTTAGAGACTGTGGAGGTTTGTCTGTGGTAAGGCTATGGACGTATGGGCACGCTAACAGAGAGGCAGGCAGAAGAGCTAGACCACACTGGACTCAGCCACCATCTCCTCCAACAGTCTTCCTGAGGCCTTCTGCTAACAAAAGGGCCATAAGTCTTAGTTACTGCCTGACTTAGTTACTTTTCCATGGCTATGATAAGACTCCATGACCAAGGCAACTTACAGAAGAGAGAGTTTACTGGAGGCTTATAGTTTCATAGGGTGAGTCCATGACCATCATGGCAGGGAACATGGTGGCAGGGACCTTACAGTGCACCACATTCCAACCTGGTTACAAAAAAAATCATTCAGATGCCCCATTTTCTCTTATGTTGTAAGCATCTCGAGGAGTGGAGGTGGGGGGGGAGGGAAGAAAGAGGAAGGGAGGAGAAGGAGGAGGAAAAGAGGAAGAAGAGTAAGAAAAAGAGGATGAAGAAGATGAAAAGAAGAAACAGGCACAGAAAACACAAAGGGAGTGTTTTGACGAGAGACAAGAAAATGTCCCCAGAAGATAAATTCAAAATGACTTAAAAACACAATCAGAGATGGCCTCTTGTTACTCCAGCTATTAACCCATCACTTCTCCTCAGGCCATGTCCTCATAATCATTCAATATTTACCTGACCTAAACCAGGGGTGGCCCCCTGCATGGCCTGGGGAGCCACTTGCAATTGACTTTCAGTAGCCAGCAGCTGTAATCCAATAATGTGAGTTGTCTAGCAGTAGGTTGATTAGGTTAGAGCAAAGGCTGTGGCTCCCTAATTTAGGAAATTGCAAATCTGAGTGGCCACATCTTCTCTTTCCTCACAGTCAGTGCCTGCATGCAGAGCTGATCTCAGGCATTACTTGATGGCTGACTTGGTGATAAGCATGAGAAGGTCAATGGGTGCCATGCAGCTTCCACCCAGCAGCCCACATACAAACACACACAACTTCGGGTGAATGTAACTTTGCTCATGTTGCTTCTTCTTCTCCTCCGTGTAGCTGCTGCACTCGGTCAGAACGAAGTTGGCACCATCTATCTCCCAGGAGCCATCCCAGATTCCCCTCAGTTGGGGTGAGAGCTCTGGGCCCTCATAGCAGCTTTCTATCAGAATTAATATTTTCCTTCCTTGGGAATCTGCTCACAAGTAAACCCCATCCCTTGAATTCACAGTGAATGTCTCAGCCCTCACTTCTGACTATATTTGGAGATAGAACCCTTACAAAACAGTTAGGTTAAATGACGCCTTAACACTGAGGCCCAAACCTGACAGGACTGAGTCCTTGTTAGAAGAGGCACCCAGTTCAATCCCCAGAATCCACATAAAGGGGAAAAAGAGAACCAACTCCACGTGTATCTTCCACCTCCAAATATGTGCTGTGGCATACATGCTCCCTGACAAACACTACACACACGCACACATACACACACATGCACACACACATACATACACACACACACACACACCACACACATGCATACACACACATAATATTTTTTAACTCTTTCTTTCTGTTCAATTCAGTGACATCTTTATCCATCTAGCAGCAAGCTTTGCCGAGTCCCTTTACCCTCTGGTCAGGTTACTGGAATCTCAGTGTTGCATCTCGAGAGATAAACAGAACAGAGTCAAGTGCCTGCCCTCCAGGAACATGTAATTTCTCTGTGGAGCCTGACAGAAGTGTTTGCTTTCTCAGTCACTCCTGCCTGCATTGGTTGGTAGGAAGCACTGAGAATGTCTGGTTCAGGGAAATGAAGACAAACTTATCACAGATTGTATCTCTGACGAGCTTAATGATGAAGGTAATGTCAGCATTAGTTCAATTACTATGTAATAGGAAACTCAGCCTCCTGGATTCTTTTTACATAAAGTCATTTAACTGCTGCCATAGTCCTATGACATGGCTGGGTGCTACCATCCCATTTTACAGATGAAGAAGCTGAGATGGAGACAAGCCAGTTGCCCTACAGCTGCCATTAAACAGTTGACCTGGGATTCTACCTTAGGGTGGGGGAATTGATGTCCCTTGGGCTCTTGTTCTTAGTGACTGTCTCTAACTGGCTATCTAAGTTTCAGAGGGTTAGAATCCATGACCATCATGGCAGGGAACATAGCAGCAGGCAGGCATGGTACTGGAGCAGTAGCCAAGAGATTACATCTTGATCTCAGCCAGGAGGCAGAGAGAGAGAGAGAGAGAGAGAGAGAGCTAGCTAAAAATGGCACCAGCCTTCTAAACCTGCCTCCTGTGACCCACCTCCGCCAACAAGGCCACACCTCCTAATCCTTTCCCAACAGTTCCACCAATTGGAAAACAAGTGCTCAAAGATAAGAGCCTATAGGGGCCACTTTCATACCACTACATTGCCCAAAGTAGATGAAGACTTTGCTTTAACTTCATTGTTGGGACCATTGTTATGATTATCTCACTTAAAGAAAACTTATTTAGTTTGACCTACGAACAGTACTTGGGGGATAATCATTTCACAGTAAATTCAAGGAATAATAGAAATGGGCTTGGTACAATCTTGTACATTTCCATGGGAAGTTAGCTCATGTTGTATCACTGAGAACATGACCCAGTTTAGCATCATTGACACAGCAGGCACTAGAGAAAATGCCAAGTATTAGAAGGCTAAGGCATGTAGGAGGTGAGAGGCCTACAAACCATGGAGCACGGTGAAGGAAGAAACCGGTAACCAGCTCAGCTTTTGATTAGAGTCCCTGGTACCCACCCTGCATGGAGAGGCCTGAGAAAGGCCAATTTTAACAGCTGCAGCAACAGCAGGCTCAGAGGAACCTACCCCTGAGAGTGGCTACAGCCAAGATGCAAAGACAGCTGGGGCAGAAATGGGGCAATGTCTGGAGGTACTGAATACCAAGGTCTCCCTTCAGATGGAGCATGGTGAGTGTGTGAGCTCTGGGCACCATTTCCATGTAGATGACCACCACCACCAGCAGCAGCAGCAGCAGCAGGTTTCTAGCAAAGCCACTCTCAAGAGCATGGATGAATGTTGATACCTCATAAAACCACACAAGACTCTCTGCTATTAATTCAAAGCCTAAGGATAACGTTATAAGAAAAAAAAACCCTTTCTCAATGGGGCACTCTAGGAGCTCTCTCATGGTCAAGGTTTGAGGGGCAGAGCTGCAGCAAGGTACCCGCAGACCAGGCTGCTTCCCTGAGGGCTCTGAGATCAAAACACAGGGGATTTCCTATGATCCTGGGAAGCCTACAGATGTCCAGGGGCTGCATTTTACTCACCAAGCTACAAGGAAGAATCCCAGCACTTAGAGACAGCATGTAGCTGGAGGTGAGAGAAGGCATTGTTCAACAAATACGAATACTGAGAGACTCTCAGGTGTGTCCAGCCAGCGGCTCACAGGCTGCACTCAACAGAGGGCAGCCATGAGTGCAGCCCAACACGAAATCACAGACTTACCATTAGGAGATATTTTTACAGTTTTTCTTCACAGCACAATCCACCTGGTTCTTGAGTCTGAACTTTGCCGATGACATCTCACCACACTCTCAAAGAGCTGTACCCTTTTGGGTTAGATCCAAAGGCAAAGTCCCAGCTGATCTCGCCATTGGAGCTAAGCACGCAGAGGCTGAGCCCTCACACTCACATGCTTCCACAGCAGAAAGACTATGCTGGCTAACAGGGAGACCGAGCAAAGGGTCACACAGAGTAAGTGCCCCTCTCTTGAGCTTTCACAGCACCTGTGGCTGGCTTGCTTGCCTCACACATTTAATTTCTCAACAACCCTGCACCTTCCGGTCCCACAACCCTGCCAGGTGCCTAGGAACTCAACAGTGTCCCCAGTTTGCAGAGAAAGAAACAAAATCATGGGAAGGTTATGTGACTTGCTTCAGAGGCAGCAGGATGGGGACAGGGTGTGGGGTGGTGGAGGGCTCATTCTTTGACAACCCACCTCAGCAGATTAGCAGACACCTGGCTGGGTCCCTGGAGAACTCTAGGTGGGGGTGCTGGGAGGCAAGGAGGTGCACAGGAAAGACTCATCCACAGCATGGAGCACACAGAAAAAACCTCAGCACCCCAGGAGGACGAGGTGGCTGCAAGGATGGGATGGCCCTGCCACCGTCACTACACTCAGGTACACAGGAAGGGAAGCATCCACGGCTGCTCACAGGCTCGGGAGGCCCTGCTCAACCCTCAACCTCTTAGTCCTTCTCCTCCCAGAGAAGACGGAAAACATTCCACCTGTTCTCCAGTTGAGCTCAGACATCTTGGTGTAGATTCTCCAGCCCCTGGATTACCTGTAACTTGTAACCAAAGCCTCTTAAGGAGCAACATACAGGAGGAAGGATTTATTTTGACTCGAAGTTTAAGGCACAGAATCTATCATGGTGCAGAAGCCATGAAAGCAGGTAACTCCATGGTGGGGTTGAGTGGGAAGTGGGGTGGGGTGTGTGGCTGGGATTTCTCACCTCCTCACATCTCTAGGGAGCAAGATGAATAGATGAGAAAGGAAGTGGGGCTGCACTTAACCCTCAAGCGCCCATCCCCCCTCCCAGTGACTCACTTCCTCCAGCTAGATTCCACTTCCCAAGGGCAACACAGCCTCAAAAAAACAGCAGCACCCAGCTAGGAGCCAAGTGTGCAAACTCACGTGTGCCGGCTAGTTTTGTACCAACCCCGTACAAGCTAGACTTATCTGAAAGGAGGGGATTTCAATGGAGAAAATGCCTCCATGAGTTCCAGCTGTGGGGCATTTTCTTAATTAGGGATTGACGGGAGAGAGTCCAGCCATTGTGGGTGGTGCTGCCCCTGGGCTGGTGGTCCTGTGTTCTATAAGAAAGCAGGCTGAGCAAGCTAGTAAGTAGCACCCCTCCAAGGTCTCTGCATCAGCTCCTGCCTCCAGGTTCCTGCCTTGCTTGAGTTGAGTTCCTGTCCTCACTGCTTTTGACCACTGACTGTTAAACGGAATTGTGACTGAAATAGCACTTCCCTCCAAGATGTTTTTGGTCATGGTGTTTCATCACAGCAATAGTAACCTTAACTAAGACAACATGAACAAAATGTAAGACATTTTACATCCAAAACATAACAGATTCCCTAGCATGGCCTTTCTCCCTCCTGGCTCTGCTTTCTGCCTGGTTGGCACAGGCATCCAGAAACACTATCCTAATAATAATATAAAAGTATCCCAATAATAACATAAAAATAACAGAAAAGCTCCCAACAGGAGAGAGCATTCAATAGCCTGAGTCAAATGTATTTGGCTTTGCTTTTAAATTCTTATTAGTATCAATATTGATGAGCTGCACGGCTCCTCAGCCTCCGCGCTGGCTTTTCCTCCCAACACTGCATCCTCAACCTCTCCTCCCACACTCCCTTCCTGGGAAAGCCCAGCCCCTCCCACGGCCCTCCTGCAGCAGATGATGTACACATCTTCATCCCCAGCCCTAACATCTCTCCTGAGCATCGAACTGAGCTCTGAACTGTCGGATGGACAGATGGTGACCAAAACCAAGTGCTGAGGGCAATGCAGCCTCCTCCTCACTGACAGGACAAGGCTAAGAGAGTAAAGGTTCAGCAGTGTTAGTGGGCAGCTCTGGATGTGTCCCTTCATGCTTACCTGAGTGACTGTGGCAGGGCACACCCTCCTTGCTGCCACCCCTCGCCAGGGACCATCCAAAAGGTTGCTGCCAGGCTGTCAGTGGCTGTTGTCCTCTGCCATCCTCATGTCTGCTGTCTGCCTCAGCTAATTCTGCCTCTCTGCACTGTTCCCCTCTGCTTAGTTCTCTCTAGTTGAAGCACTCAGTAGCCCCTCCTAAGTCAATACAGTTGTTTCCTAACTGCCCCCGAGAGAATATAAATTTACTGAGGGCAGGGCTTTGTTTCCAACCATATCTGCCACCTAGTCTTGGATAGATGCACAATAAATAATTTACTGAGCAAAGGTTTCTCTGCATCTTTATCTTCCACACTGCTTTAAAAAAAATCCATTTCTAAAACAAAATGAAACAGATCATGCCATGCCCCTGAACACCGATTTTTGTAGCTTCTCATCGAAGCCCCTAAAGTGTTGGGGCTAGCTGGGCATGCGGCTCCAACCTAGCCTCTGCAACTGCACTTTACTAAGGCAACCCATGAACTATTCCTTCCTTGCCTCCAGTGCATATTCTCTCTCCCCGAGCCTCTGTTTGTTCACACTGTTCTCCCTTCTCAAAAAAAAAAAAAAAAAAAAAAAAAAAACCATCATCTTCCAACACCTTCTCCAGCTGGAAAATTGTTTTATTGATCAAGACTTGGCTCCAAAGCCTTTGTGTTCTGTGAGCCTCCACCCCATCCTCTGCCCCCTCCCCCACCCAGAATCTCAGAGATAAATTTCCACTGAGAACCTACTGTACCAAATCCCAGTAGTTAGTTCCATAGGACCACTGACACCAAGAATGGGAGCGATGCAGTCAATGTGTGCACTGGCCATCTACCTTGGCCTGTACCGTTTCACATGTATTTGTTACTTGGCATCCCTTCCAGGCAAAGAAGGTGCTTAGTCAGGCTCACTCCCAGCACAGAGAATGTAGCAAGTCTTCACCATCCCTGGGTTCTCAAGGATGCTGGCACCTCAGGGAGTTGTGACACCCCCCCCCCAATTGATTTTCACAGCACCTAGGGAAGTACCTCCCTTTCACGGATAATAAAACCAAAGCAGAAAGTAGGTTACTATCTATCCCTCTGCCCAGCAGTAACAGCAGCAACACAAACTGGTTACTCTCTGTAAGACACTGCGTCTCCCCAGCACATGCCCCTAGAATCTATAGTATACCCACCAAGTCAATATTAAAAGTAAGTGCCTCCCATCTACAAGGTAGTGTATAAAAAAAGATGGGGTGGGGGGAGCCGTCCTCTGCTTCCAAAGCAAACATGGGGGAAGGTGGAACCTGGGCAAACAAGACTTTTAAAGGCCACAAGATAATTCATAATTGAATTCTCTTTAACCAGATAAACTAAAAGTTTCTTAAAAGTGGTTTCCCTATTTAAATATAATTCAATACAATTTAACTGATGGGGAAGCCCCTATCAGCTACTGAGTACATGCTATTATACTATAACCTAAATATGCAGGAGCCTCCTACCACCCACAAAAAAAAAATGTGTGTGTGTGTGTGTGTGTGTGTGTGTGTGTGTGTGTTGTGTGAGTGTTCTATACATATGTATGTGTTCATGGGGAGTGCACATGCCTGTCAGTGTGCATACAAGGATTATGGGTTGGTCAGGTATCTTCCTCTCTATCTCTCGACCATATTTTAAAGGTTTATTTATTTTATTTTATGTGTATGAGTGTTTTGCTTGCAGATATGTATGTGCACCACATGCCTTAGATCCCCTGGAGCAAGAGCTGCAGACGGTTGTGACTTGTAAAATCGATGCTGGGAACTGAACTGGGGTCCTCTGTAAGAGCAACAAGTGCTCTTAGCTGCTGAACCATCTCTCCATCCCACCACACACAACTTGCTTTTGGAAACAGGGTCCCATTCTGAACTCAGAGCTCACTGATGTCTACACTAGCTGGCCAGCAAGCCCCAGGGGCCCTCTGTCTCCACCAAACAGCACTGGGGTACATGTGTGTGCAGCCAAGCCTGGGTTTTTATGTGACTGCTGGCAAGCCAAATGCAGGTCCTTGGGACTGTATACCAAGTACTTGTACAACTGAGCCATCTCCCCAGCCCTCAATTTTTATCTTAAAATGTATCTTTGGGTTAGAAAAGTTATTAAGATTCCACGTTTAGTTAAAAGAAACTCTCAAAAAGGATAACTAAAAATCTTTTACAAGATTAAGCCTATCAGACTTCATAAAACCAGTAGATCCTGTTAACCATCTCATAGTTAAAAAAAAAAATCACAATCGCCTGAGTATAAGAGCTTCACCGAAAACTTGAATTTGACAACTAGCTAGATCAGTACCAATGTCATGGGAAAACCAAAGTTAAATCCACTCTAAGAATATATTTTATGTTTTTCTTAAAAGAACCTTCCCCAGGTTCACTCAGTCCAACCACACATCCAATGAAACCAGACTGAAGAAATAAGGTCCTCGTGTATGTTGTTACTGAAAGAAAGAAAGAAAGGAAGGAAGGAAGGAAGGAAGGAAGGAAGGAAGGAAGGAAGGAAGGAAGGAAGGAAAGAAAGGAAAGAATACAGTGCATGAGTGGCTTTCCTTGTCCAGCTCTTCTTCCACACTGATGGCTCCAGGAGACGAAAGCCAACCATTTCAAATAGAAACAAGAGATGCCCAAACACAGCCTTCTTTCCAGAACCTCACCCTTATCATCCTCCTTTGAAAAGCTCAATTTACTAGAACAATGCCGAAGCGACCACTGACCAACCTTACGACTTCTTAGCACTCAAGTCTATTCCTGGAGCCTCAGGACATGTTCACATACACAGACAGGGTCACAAAAGTGCCTGTCCTGTGAGGGCTACACAAGCCTCTGGTGTCTCCATGGTGGAGTAAGTGGAGGAGGCTCATTCACTGCTGTGTTCCCAGGTTTAATGCCACTTGTAAATAATGTCAAGAATTTGTTTTCATTTGACTTCTCTGATGTTCCCAATGTACCTTGTTTAAGATTAATAAAGCAATTACAATACTCCCAATTAAGAAGCTATTTCAAAATGCACTTTCAATTCCAGTTGGTGAGCAACTCACTTAATTACTTCTATTTGTTTTTCTTCTTCAGTAACTTTTCTTAGAGCAGTTAAGACATGTTTTTCATAAAGGAAAACTGGGCCAAATTCCTCCTAAAATTCAGTCTCAAGTTCAGCTACCCGTCATGTCTTCCTGGGCAAGAGAGCAAGCACAAGTGACTCCCAGACCTCATGAACTGTCCCATGTTATTCTTCTTCCAAATTTAACATTTCAAGGGATAAATGTTCACTGAGGCTCAAAAGTCCTTGTTGCCACTGTCTCTTGCCTCCTCAGTGTTCAGATTACAGGGTGTGCCTCCATCTCTTGCTTCTTCATCTGGCTTCACCTGACCATTTGTAGACTCCAGGAAAGCAACCTCACTGAGGATGTCTCTTAAGTAAAGATGTAAAACAGAGAGTCAAAATCTCCTCTTGGTGCATTCGGAAATTACAGGTGGTGATACATACAAAAGCTTTTAACACTCTAAGCATATGTTAACTAAGGGATCATTAACACTTGTCCAAAGCACAAAGAAACTGCAAGTGAAGGTTGTCACAACCTTTACAGAAAGGAACAATGAACCATGCATGTCACTGGCAGGGGCCCCAAGGACCAGGCATCTCTTTGCTCTGAGCAGGGGAGAGTCAGCAAGCAACATCCCATTCTGACCTGGGGGAAAGGTTCTTGGGTTTCTGGTCTCTTCCATTATCTAATCAGGGTCCAAGATCCAACCATCCTGGCCTCTAATATCCCTGGGATCATGGAATTTTCTGTGGACTCACCAGTATGTTTATGGGCCTTTCTGGTCACAACGCCAGAGTTCTCTTATGTCATGATAGGGAAGGCCAATGTTCAAACTACTCGTTAACTTCACCTTAAAGGGACATTTTTGAGTTAACAATCACAAAACAGGGCTGGGGTGAATGTATTGGAGATTGGAATCATCATGTCTGGCATCCTAAGAGAAAGGCCACAATGGAAATGCCATCCCTCAGGTTCCTCTTCTAGTACACAAGGATAAGTCATGTATACACTGTGAACATTCACCATGAGGAATTAAACGAGGTAACATATTTAAGGCACAAAAATAGGTGTTGGCACATACAAAGCGTGCTTTAGGCATTTGCAATTAGTATTTACTGACAGTTTAGAAATGTTTATCGATCACTAGAGTTTGGCCAGTTTAACATTTCATCCCATTTTTTCTCAACCTCCCATGGTTAGTCATAGTTGAATAGTGTGTTCCTGTGAAAACAGACCAATAAAACAGATAAGTGTTACATCAGATATGAAAGACTATACATCTTATGTATCTGCCATGGGTGTTGCTGTGTGCCTTGGTGAGAGGTGACTGTGTTTGTAAATAGGCTAAAAAGCCTATTCATTTGGCCTTTTCTTTCTTCACCTCAGAAGCAATGACCTATTTAGACAAAACGTTACCCTGTGTGGTTATTTTAATTATCAAACACTGAATGAGCTTCCAAAATCAGGCAAGAATAAAGAGAAGCAATCTGGAAAACCACTTTTCTCATCAGTATCAATAAATAACAGTCAATTTTAAATTGAACTAAGAATCTATATTAAGAAATTCTGGGGTGAGTCATTTGCATTTAAACTTTTGAGAAGTTTTATTTGTATATTTCCCTGGGAGCAAAACCTGAATCCCTTTATATGTGTATTGCCAGGGAATGCAATAGAGCCAAACGATAGAATGGAGAGTTTGGGAAGGCAGCTAAGAGCTTGGAACCCAGCAATCCCTAAAAGACCCCCTTACTGTGAATGTATATTCCAAGATTCCCACTGGATGCTTACAATCACAGACAGTACAAATCCCACACACTATACTTTGTTTTTTCCTATGCATACGTATCTATGATAAAGTTAAATTTATATGTCAGACATAGTAAGGAATTAACAATATCAAACAATAAAACAGACCATTTATAACAGTATGCTGTAATACCCGCCTTCTGGATGTTATCTTTCAATATCTTACTGTATTGTATACTGGACAAAAGGATAACTTATATTCCACGCAGGATGAACCGGGCAGGTTGGTGAAAGACTCCTCATGCTACTTAAGGTGGCATTGGCATTTTATTGCTTACTCCCGACTTTTCCATGTAATATTTTTGGGCCACAATGATAACTGGCAACAGAAATCATGGAAACAAAACTGCAGACAAGAGCTGACTACTGTGATAGAGATCCACATAGCAAACTATTGCAACAGCATCCGTGATATGGAAGAAATGGAGTCAAACAGAAGTTATGTAACCAACCCAAAGCCAAGCAGCCACGTAAGGGCAGAAGCTGAACTTGAACTCAGATCATTCTATAAAGAATGCAGAGCCTGTGTTCTCCTTTTGAAGGCCTTTTGGAAGCACTAAAAATATATCTCAGACACCAAGAACAGAATAGCATAGCTGCTTTTCTTCATTTATAATCAGTATCTACTGAGTTAAGATCTTCATCTACACTCACCATTACTCCTGGGAATTAAAGAAACCAGGAGTCTCTCTGACTTGCCTCTTCTCTTCTGGCTTGTGAGATGTAAGATTCACTACTTGCTACAGGAAATCCTTCTGAATCCCCCAAAGCTTTCAGATTTCACCCTGTAAATAAGCTGAGTTTCCAGGCTGCTTAAACTACCACCAGCTCTGGTGAGGAAATACGTGCTGGAGTTTTGGGAGTTAGGACTTTCAGCTTGAAATCATGGGTCTTAGACGTAGTATTGCAGAAAAGCTACTGAACCACACATACATTTTTTTTTTCTCAATAAAACTCCAAAACACAAATCTGCAAACCAGTTGATCACTCAGAAAGCATTTGTTCCTATCTGCTGGTACACAACTATAGCACCGTGACCCAAATGAGACCTCACAGAGATAAATTCACAGAGCACTGTAACTTAGGTATGCTGACTCGGAAGCAGGGAAGCGGTAAGCCTAGCTTATCTGACATCACACTCCTGCTCCAAACTCTTCACTGCGTCTCGTTGCTTGATGGGAGATATTCGGGATGCTCCCAAGACCCTTAAGAAAAGACTCCAAGTTACCTGTCCTTCTACATATTGGTTCCCTGTACTCACATATTCTGCACTCATCAGATTATTCTCTGCTCTCTGGTGAGTTCAATCATGTGATCATCTCCGCATCTCTATACAAGAGATTTTTGTCACCCCCCCTCCCATCCTAAGTGTCACCCTGTCTCTGAAACCCTTCCTGATTTCTCCTCTAATGTCCCTAGACTACCTCCAACTGGATGTGGCCTCGACTTTTCATAACTCATCCACCCACCCACAGTGATTTTTTTCCTGGTGAAGTGGGAATTGGGGGGGGGGGATTAGGGTGTCTTTTTTCTTGCTTTCAACCAACATTGGTTGACCCTTTTGCCATGAATCAGATGGTGCATTAATGCCTAAATTATAAAAATGTATTATTGTTCAAGATCCTTGCCTCAGTGGGCTTATGATAAAGGGTTTCTTCTTAGAGCAATGGGAGCCCAGGGATGGGAAGTCTTTACTGATCAGAAAAACATGGGATGGTGATATGTCGGCAATACCTTAAAAGTGTTCCTTGGGAGAATAGGGCTCTATTGGTTTAAAAGAACAATGTAAGCAACAGGCCTTGGTTTGAGGTGGGGTATTCAATGTTTGATGAATACATACAGTAAGGATACCCAAAACTATAGCATGGCCTTAGCTACTACTTCTCCCATGACCTTCTGCAATTACTGAACATCTGTGGCATTTCTATCCCTGATACCAACTCCCTGAGATTTACTTTTGGTTGTGAGCCTAGCCTTTAATGGCTGAGCCATCTCTCCAGCCCCTCCCGAAGATTTATAAAATCCTCTTTATTTTATAGATAAGGAAGCTGAGACATCCATACACACACCAAAACCCCTCAAACCTATCAAGTGTCAGAGCCCACCCTGAGTTCACAATAATAGAAGGAGTTCATCTTTGAGGAGTAATTTGTAAAGCAAAGTCTAGGTCCTCCTCCTGTACATCTGGGTGGACCACTCTAGTCATCCCCCCCAAACCAGGAGGCTTCTGGGAAAGTAGACTGAGGCAAAAGAAGAAAAGCAACTGAAGTCACAGTCCACAAGAATTTTGGGCACAGTAGGACCCTGTGTGCCCCCCCCCCCTCCATAAGGCTGGTAGGAGTCTGTTCAGGATAATCATTTTCAGAGGCTACGAATGAGAACCCAGATGACAAAAGACAGCCTGGGGAGAGCCACCCAAAGTCACTGCAAGCTAAGCCAGGCTTATAAAAGCTCTCCTAGGACTCAAAGAGTTGAATTGGATCTCTGACTTCCCAGGACAAAGCATTTCGGTTTTGATGGAGTTCTTTTCTCTGTCCTCCTTTGTCTGGTCATTTTCTCAATTTCTCCCTTTCTAGTTGAGGCTTTTCCTGTAATACTTATATTGGGCACATGCTTTCTCTCCCCCTCTCCAGCTCAGACTATTATATCTCTCACTATTGTGGTGTTCTTCTTCCACTGAAAGCAATCAAAAATGAAAATCCACATTTCAGAACAGTGTCTATTAAATATGCACCTTTTTGTCGGTTAAAAAAGGAAAAGCGCTCTCTGAGGGCTGATTTCAGCTGAATTTCACCTACAGATTAGATACTGGGTGAGACTTCTGCTTCTTAGCAGGCCATTTGCATCTGGTAATTGAGAAGGAGGTCAGGATGTCTGCAGTTAAAACCAACTTATTCCAAGGAGTACCTTAGTCTACAGCATTGCTAATCAAACTGTGGTCTTTATATGAGCAGCAAAGGCTTCACCTGGGAGCTTACTGAGTCTAGACCCTCGGGGCAGAAGAGCTGACTGCAGAGTTAAGAGCACCTGCCACTCTTCCACAGGACCTGAGTTTAGATCCCAGCACCCATGTTGTGCAGCTCATGACTGCCTGTCCCTCAAGCTTCAGGGAATCCATCACTCTCTTCTTGTCTCCTAGGGAACTGGTATAAACATGACAGATACACATGCACAGAAATAAAGCTAATAAATTAAAGAACACAGAAATGCAGACTCTCAGGGTCCACCCAAAGCCAATGGGATCAGGATCTGTCTGTTGACACACATGGAAGTTTTAAGAGCAGAGGACTGGAGTAAAGGTAAATTTCCCTTCATTGTCAAACTGGATACTCCATAGACCTCACTTCTAAGAAAGTAAACCTATGTAGTCCATGGCTTAGGATGTCCCCCACTGTCCTTTCTGGCCCAAATTGTGGATTCATGCAGGGATCCTGAAATGATAAGTATTCCTCTCAATATCAGTGTCAGCCAAAAAAAAAAAAAAAGAAGTTGAAAGTGAGAACAGGCTGGTGGTCATCTATTCTGCAGCAGATGATCCCTAAAAGTAAAAAGTTCTGACACCGAAGGGTGACAGACTGTCACTCCCTCTGTTTTCAAGGCTCTGGGAAGGGAAAGACACCACGGTACAAACTGCAAAGGTAACTGGTGAGTCCTAAGGGTCCTGGTAAACTGAGCTGAGAAAGTTCTGAAAACAAGAATGGATGAAAACTGAGAGCATAGCTTTAAATCCATCCCATGCTCAGTCCTCACACATCAATAACAGCGGTGGGAACACACGTAGATGGACTCCGATTAGCTCAAGTATCATCTATACCAGAGACTTGTACTGGGAAGATGGAAAGTCATGTGGACCTGTTTGGAAGGACTGGGAGCTAGAACTGAAAAGGCAAGATCAGAGCAAAAGACACAGCCCCATTCATTCATGGTGGCCTGCGGCCTGCGCCCTGACTCCCACCTGCTCAGGAGGTACAGTTAGCATCCAGAGAGGGGAGAGTTCTGGCAGGCCACCACGGCATGGTCTGGACTCACGTCTGACCTTGTCCTCTGCGCAGACACTTCTAGTAAAACCTTAAATAACAGCACAAAAAGCTACTCCTTGAAAAAAAAAAAGTAAAAACAACCATCCAACCACCCACCCACTCCATCCAAAGCAAAGTAAGCATTCTCTCCATAATTCTGACTCCTTGCACACCATGATAAACACTTTCAGGTCCTAGGTGTGCATAGCTGCCCATGTGGAATGCCTGAATGACTGACTGCTTTTAGTTAAGGCCTACATTGTCATTCTCCTCCCCCAGTTTTATTAAATTTCCACTCATTTATTCACCCCATCTTCACCATCAATGTCTCTGAAACAGCAATATTTTCCAACATGGAAATGCTTCATTTATGCCAGGCAATACTTGTTTTTCATCTGATGACGATCTACTTAGGCATCTGCAGTAATTCGGCTCCGAGATCACAGATCTGTCCCTCACAGGCCCACAACAGCAAGCTCTCAAGGAATCCTTGGAACAGACAGAAATGATGGACAGCGGTGTACAAGGGAGAAAGGGAGATATGAAGCCGGGAGATTCAGACGGGACCTCCATCTGTCTTCCTCTCCCACAACCAGAAGACAGCCCTCTCTCTCAGTATCAAGCATGTTATAGATTAGCCACCCACAGAGGCTAGGGCTATCAATTTTATTTCGAATTTCCACTTCATAGAAGAGTACTTGACTTGATCTCCCCTGTAAATCAGCCCTCTCTAAGCAATCTTCCAGAAACACGCCTGAAGGAAAACTCTACAACTCTTCCCCACCCCCAGTACCACAGACATGCCTGGACACACTACCTCCAAGGCAGAGAAAGTTAACTTTCACCTAATCCTGTCCTTCAACTAGTCTGACCGTGTTTTCACACCCTTCACATTCTTAAAGGTTATTATTCGAAAGGTGTTCAAATCCAGAAGCCAAAACCTAACCTGTCTGCAAAGGGCATAGATGACGGGTCAAAGGTCCACAAATACACAGCCTGCTTTCTTTCTTTCTTTCTTTCTCTCTCTCTCTCTCTCTCTTTCTTTCTTTCTTTCTTTCTTTCTTTCTTTCTTTCTTTCTTTCTTTCTTTCCTTCCTTCCTTCCTTCCTTCCTTCTTTCTTTCTTTCCTTTTTCTTCTTCTATCCCTCTTTTTTTCTCTCTTGGCCAAAAAGGGAGTCATGGACCAGGCTTTTTGTCCTTCCTTTTGAACCTGAATCGGTTCCACACAATTTTCTGTAAACGCCAGGGTTTTTGCAGAAGGCTGGGACCCAGGGATTCTGTTTCTCAGGCACCCCTAAAGTCTGCGTGTATGCAGGAGGCGCAGTGCTGTCCGGTCAGCACAGGCTCCCCCTCCCAGCTGGGCCGTCCAAGGCTCTCCCATCACAGCGGGGTCACTCACCACCGGTGAGCTGTGCTGGGCCAAAGCACAGCGCCAGTTGAAACCACAGGATCACCGCCAAGAGTCTCTGGGGGTGCTGAGGCTGCTGCTGCTGCAGCTGCTGCTCTAGAAATCCATCTCCATTGCTCGGGTTCATTCCATGATACATCTTTCATCCACAGAGGGCATCCAGCTTGCAAGAGTCTGCAACCAGGAGCGGAACACGACAATACCTCGGGTTGTCCAGGCTCTGGGGCCACGCTCTCCCTCCTTCGCCCTGGGGACCCCGCGCCTGGGCTTTGAGGGCTCCATTCCCTTTCGCCCCTGCGCAGCCCCCGCCCCCTTTCCCACTGCGAGATCCTCCCTGCCAGCCCCCATGCAGGGTCCAGAGAGTGGAGGAAGCCACCATGGGATGCTGCGCGTGCCGGAGGGTTGGAGGAGGGGAGAGGAGGACAGGGGTTAGTGCACACTGGCTCTACTCTGGTCCCCGGGATTCAGCGGTTGTGATCATGACGGGAAAGTCGAAAGCCTTCTAGCATCAAGCGGCTGAGAAAACACTTTTCCCCGGGCCTGTATATTTCACTCTCAGGATTACCACAATATGCCCCCTGCTGCCCCCGGCTACTTCTCTGCTTTTCCGGGGATTGGGAGGGTCCTATTGCCCGAGTCCTCTATGAGATCTGAGCTGTGATTTTTATTTGAAAAATTCCTCCCTTTAGGGGTGCTGAGCCAGGAGCCAACTAGCCCAGCCCGGCCTGCGCGCGCCTCCCCGGGGCAGGCAAGCCCCTTCCGGGCTCCGGCTCTTACCTGTGGGTCTCATGCATGCAGCTTCCTTCCCTCCTCCGCCTCCTCCCCCCGCCAGTCTAACCCGCATCTGTGCGCGACCTCTGCTGCCGCCGCTGCGCGAGCGAGCCAGCGAACGAGCGGGCGAGGGAGCGAGACGGAAGCCCCGGCCACCGCCGGGCTACACCGCCCCCTCCCGTCCCGCCGCGCGCTCCCTCCCCGGGCTCCCCCGAGCGGCCGGGGGCGGGGGTGACAAGGGCCCCGGCGGCCGGGCTGCGCGCCCCCGGGGAGGCGCCCGCGCGCCCGCTACCTGGGCTCGGGAGCGCGCGGCGGCGGCGCGGAGAGGGAGAGGAAGGGATGAGGCCCGGGCGCGCGCGCGGGTACCGCAGGGGCGCGCAGGCCCGCACGCGCCTCGGTGGATCCCAGCCAGCGCCGGTTGCGGGGGACGAAGCGGGATGGCGAGGGCGGAGGAGGACGCCACGGCCAATTGGAAGCCGGCGCGCCTGCACCTGTCGGGCACGAGTCGCCAGGCGGCGGCACACACGCGTGCCCACACGCATTTGCATGCACACACACAGGCACACGCACGTGCGGACACTCGCAGGTCTGCACCGCGATCCTTCACCGGTGGCCTCTGGCGCCCTTTAGCCCTGTGCGCGCCACCGTAGGCTGCGACTGCGAAGGTGGGGGTGGACAGGGTGGTCCCACCCAGGACCATCACCGACGACAGGGTTGGCTTGAATGGGGCAGAGTACGCGCGATCCTTGCTAAAACCTCAAATTCTTGGTGATCAGTGCGCCTCCACAGGGTTTGCACTTCTAGAGTCCAGTGGACGACTCGAGGAGGCTGGGTCTAAGTTCCCCATCCCTTGCACCCTGGGCATTTTCCGTCTTGGCTGCCTGGAGATGTTCGCATTTCTTGGAGCTTTCTCTTTGGAGGCTCTCCCCTAAGGGAGGCTGGTGACTGGCGATGTGGTGATGGGTGTCAATGCGGAAAACTGGATATCACAGGAAGGATTTTTCCTGTGGGTAAGATCCCAAAAGGATCAGAGGTCTCCAGGAAAAAAAAAATTCCTCTGGTCAGCGGTCCCTTTTTAGTATCTAAGTTCATCCTGCTCCAAGCGGCTGCCTCTCCCAACCTTTGCGTTCCCCAGCAAGCTAGGTCTCCCTTTGAGGGATGAGCTCCAAAGGCCCAGGTTCCAGTCAGGGTGATTAAGGGGTGTTCCCTAATGAGGTGGTGCCGGCAGGCAGTATTTTCGAACCACGGGCACACCTTTATTCTGTAGCAATTTGTGGATATGAAAAAACATGTTTCTGATACAGCCACCAAATCATCCGGTTCTTCTATCGACTTTCCCAAAATCTCACATACTGAAGGTAGTTGGGAAATTACAGCTTTTACTGTGTCGGCTCTTACTGCGAGTCATTTTAACAAAGTCTTGCAGGAGAAATTAGCTTTTAGTAGATAAATCAAGTTCAATATTTTTTTTTTCTGTTTGTAAAATTGAGATGCCGGCTTTGCACAGAGTAAGTTTAACATATTTGCCTATCACACATGCATTCCTGCTAAAGCGTCTACTTTTGAGGCCCCAAAACATTACATGGACATTTTTCTGTGTTCCCAAGGTCCTGAGATTTGTTCATTGCAAATTGAATATTTATTCCAGTTTATTCTCAGTAAAATATCTACCCTTTTAGAATAGCTGTCAAATCCACAGGACGCAAAACTTTTTGTTTACCATGCAACAAACATATCTGAGATCTGCCCCTTAGCTGCAACAGTCGGTTTATACAGAATGCCAGGCCCAACAGGAACATCCAAGTTCGTCTGGCCCAAACATGGGATCTGTGGTTAAGTGTCCTTTCTGACATAGCGGAATCCAGCTGGCGCTACAACTCAGTAGTTGACTACTTGCCTACCTCTTGTGTGAGGGTCAGGGCTCCACTCCCAGTACCACAAAGACTAAATTATTTGTGAGCAACCTCCACAACCTCATCCAGTTGTATTTGCCTGTTGTATTTGACAGCAGCACTCAGAAGAGCCTTCCTTGTGTGGAACTGCTCTAGTTGGTTGATTATCTATTGTTTTGATAAAACACTGACTGAAAGCAACATAAGTTATAGTCCACAGTGGAGGAAAGAAAGCCAAGGGAGGAAACTAAAGGCAGGAACTGAAGCAGAGACCATGGAGGAATGCTGCTTGCTTAACCAGCTGCTTGCTCAACCAGCTGCTTGCTCAACCAGCTGCTTGCTCAACCAGCTGCTTGCTTAACCAGCTGCTTGCTCAGCGGGCATATTTATTATGCTCAGGCCCACCTGCCTGGGAAATGCACACACACACACACACACACACACACACACACACACACACACACACGTAGGCACATACTTGTGCATGCACTTTAATCAGCATTTAGGAAAATGTCCCTACAAGATATGCCCAAATGGAGGCAATTACCTAGTTGAGATTCCCACTTCTCAGGTATGTCTAGGTTTATGTCAAGTTGACAAAAGTTATGATAGATCTGAGATCTACCCTTCCTGTAACTTTGTTCATGGTTCTGCCTCCCCTTTCTAGGCCCCACAGCTAAGTAAAATTCTCCTTCTTTAAGACAACCTTTCAAGGGCTGGAGAGATGACTCAGTGGCTAAGTCATCTTAATCTCTTGCTGTTTGTCAGAGGATGTGGGTTCAATTCCCAGCACCAATATGGTGGCTCGCAACCATCCAATGCCCTTGCCCTATTCAGATCTCCACAGGCACCAGGCAAAATGTGGTGTGCACACATACATGCAGGCAAAAAGCTTTCAAATATAATTCTTTAAAAATGAAAGAGCATACAGAGACTAAAAAAAACATGAAATATTCAACACGTTTATAGTCTATGGGGGGAGTTAAAAAATGAGCCAACAATTACAGTAGTAAAAGCTAAGATTGGTAAGTACAAATGAGAGGGTACCCTGGAACAGAATCCTGGAAGTGACCTCAATATGTTATGTGAGTACAGACATCTGTGTCCCTATGTGGATTTGAAGAAAATCAAAGGGGTCAGATGATTCAACAAGTTTCCTGGGCAGATGGAACAGCCTAGGCAGCAACCAGGAGGGAAAGGTTAGGGATAGAGACCAAAGATAGAGTTTATAATGCAAGTATGGAAATGCCGAATAGCACAGTGTCTGAGACACACCTAAGACCATCCCAAGAGGAGCACAGAAAGTCTTGCTGGCAAGTTTAGCTTTGGACTTAAGACAAAAAGACAAGGCTAGGGCTAGGGAGGAGAGGACACACTGTAGAGAGCTCTCCATTCCTCCTTGGCTCACAAATTATGTGGAAAGGTAAGATCACTGATAAATTGGAGAATGCCAATTAAAGAAGTACCTGATGTCCATCCTGTCCCATGGACCACAGATACATGTGTGAACACATCGAATGTTTGATGCAGATGCAGGGAAAATAAATGTCCACATTCTACCTTTAAGAATGCACACTGATTATGGATTAGCCAAGCCTTTTGCTTTCTATAAACTGATTCGTTGGTGTTTAGGGGCCTTGCTACCCTGGAGTGGCCACCATTCCTAGAATTAGCCAATCTGTAGAGACAGTAAACCAGAGTCTGTCTATCCTTCCTCTCCTCTGGAAGTCCTCACACTCAGCATCAGTACTCTGCCCAGGGCCAAGTACTAGATGCGAGGGACAGGCCCTGTCTCCTTCAGCTGAGATTATCCACACTGGCCAGTCTTACATCCATTCACTCTGCTTTCAAGTCTTTCTGGTGGAAACCACAGCAACGGTTCTTGGTCATGTTCCCCACATCACTACCCCACTCCATCTACTTCCGACCAGTGTCAGTGCTCCCCACCCCGCATATTTCAGCAGGTGTGCATGCACAGGATCTGCGAACACACTTCTTCCTCTGCAGAACCATTTTCATGTTAGTGTGTCCCGCACACCAAAAGAAGACAATGCTAGTCACTCCTCACCCTGCCAATCCCGCAGAGGAGGGGATCTGACTCTACTGTTCACTAGTCACTCTCTATTCCAAATGTCACCTTAGATACTTTATCCACGAGCTGAAGATGGTACCAGTTCTTGCTTCTACCTTCTGAAGCTTGCTCACTCACTTGAGGTGATCTTTTTGTGCACTGTGTAAAGATTATCTTTGTATTATTCAAATGCAGATTTCAGTGCCTGCAGAGAGCTGATTACAGGCTGGACTCTGGCACTGTTGTTCTTTGACTGCATCATATTTTATAAACACTCCCTCCAGCACCTTCTGATTGGTTTAATAAAGATCTGGACAGCCTATAGGAAAGGCAGAAAAGGAAGGTGGGACTTCCAGGCACAGATTGGACTTTGGGAAGGAATCTGAGGCATGGGGAGTTTCCAGCTGGACATAGAGGGAAGAAACAAGTTCCGGGACTAAGGTATTGAGGAGAGGTAACAGGCCACATGGTGAGATGTAGGCCAGACTAGTTTTGTTGGGATTAGAATAGCTGAGAATCTGCCTAGCTATAGTGCCTAAGCTTATAATAATAACTATTATAAGTCTCAGTGTCATTATTCAGGAGCTGGCAGTCCAAAGAAAGTCCTGTTTTAGCTCACAGATTGGGTTGAAGGATTGGGGTTTTGACCCAGTGGTAGAAATTCCTAGCATGTGGGCACATGTACACCTTTATATACACAAGGAGGCACATGCAGGCATGTGTACACATACACACACACACACACACACACACACACACACACACACACACACACCAAGACTGAAGAGAAGAAAAATACACATAGAAAAAAGTAGGCTTGAACCTAGAGGTTAATGGCATGGAATTAACACTGAGACTACCATGCACCAAAGTGGGCTAGCAGGGTACTAGAAAGCAATAGCAGATATCTGTCCAAAGAGGCCTGTTTTGAAGGCATTTACTTGGAAGAGGAGAGATGTCTGCCTACTGAACTAGTTTGTTTTTGTTGATGATCAACTTGCAGTATTCTGTAAGGGTGCCCTAAGCCCACACTACATCCCTCATAAACAGTTCGATGTTCCCTGTCCTAGTTTAGCTAGCTTAAACTTCCCTAACAGATAAACCAATATACACCACATAGGAGAAATTTCTTTCTGTCTCATGGAACAGTATAGGGTCATGATAGTAGAACAGGGATGGGAACAGTGGCTATGGGGCAGCCTGAGTGGACAATAGTCATTTAGAAACCCAGAAAGAAGGCAACTCCATTGACTGCAACACATGGTTTCCAAGAATCTCTGCTCTTTGCCATACGGCAGTTTTATAAGATTTTTTTTGAAACAGGATCTCCCTATGCAGCTCCGGTTCTCCTGGAAGTCAATATAGAGATCAAGCTGGCCTCCAACTCACAGACTCCCAAGTGCTGGGATTAAAGGTGTGTGCCACCACACCCTGCTTGTTTTGTAAAGATTTAAAAATGGTGAACTAGTATTACATCATAGATGAAAGGCACAATTCTTTGTTAGTTAATTGCTCCTAATCAGAATTTGTGGGCACGAGTACTGGAAATCCAAAGTAGGTCATTTGCAAGAGCAACAAGTGCTTTTAAAACAACTGAGCCAGGATTCCAAGATGGTGGCATCCAGTGTGCACATTAGCTGAGTAGTGGGATAGTGGTAGTAGTAGAGTTGACCTCGTTAACTGCAGAACAATTGGGAAGATGTGCTTCTGACTGTAAAACATGTGTGTGTGCGTCCCCCAGCGAACATTGGAAATAGCCACCTCCCCAAAAAGGGCCCCTGGGCTTCAGGATCAACTAGCCTCTAGTCCCCCAGCTCCCCAGCCCTTAAATATGATACTATGAAAATGAAAGAGGCCTTAAAAGATTAAAATAAATCCCTCAAGGAAATATAGGAAAATACAATCAAATGGGAGAAGGAAATTAATAAAACAGTTCAAGACCTGAAAATGGAAATAGAAGCAAAAAATAAAAATAAAAACCCACAAACTGAGGCAATTCTGGAGATGGATAAACAAGCATCACCAACAGAATACAAAAGATGGAAGACAGAATCTCGGGCATAGAAGATACATTAGAAGAAATTGATACATCAATTAAGGAAAATGGTAAATCTAACACAAAACATCCTGGAAATTGGGGACCCCATGAAAAGACTAAACCTAAGAATAATAGAAATAGGTGAAGGAAAAGATTCCCAGCTCAAAGACCCAGAAAATATCTTCAACAAAATCATAGAAAACTTCCCTAACTTACAGAAAGAGATGCCTATAAAAGGTACAAGAAGCGCCCCCCAGTATATGAAAAGGCTTTTGGCTCTCATGTGACTGCTGAACTGGGGTGGGAGACTGATGTGTGGGGACACCTCACTCTAGAGAAGTAGGATGGGAGGGTAAGACTGGGAGGAGTGGATGGGGGGCACTGTGATGGAGATCTGGCTTGAAGTAGTGAATAAAAAAATTTTTTAAATGTACAAGAAGCATTCAGAACACCAAAGTGACTGGACCAAAAAAAGAAAATCCCCCCACCATATAATAATCAAAACACTAAACATATGGAACAAAGAATGAATATTAAAAGCTGCAAGGGATAAGGGCCAAGTAACATATAAAACAGACTATGAAAATTACACCAGACTGGGCTGGAGAGATGGCTCAGCGGTTAAGAGCACTGCCTAGTGCTCTTCCAAAGGTCCTGAGTTCAATTCCCAGCAACCACATGGCGGCTCACAACCATCCACAATGGGATCTGGTGCCCTCTTCTAGAATGCAGGTGTACATGCAGATAGAGCACACATATGCATAAAGTAAATAAAATAAATCTTTAAAAAAAAAAAAAGAAAATTACACCAGACTTCTCAACGGAGACTGTAAAAGCCAGAAGGGCCTGGGCAGAGGTCATGCAGCCTCTAACAAATCACAGATGCCAGCCTAGAATACCAAACCCAGCAAAACTTTCAATCACCCTAGATAGAGAAAACAAGATATCCATGACAAAACCAAATTTGAACAATATCTCAGCACAAATCCATCCCCACAGAAGATTCCAGAAGGAAAACTACAACTCAAGGAGGTTAACTACATCCAGTAAAATACAGGAATTAAATAACTTCTCTGCAGTAAAACCAAAAGAAGACACACACACACACACACACACACACACACACACACACACACTACCACCACCAACATCATAAGAACAGGAACTAACAAGCATTGGTTATTAATATCTCTCAAAATCAGTGGACTCAATTTCCCAATGAAAAGACACAGGCTAATGGAATGGAGGCATAAAAAGGACCAATCATTCTCCTGCATACAAGAAACACATCTCAGCAGCAAAGATAGACATTACCTCAAAGTAAAGGACTGGAAAAAAGTTTTCCAAGCAAATAGACCTAAGAAGCAAGTTGGAGTAGCCATTCTAGTATATAATAAAATAGAATTTCAACCTACATTAATCAAAAGAGATGTTGAAGGACACTTCATACTCATTAAAGGAAAATTCTACCAAGATGATATTTCAATTCTGAACATCTACACCCCACATACAAGGGCACTCGTGTTTGTAAAAGAAATATTACTAAATATTAAGTCATACATCAACCCCCATGAATAGTAGGACACTTCAACACTCCATTATCACCAATGTCATTGAGACAAAAACTAAACAGGGAAAAAAATGAAACTAACAGAGGTCATGAATAAAATGGATCTAATAGATATTTACAGAACTTTTCACACAAACACACACAAAAAAATGTACCTTCTTCTGAGCACCTCATGGAACCTTCTCCAAAACTGACCATATAGTTGGTCACAAAGCAAGCCTCAACTGATACAAGAAAATTTAAATAATCCCTTGTATTAAAGTGCCTTCAGAAAGAAATTGGAGAGATCTCATACTAACAACTCTTTTTAAAATTTATTTATTTATTGCTTCAGGTTATATCTCCATCATAGTGTCCTCTTTCCACCCTTCCCAGTCCCATCCTCCCACCCTCTACCCCCTAACCCTTCCCTCCCACTCCTCTGGAGTGGACTGTCCCTAAATAACAGTCCCCTGCCCCAGTTCAGCAGTCATATTAGGGCCAAGAACCTCCTCATACACTGGGGGCCTACAAGGCAGTACCAACAAGGAAAAGTTTCTCATTGACAGGGAGAGGGAAAAAAAAAGTCTATGTCCATGTTCCTTTTGGTGCGTTGGTTGTAGTATAGATATCCTGTACTATATAGCTAAAATCCGACTATAAGTGAATAGATGCCATGTGCATCTTTCTGAGTCTGGGTTAGCTCACTCAGGATGAGCTTCTCTAGTTCCATCCATTTGGCTGCAAATTGCATGATTTCATTGTTTCTGATGGCTGAGTAGTATTCCATTGTTCATACTAACAACTTAACAGCACACATGAAAGCTCTAGAGCAAACAGAATCAAAGACACCTAAGAGGGGTAGACAACAGGAAATAATCAAACTCAGGGCTGACATTAATAAATTAAAACAGAGAACAATACAAAGAATCAATGAAATGAAGAGCTGGTTCTTTGAGAAAATCAACAAGGTAGACAAGATCTTAGCCAAACTAACTGAAAGGCAGAGAGACAATATCCAAATTGAAAAAATCAGAAATGAAAAATGGGACATTACAACAGACACTGAGAAAATCCAAAGAATCTTTAGGTCTTACTTCAAAAACCTTTACTCCATAAAACTGAAAAAGCTAAATGAGTGGACAAGTTTCTTGGTAGATTCCACCTACCAAAGTTAGATTAAGATCAGGTAAACAATTTAAACAGTCCTATAAGCCCTAAGGAAATTGAAGCAGTCATTAAAAGCCTTCCAACCAAAAAAAAAAAAATTTTTTTCAGGGTCAGATGGTTTCAGCACAGAATTCTACCAGACATCAAAGAAGAGCTAACACTAATACTCCTTAAACTAGTCCACAAAATAGAAACAGAAGGAACATCGCCAAACTCATTCTATGAGGCTAGTTACCCTGACACCTAAACCACACAAAGAGCCAACAAAGAAAGAAAATTTCAGACCAATTTCCCTTATGAACACTGATGCAAAAATATTCAATAAAATACTGGCAAACAGAATCCAAGAACACATCAAAAACATCATCCACCATGATCAAATGGGCTTCATTCCAGGGATGCAGGGGTGGTTCAACATACAAAAAATCATCAAAATAATCCACCATATATACAAACTGAAAGAAAAAAATCACATGATCATCTCATCAGATGCTGAAAATGCCTTTGACAAAATCCAACACCCCTTCATAATAAAAATCTTGGAGAGATACAAGGCTCATACCTAAACATAATAGAGGCGATGTACAGCAAGCCGATAGCCAACTCAAATTAATGGAGAGAAACTTAAAGCAATTCCACTAAAATCAGGCACAATACAAAGCTGTCCACTCTCTCCATATCTACTCAACATAGTACCTGAAGTTCTAGCTACAGCAATAGACTACTAAAGGAAGTCAAGGGAAAGTCAAAGTATCCCTATTTGAAGATGACATGATAGTATACATAAACGACCCTCAAAATTCTGCGAGAGAACTCCTACAGCTGACAAGTACCTTCAGCAAAATGGCTGGATACAAAAAAATCAGTAGACCTATCTCATACAAAAGATAAACTGGCTGAAAGAAATTAGGTGAACAACACCCTTCACAATAGTCACAAATAATACAAAATATCTTGGTGTAACTGTAACCAAACAAGTGAATGACTTGTATGACAAGAACTTAAGGTCTCTGAAGAAAGAAGTCCAAGAAGATGGAAAGATCTCCCATGCTCATGGATCAGTAGGATTAACATAGTAAAAATGGCCATCTTACCAAAAGCAAATATAGATTTAATGCAATTGCCATCAAAATGCCAACACAATATTTTACAGATCTTGAAAGTACAATTCTCAACTTCATATGGAAAAACAAAAAACCCAGAATAGCTAAAACAATTCTGTTCAATAAAAAAACGTCTGGAAGTATCACCATCCCTGATTTCAAGCTGCAATACAGGGCAATAATAATTAAAAACTGCATGGTATTGGCATAAAAATAGACCAATCCATCAATAGAATCAAATCAAAGACCATAAAATAAACCCACACATCTATGGACACTAATTTTTGACAAAGAAGCCAAAACCATACAAACATGGAAAAAGGAAAGCATCTTCAACAAATGGTGCTAGTCTAAATGGATGTCTGCATGTAGAAAAATACAAATAGACCCTTATTTATCACCCTGCAAAAAACTCAAGTCCAAGTGGACAAAGGCCTCAAAATAAAACTAGATACACTAAATCTAATACAAGAGAAAGCAGGGGAAAGCCTTGAACTCATCAATACAGCAGACAACTTCCTGAACAGAACACCAACAGCTCAGGTGCTAAGATCCACAATTAATAAATGGGACCTCATGAAACCGAAAAGCTTCTGCAAGGCAAAAGACACTGTTAATAGGAAAAAATGGCAGCCCACAGAATGGGAAAAAGATCCTCACCAACCCTACATCTGACAGAGGGATAATATCTAAAATATATAAAGAACTCAAGAAATTAAACACCAACGAACCAAATAGTCCAATTACAAGTTGGTGCACAGAACTAAACCAAGAATTTTCAACAGAGGAAAGTCTGGTGATGTAGATGTGCTTAAAGAAATGTTTATAGTCCTTAGTTGTCAGGTAAATGCAGATCAAAATGACTTTGAGATTCCAAAAATGACTAAGATCAAAAACTCAAGTGACAGCACATGCTATTGAGGATAAAGAGAAAGGGGAACGCTTCTCCATTGCTGATGGGAGTGCAATCTTGTAAAACCACTTGGAAACTAATATGGCAGTGTCTCAGGATCCAGCTATACCACTCCTGGGCATATGCCCAAAAGATCCTCCGCCAAACCACAAGGACATTGGCTCAACTATATTCATAGCAGCTTTATTTGTAATGGCCAGAAACTGGGAACAACTCAGATGTCCTTCAACAGAAGAATGGATAAAGAGAATGTGGTACATTTACACAATGGAATGTCACTCAACTATTAAAAATAAGGAAGTAATGCAGTTTGCTGGCAAATGGATGGAACTAGAAAAGATCATCCTGAATGAAGTAACCCAAATCCAGAAAGACACAATTGGTATGTACTCACTTATAAGTGGATATTAGCCGTATAGTACAGGATAACCATACTAAAATATAGTACAATTCACAGACCCAACGAAGCTAGGTAACATGGGGGCCCAAGTGAGGATGCTTGAAGATCACTTGGAAGGGAAATAGAATAGATCTAGGAAGTGGATTTTGAGAGGGAGAACTCAGTGGAACTCAGAGGGGGATGGTGTGGGGAGGGAAGTGAGGGAGGAGATCAGGTGTGGTGAGAGAAGGGGTGAGAGGTTAGAGGACTGGGAGAGTCAAGGGAAATTGATGAGAGGCACCTCTGAAACAAGTGGGAGACCTTTGAAAGGGTATGCTCTTGGGAAGAGATGGGAGTGGCCCTAGCTGAGACTCCTAGTCACAGAGGACATGGAGAAAGAAGTGGCCACCTCTTAGCCTGGCAGGACTTCCAGTGGAGGGATGGGGACACCAAGCTACCCACAAAACCTTTGACCCATAATTTACCCTGTGTACAAGGTGTACAGGGATAAAGATGGAGCAGTGATTAAGGGAACGTCCAACCAATGACTGACACAACTTGAGACCCACCCCATGGGAGAGAGCAACTCTTGACACTATTAATGATACTTAGGTATGCTTGCAAACAGGAACCTAGAATAACTGTCTTCTGAGAGGCCCCACCCAGCAACAGATCAAAACAGATGATGAGACTCCAAGTCAAACATTAGCTGGAGCTCTGGGAGTCTTGTAGAAGAATAGGAGGGATCCTGGGGGGGGGGGGACAAGAACTCCACAAGAAGACCAACAGAGTCAACTAACCTACGCCCCTGGGTTCTTACACACACTGAAGCACCAACCAAAAAAGTATGTATACGATGGACCTAGGTTTACACATATGTAGCTGATAGGCAGCTTGGTCTTCATGTAGATCCCCTAGCGGGGACAGGAGAATGGAATCTACATGTACATGAAGTCCCTAGTGGAGCAGGGACTGTCTCCGACATGGACTCTGTTGCCTGTTTGTGGATCACTTTACCCTAGCTGGGCTGCCTTGTCTGGCCTCTGTGTGAGAGGATGCTCTTAGTCCTGATGCTACTTGAAGAGCCTGGGGTGGATTGATGGGTGTGGCGTTCCTTTTTCTGAGGAGGAAGGGCAGGGAAAGTGAGAAGAGGGAGAGGAGGGAGAGGGCTGGCTTGGATCAGGATGTAAAGTGAATAAACAAACAAACAAACAGAACTTGCTTCCATGTGGGACCACATGAGTGGTTGTACCAGGGATAGGGTAACAGAAGGTGAAGTCATAAGTCTACATGGGTGTATTTAGTTCCACCTCACGGGTCTTCTGTGGATTGGTTAATATGAATCATTTTGAATGGCTGAAAGCATAGGGATTATCCTTGATTGGATCATCCTTAATTACTATCGCATATGAGGGTGATCAGGGAAGGTTTACACTGAGTCCATGTGATAGATAGCATAGAAGCAATGGCTGGGGAATGGAGCCTAAACCAAGAACTCAAAAAGAAAGAGAGAAAAGGTGTTTCTCCACCCCCCCCCTTTTTGGTTATTTGAAGGACAACTGAAAACTCTGTTATTTAGGGGAAGAGATTACAAGTTGTTAAATGGTCCTGTTTAATGGGTTTTGGAGGTTAGACCCAGGGTATTCCTTCTTTCCCTTTTCTGTATCCTTCTTTATCTCCTATGTAGGAATGCACGGACTTGAGAAAAATTGAGACATAGACATAGCACAGGAAGGACCAAGAAGAAGGGTCAGATTATTGAATATGCCCTTATACCTTTGTATATTGATACAAAATTAATAGTATATTTGGCTAAAGTGGTATTGACCATTGTTTATTGTGCAAAAATAAGATTGTATTGGACTATGTCAGTATTGATATTTGTATATTGATACAAAATTAAGATTATAGTTGGCCACAATGGTATTGACCCTTGTATATGGACACAATATTAAGATTGTATTGGGCCACATAGGCATTGATCTTTGTATATTGATACAAAATTTAGAGTATATTTAGCCACATTTGAATAGATCTTTGTATATTGATACAAAATTAAAGGTAACGCTTCCTAATGGTATCGTACCTAGAGATACTTAAAAATGAAATGTGAAGCTCTAGCCTCCTGATACCAACCGTCTTAAACTGTTTAGGATAGTTAAGAGAAACAAACTCCTAGTCATGCATGCATGTCACCTTGTTAGCTACTATGACAGTCTATCACAGATATTCTCTAAGCTACTCAGTAATCAAGTTGTTAAGAGACAAGCAACATTTGCTTATCTAAATACAAGAGATAGATAGGGCATCTTCAAAAAACCCCAAGAGATCTGCAGAATATGGCATTCAAAGATGTGGTCTTAAATTAAGATTTTTTTTTTTTTGATATCGTGACATATCAGCTCCTGACAGCACCCCCTATTCTACTCCAAGTAGAAGAAAAGCATCGAAGAATCTCCAGTGTGAGATGGCTGAATTAGTGGCAAGCCTATCTCTTGACATGTAAAAACTCCTTGCTTCAACTGCAGACAGACTGCTGTCCAAAAAGGACAAAACTTGGTAGCAGGGAAGTCGACAGCCTAGCTCTGCCAAGACAGAGTAGGTTAGTCCTTCACAATCCCTGCTCTACAATAAATGTCTGTCAGAGAAACAGGACCAAAAGGCTGAAGACTAATGCTGGAATGTATGGAGAGAAAATGGGAACTGTCCAGGTAGTCACTGGTTTGTCATTTCTTAGTATTGGAAGCTGCAGGCCCTGCATTTCCTATATAATCAGATATAATTATCCTTCTCAGCTCTCTGAGGTGGTTGAAGAATAGACAGCTTGAGTCTCATAGCTAAATTTTGAGTTGTTTAGGAATCAAGAGGGCATTCTAGATCTAAGAAGATGGTTATAATAGTGATGCAAGTTAGTATGAAAGCTAAGTCAGTTATAGAACTTTCAACTCATGGAGATGGTTAGAAGGTAGAAGGTTAAAGTCAGGGGCCAAATATGTATGAACTGGACATTGGGAAGGTATACTGGGCCAGTTAACTCTCATAAATGTGGCATATTTAATTCTGCTGTTTTGTATAGAATTTACTGTTAAAAGAGAAAGAACCATTTGTTGGATTGAAAAGGGAAGCTGTTGGGGGGGAAGAGGGTGGAAGGGTGGGACAGGAAGGGGGAATAGGGAAGGGTTTGTGACTGAGATGTAACTTGAAGAAAAAAAATAAAGTACTTATATAAAAAGAAAAAGAAAAAGAAAAAGAACCTGATATTGTACTAAAAGGGGGAGCTATTGGGGGGGAAAAGATACACCTTAAATTAAAAAACAGCAACAACAAAGCAGATAGGAGGGTGAGGAGGAAGAGGGTAGGAGGGGGGACTGGGAGGGGAAGGATGATGGGGACATTGAGATGTAACTTGAAGAAATAAATATATGTTTAAAAAAGGAAAAAAAAATTAAAAAAAAGAAAGAAAGAAAAGGTGACTACCAGCCTCTCACCAGAGGCTCAAACCTGAATGATGCATGAATAGTGCATAATTAATTTACACATATATTAATTTATTCATTATAAACAAACACTTTTTTTTTACATCAACCCATGGGAAAGGAGAGCAAGGTGTATGAGGGCCAGGCCTTAAAGCCCACATACCATTAGCCAGGATGTTGTCACAGTGTCCAATTAGTCACATGGTCTTGCAGATCTGCAAAGGAAGCTGGGAATTGTAGTCTGGGGCAATTGTTCTCCAGCAGAAAAGGACAACTAGCAGGCTTAAATAAATCTACACTCACAGGGTTGACCCCATTCACACATACACATACACTTTTACATGCTAAGCCCCTTGGGCTATGATGTCCTCTTGCTTTTGATGCTTTTCTCAGCAACTAACTCTGCATTCGATGAGGTTCTTAATGTACACAAGCCTTGGGTAATTCCAGTGTGAAAAGATGGCTGCCACTTCAGGGCCTGGCATAAATATATAATGGTTAGAACATCATTTCAGTTAGTTAAATTTAATCACCATGGGTTGGGGGAGGAGAACAGCAATGGAAATAATGCCTGGACCTTCAGCTTTTTATTGAATCTTGAATTTGGTAAATATTTTTTAATAACATTAAGCTTTGGCCTCTATATAGCAATGTTTGGTCCTTGGAGTAAATCAAACAAATGCTGCTAATTAACTGTTTTAACATGGTCACCAACTCTGGTCAAATTTTCCACTTCACTTGGCTACCAGTAAAGGTGAGACAGTGCTTTCCAACGCACTCCCAGTGGTGTCTAATTACATTAAAATGTTGTTTGCCTGACCTTTTCCTTCTGTGGCTTTTTTTTTTTAATCATCCTGATTTTTTGCACCTGGTTTTTTAGATTCGTCCCTTTAAAACTGTTGTCAGCATAGCATGAGCATTTTCTTTAGGAAGACTAATTTGAAGTGATGCCAAGGAAGGAAAAGGGTAAGAAAGAGAGAAACCTCCACTGTGGAACCTCTTAACACTCACCTGTCATTTAGCAGTCCATCTAGAAGATGCTCAGCCACACACAAGCCCATAGAAACACAGCAGCATCAGCTTAGCCTTCTGGAATCTTACAGTTAAAAGCCCAGGCCACCTCTTTTATGAATAGAAATTTTGTTCACACTCAGAACAGGGCCTGGGATATAGGATATACAACTTAATGCCTCCTACTTATTTAAATATGCTAGATGTGTGAACAATGCAAAACTGATCAAAGGAAATGTCCTTATTCACCTAGTGTTTAGACTCAGGTGGCAGGAAATGGGCAATAGCTTATCCCCAGCCCCCACCCCTCTATCCCAGAATCGATTTCTTTTACTGATGAAGTTTCCTGGGAATTTATTCTCTCTCTTTCGACAATGCTGCGATGTACCAGACATACGCAAGATGACAAAGAGCAAAGATGACCTCTTAGTCTTTGTATTCACAGCGTTAATGAATGCCTATGTGACCTCACTGAATGAATGGATGGATGTCTTCACAGAGGCACAGACAGGTCCTAAGGAAGCTGAACATTTTTATTTCCACTACCAAAGGGTAACAAAGCAGCTAGAAGCCAGAGAGGGCTAATGCAATGCCCCTTAACTCTGCCTTCTCCCTCTTCACGTGGGATGGAAGGGCACAGAAGTGACTCTTCCTTGCCATTGTACATCAAACTGCAATGAAATTTTGCCATGGATTTTATATTGTGAATCTTCACTCTCAAGGGAGAATTTTAATTCTATAAGGATCACAACAGTATAAGACATAGACCACTTCAAGGTGTACTTGGGAAATTATGGAGAGTTCATTGTACCTAGAGGGTGTGTGAATATAGGCTGTGGATGCCTGTTCTGGCCACAAAGAGGCCAGAACTTTGTTTTGAACTTTATTCAAAAGACAATAGGGAGCCATGTCAAAAAAAAATCAAGGTGAGGGTTGGAAGAAGTCACCAGATAGAAATCAGTCCTATTATCAGTCTTAACCCAAACTAATCATAAACAAACTTGACCTAAACAGTTATAATTTGAGAGAAACATGATTTTTAAAATGTAACCCATAGTAAGAAATTTATATTTTACTTTGCCACCTGGTACACAGTGCATCCATATATAGAAACAAAAATTTAACAAGTCAACATCTACTTTAACCACATGGGAGGTAGATATTTCTTATTCTGATTAATATATTTCATATTTTAAAATGCTAGTCAAAACTCACTAAACCAATTTTGCTGGTCATTAAAGCATCTTGACTGGAAATTTGAAAAGGCAATATGTGTGGATCAGATAGTGAAGATAACGCTTGTGAGAGTGATAGTCACAGACTCATAAGCATTTAAGCTACAGTCCTACTCTTTGTACTAAGTGTAATTCAATGAATCCTCTCACTCAGAACCATATTTCCCCTCCAGAATTAGTGTTGAAATTTTAGATGAAAACAGTAGGCCACTTAAAGAGGTTTGTGCAGCAAGGAGATGGTAAAGTTTTAATTTATGTCAGCATTTTAAAAATAATAGTTCTAGGAGCTCCCATGTTTAAGTTATACTGTCCAGATTGGGGCCACTAGCCACAAATGCCTATTCTGATTGCAATTATTTAAAATTAAAGCTCCATTTCCTCAGTCCCACTAACTGCATTTTACATACTATGGCCTCAGGTGGCTGGTGGCCTCCACAAGGGATGGCTGCAGACGCACAGCATTTTCCTCGCTTCAGGAGGCTCTGCTGGACAGAAGTGCCCCAGAGTCAAAGCACCAAGTGTCCTGGAGAACAAAAGTCACCTCAGCATGCATGTGCTGTGAGAGTGGGAAGCCAGGTAGGAGAGCGGTCAATATGGGGACCACAGAAGAGGACAGTAGCTCAGGGAGGAGTCAGCGGCAGAATCAGAGGAGTGGCTTTGGCGCTAGGTGTGACAATCTCCACCTCTGGTCAAAGGAAGAAGGGGAAGGCCCAGAAATGTGCCATCACTTGGATAAGTATTGTCTCCCCAAGAAGCGTGTGCTGAAGGCTCAATCACTGCCCTGTGACACTACAGGGAGGTGGCGGAACCTTTAGGAGTAGAGCCTCGTGGGAAGAAGGTAAGTACCCCCAGCCATGACCACGAACTCTTTCTTCATGAGCCCTAGAACAATGGGCCAACCGTGAAGCCTCCAAAATGCCGAGCCCAAACTTTCCCTCTTTTTCACTTGACTGTGTCAGTTCCTTTGTTACAGCAACAGAAAGCAAACTGAAAAGGGGTCACTCGAGAAAGTTGTTGGCCTTGATTTTCACAAGACAGGAATGAATGGAGAGAGGTGTTTTTGTTTGGCTTGAGTCAGAGAGGAGAGACTGAAATTCATTCCAGCAGTTGTGCAAACACATCAGCAGAAGTCCCAGTGCCCAATCAGGGAGGGCTTAGCAGCGATGAGACATTTATTCCACTCAAATGTCTATCAAGAGCCTCCAGTGTGCCCTGTCCTGGAGATGTGCTACTGGGAGGTCAAGACAAAAATGAGGCACAGTCTCTCATGGAACTTGCTGTAGGAAGACTTGGTTAATCAGTTGTTCAGAGAGCTTCCAGGTGTGGGTCTGCAATAGATACAGACCACAAAGACTCTAAAGGAGCCATGAGAGTGTACAGTGGGGTCCCCACTTGACAAGGGAGGGCAGGGAGGGGGGCACCACTCCACACCTAATAGAAGGCAGTTAATGGCTTTCTCCAGCTGTGACTGTGGCAGGTGGACAAAGGTGCCTTTGTACAGATTCAGTGGACAGAAATGATTTCTGAGTGCACAGAGAGCCACCCACAATTGCTGGGGGCTCTCCAACCCCCGCTCTCCTGCACGTAGGAGCCTTTGAGTGGAAAAGATCTGGGCTCTGCCTTCTGAAAACTATCCCTATCCGTGACTGAATAAAACTACTCTGGAGCAGAGGGTGGAATTTCAGTGGGCTGAGGGGTTCCTGCCCTACTGAATGCCAGTCAAGGACTGGCAATGGTCCACACAGTGTAAGCCACACACGGTTCACAACCACAGCAGATACCCCATCACTTCCACTGAAGTGCTAATTTCCCTCACTTGGACCTTCCTGAGAAAATCAACACTCACTGTTGATTACAACAACACTGTTTAAAGCATAGGCTCAACTTTAGCAACCAGAAAAAGTATAGAACTATAAAAAAAAACACATTTAAAAAAAAGTTTCAACCAAAACATTCTTCATAAAAAAGTATTAATATAATGTCTATTATTTATGTTGACAAGGGCCACCATATTGGGTGAGCTAGTACCCTTAAACCACAAGGGTAAACTTTGGCCTGCATGTAATATCCGAAGCTACATGTGGTACTTTAAAGCCGATGACCATCAGGTAGTTTTGATTTCTATGTCACTGCTGAGTGACCTGCTGACTGTAGAATTATGTGCCCCCAATCTCCCACTCCCATGGAACTCAGCGCACCCTTGGTTCTGAACATACTTTGAGGTTCTCCCTTTCCTCATGAGAATTGGTTACCATCTCAGGCTTGTAACTGGGTTCAGGTTACAAATGTGAAAAGTATTAAAATCTTAGGCTGAAGCAAAACTATAAGAGCTTAAAATCCTCTCTGCTCTGGTCCACATACATATCTCTGCCTATAAGTGAGTAGCATTAGCCTGCAAGATCTGACTGTGGAAGGCTGGGAAGGTGGGTGCTAAGTTGGGTGTGAGAACCCAGATTCCAGTTCTGGAACCTCTGCCTGCTACCAGCTTCATGAACTCCAGAATTCTCTGTTGGTGCCTCCAGAAACAGCAGCCCTGCTCAGCATTGTCATAGCCAGATTCATACATAAAGCTCTCAGAGGCATGTTCCAGCACATGCAGAGGGTGTGGTGGCCATCATTTTTACATACATAACCTATCATCCACATGAAATATTTGCACTTTGATTGTTTCCATGGCAACTTAACTTGCCTATTTCCAGGTTCTTAAGCCACTATTTTCTTTCCTTTCTTTTTCTTTTTCTTTTAAGGAAGAAGTTGTTTACAGGCTAGAATGTTCATGCTTAGCACTCTATTTGCATAAATACATTCTAACTTGTTTTTCTTTTATGTCCCTGGGTGTTTGCGTGTTTGGATTTTTTTTTTTAATTATTGTTCTGTATTCCCAACACCTTTGGTGAATCCACTGTGTACTGCACGTATATGTAGAGTGGCCCAGGGCTGTGTTTTTAGGTATTGTCACTTGGAGTCTTGTATTTTCCTGTGTAGTAAGAAAACAGTACAGAGGGGGGCATAAAAGACTCTAAATCCTACTATATTAAAAATATACCATAAAGCTAAATTTTGAAAGTTATAATTTGTTCTACCATTCAGGGATTAAAAACAAACAAAACAAAACAAAAACTCTTCAGACCTAACTAATATCTTCCTAGAAAAGGTGACACCAGGGGCCAGAGAGATGGCTCAGTCAGTAAAACACTTGCCTCGGAGTTTAGAGTCTCAGTGTACACATAAAAAGGCAGGTTTGGCAGTGTGCACTTGTAATCCCAGTAACCTAGAGATGAGACTGGAGTCACTGAGGCTCAAAGATCAGCTAGCCTAGCCTAGCTGGACAAAGCTCAGCCCAGAGAGATATCATGTCTCATATGGAGGATGGAGAGTGCCTGAAGACCGATAACCAGTTTTGTTCTCGGACCTTCACATGTGTGTCGTGTACATGTTACACACACACACACACACACACACACACACACACACACAAAACAAAGAAATAAGGAGATTTCAAAGCAATAAATTTATATAAAATAAAAATTATCTATGTGCTGAAAACCTTTACTTACAGCCTGAGCACAGGGAAGCTTTCATTACTTGGAGCAATAGAAACTGATCAGGATGGGGAGAAGTTGATCAATGGGTGCTAGATAACAGTCATGTGACAGCAGGGATCTCCAGAGCTATGCACAGTAGGGGAACAGTACAGCAACTGTGTACTGTACATGTCAGAAAGGGAGGCAAAGGGGTTTCACAAGTTCCATGATAAATGTTTGAGGAGACATCTTTGTTTATTCTAATCTAAACATCCCACAATGCATGAATATATCAAGATATTACCCAGCACCCCATTAATTTGTAATGTTTGTCAGTTAAAATAAACTTTAAAATACCTTTCACACAAAATAAGCATACCACAATATATATTAAATCTACGTGTATGTAAATTTACATCTCCTAGCATTCATTTCAGAAGGAGCATAAGAAGCATGAAACCAATTTTGATAATATATTCCATTTAGTCTAATGGGCTTGAAATATCATTTAAATGTAACCGTTGTAAAATTAAGAGCATTGGTAGATTTTGCTATTCTTCCTTTTACATATTTAAAATCCAATGTGTATTTAGTTTGTATTTGTTTGTATTTCATCTTACAAGATTTATTTCTGTTTATGTGTGTATACTAAGTGTGTGTACCCATGGAGGCCAGAGGAGGACATCAATCCCCTGGAGTTGAGGACAGTTGTGAGCTGCCCACCATGGGTGCTAAGAGGGAAACTCAGGTCCTCTGCAAGAGCAACAAGTGCTCTTAATTCCTAAGCCATGTCTGCAGCCCCAGTGTGTAGTTTATATTTACACATGTCAGTTTGAACAATCCATGTTCAAGTGCCCATACTACAGGTGAGTGTCTAATTTCTCCCCTTTGACTCATCTAAGCATTAAGAACTATGCAGAGAGACAAGAGAGGCAAAGAAAGAAAGAGACAGACAGAAATAGGAGAGAGAGAAACAGAGAGAGAAAGAAACAGACAGATAGAGGAAAGAGAGATAACAACAGAGATCAATACAGATAAAGACAGAGAGGAAAAAAGATAGGGACAGATAGGAGAAAGAGAGAAACAGACACACACACACACTAAGAGAGACAGAGAGGAAGAGAGAGAATGTTTCACATTTCTGAAGGAACCTCAAGCACATAGCACACTTCTGTCCCATGGATTCACTTGAATTGTGGGGTCAGAGCACATTTTACCATATTTTTCAATCGTCCAACAAGTTAAGGAAGAAGACCTAGCTAGGTCTTTGGCAGAAGGCCACATTCTGAGACACACAATGCAATCCGCTGAGAATTTCACTGCCAAATAGAAAGGAAACTGATTGTTCTCAGCATGGAGGGGGTGCTTGGCAGCTAAGCATTCACAAAACATCTCTTTCATGTGCTCCTGGGAGCAGTGACATGACTTGCAAACTGGGGCCCTCCAAGGAGTCCTACAGGGATGTGGAGATACAGGTGTGGTGTGTGCTAAGACCCAGAGCCCTCTTACCAGGCCCCTCAAAAGGCTTTCTCTTTGTGCTTAACCAGCTTGTCCCAGACATTGTTCCTGGTTCTATACAGCATTTGCTAGCCACTAAGGATTAACTGTGAAAGGGAGACCTTCCCTCAGAGAGGGTGTGGCTGGACCTTCCTTCCAGTGACCTAGATATAAAGAAGCAATGCTGTTTGCTGGCCCTTGCTTCTCAATGGGTGAGTGTGCTCTGACCTCCACAAGCACACTGTGGCACACTCAAGTGAATGAACACAGACATATATATACACAAGAGGCCTGTGATGATTTTAGTATTCAACTTTATATTTGTTATTACACATATTTGTGTGTGTGTGTGTGTGTGTGTGTGCACTTGAGTGTGCTGTGGTATGCATGTGGAGGTCAGAATACAACATGTGGGAGTCAGCTGGTTCTTTCCTTCTACCACATGAGTCTCAGGAATCTAAATAATATAAGACTTGGCAGCAAGTACCTCCACCCACTAAGCCATCTCCTTGCTCCTCCTTTTATAAGGGTTGGATTCAGGGTGAAGAGACCACAACTACTATGAGTGATAGCCACCATGATTGCTCCTTGACTGGCTGCCTCACAAAGACTTTAAACTTCCAAGCATGTAAAACCTTTTGACCTTGTGGCACAATGTGGGTAATGGAGTCACACACACACACACACACACACACACACACACACAAACACACACACCGGAGTCACACACACACACAAACACATTAACATTTTAAGTAGGTTAACAATTTTATATTAGGCCATGTTTATAGCTATTGGTGGTGGTGGCATGTGGCCTTAGAGCCACAGATGAGATGTATCTTTACAAATAAACCAATAAAAAGAACTGTACAGGTCAGATCTTAGCATCCTTGATATTGCCAGAGGGTAAACCAGATACATTCTGACTTGACTGAAAGTCACGTTGGTCCTGACCACTATCTAAGTTTCCTAATTCTAACTCAAATCGAGGGTAATCCACTGTTCATATTGCTACCTCAGACCACACATCTGCCAGTGGGTCCCTAACAAATCACTGTCCTGGGCCTGCCTACTAACTGTCTTCTGTCTCACAGTAACTTAGGGCTGATGCCCACGAACTGGAATGAAGTTCTGGAACCAGGGCACCAATCCCATTTATGAGGGCTCCACCCTCACAACTCAGTCATCTGTCAACGGCCCCTACCTCTTAATGCCACCATCACGGTGATTAGATTTCAAAGCAAGCTGTCTGGGGGCATTCCTTCAGGCCACAGCACCCCTAGATGAGGGAAATTCCATTTTGATGTGACATGAACCCAAGAGTCACTGCTCTCAACACTTTACTCAAACTGTGTCTAAAACTACATCATTCTAGTATATCTTCTTTGGGCTAGAAATTCGCAGAAAATTTTGTAAACTAATACAACAAATGTTAAAGCTTTCAATTGAAGCTTGGTGGGGCATTATTTATTGAATGCATTGTGGTGTCGGGCTTTCTGCATATTTCCTGTTCACCTTCACAGTGGCCTGGCTTCCCACTGGGGGGTGGGGGGGTCATGGGAGTAACTTGCCCAACATCACATGGGTTGAACGTGGAAGATCCAGACTCATTTGCCTCTCAGCAAAGGTGAAAAAAAATCTCACAAAAGTGGAGAAAAAAAGACAAATAAAAAATACATGAAATCTTTGGAGGACTACTTCAAAACAATGCAGACAAAAACCAAGTTTTGATAAGAAGCTGTAACAGACACATTAAAAGAAAGTCAGAATTGCCTCTTGCTGTTTCCGGGATTACAAAGGTAAACATGAAAGCATCCCTTGGGCTAAGGCCCAGCCCAGGGTGCTTCCCAGGATGTTTCCTTTCCACACATTGCTGCACAGAGTTGAGAACAGTGAGGTTGGTGGTGAGATTCTTAGTAAATAAGGGTGCTTGTCTCCAAGCCTTCATTTGATTCCTGGAACTCACATGCTGTAAAGAAAGAACAGACTCCTATAAGTTGTCCTCTGCTCTCCACACGCCGGCCATGGCTCATACTCATCCACACATAAGTGCACACAACTAAACAAATATAAAAGTAAAAAGAGATGTGACTACAAGGACTAGATGACCCTCCTTCCTCCCCACTACACTTTGGCCTTTCTCTCCTTCTGCATTCTATTTTTATCTTGGTGCCCTTGGTCTAGGGGCTCTCACAATCTCACTAAGTCAGGGAGCTGAGACACTGATGGCATCGCGGTCTTAATTTCTAAATACCACCCTTATTTCCTAGGCCAGCTCATCAAAAGCACCAGTGCACTGTGGCTTTCAAAGACCGGATGGCACCAGGATGCATTATGAAGTGGCAGGAGCGTCACAGACCACGTAAATCCCAGGATCTGAACGTCAGGTGGGTGTCCGCAGTGGCCCCCTGGAGGTCTCCCGACCTTCATGTAGACTCTGGGCCGGCCAGGAAGGGAGCATGGCCGGTTTCCATCTCTTATCTCCACCGCCCTATGGTGAGCTCCGGGAGCCCTTGCCGGATAGAGAAACGGAGTTCGCTGCCCAGCCGGACTTGTCTGAACCGCCCCTGAACCCCTGGAACCGGACTACCGGCGCCGAGATCGAGACCGAGTTGCCCTGGGTGCACCCGAAATATTCGCCCACCGTGCGGTCTCGCCGGCGTGGGTATGTCGCTTCGCCACGAGAAAGCCACAGTCTGACACACGTGGCCCGGAGACCCTCAGACCGAGCTAGGAAACACAGGTCTGGCAGCTGGCGCCTAGAAGAAACCTTCGGGGAGGCATCAACCAAGTCCAGCAGGACCTGGCAGCAGCCACCTCAGCAGCAGCAGGCAGATCAGCCCTGCCCGCGCTACCCCGCAACCCGGGGAAATTCGTCCCCGCAGTACCCCGGGGAAGCTTTCAGTCCCCATAGTGTTGGGACTTTGCTTGGAGAAAAGACACGCACTGGAGACCTGTGGGCAGTGCCGGTGTGCAGACATGGAGGTCTCTGGTCTCCTTCCTCGGTTCTCACGGACAAGTCCTCTGTGCACTCCATAGAGTTTCCGAACCAATCCCCTTGTGTATGCACCCAGAAGAGGGATACTGGAGAACGGGTCGTGTTCTTAGCCAACCAGTACTACCAGCCCCCTGCATCCTGCAAAGAGACGAGTAGGCAGCACGCTCAGGTCCTCAAAAACAAGCTGGACGAGGCGGTGATTTCTTCCAGGGACCAGAAGATCGTGGCCCTGGTGCTGAGCCGGCTCAAGAAGGCCCAGAGGATGCGAGAACTGCAGCAACAGGCAGCGGTCGCCTGGGAGGAGCTGAAGCGCTCAGACAAGAAAGTTCACCTGACCCTGGAGAGGGAGTGCAGGTTGCTGCTGCAGCAGAGCCAGGAGCAGTGGCAAGGACAGAAGGAACAACACAAGCCTCGGAGGGGCCGTGAGCAGCCAGGCCCGCGGCACGATCGCCAGGCAAAGAGCGCGGTACAGTCGGACAGCGACAGTGGATGGACCGTGCAACCTGACAACCCGGAGAACCGAGGTCTGGACAATCTGGACAGGGGGCACATGCAGGCTGAGCACCTCAAACAGTGTCAAGTGGAACATCTGCGGGACCAGGAGTGGGTGCTGCACAATCTGCGGGACCCGAACAGACTGCCGCTGCAGAAGAGACTGGAGGTGGCCAGTCACAAGAGGCAGCAGCACCTGGCGGAGAGCCAGAAGAAGGTCCAGGAGAGCAATCTGAGCTCAGTCATCAACTTGCAGGCCCGCAAGGTTCTGAAGGACTGCCAAGCCAAGGCGGAGGAGCTCCTCAGGAAACTGTCGCTGGAGCAGAGTTCCCAGAGCTCCCAGAACATTCAAGAGGGTCTGGTTAAGGAGAGGCACCGAGAGCAGCAGGGAAAGGCCCAGAAGGAGGCAGAGCAGTTCCAGAGAGTGAGGTGGCTTATGGATGAGGAAGAGGAGCGGTGCCAAGTGAACAAGCAGGTACTGGCAGAGCTGGCTGAACAGAAGATGAGACAGACCCGGAGTCATGCCCAGAAGAGCACCAGGGACAGGGCTCAGCATCTGCAGGAGCTGAACGTGCTGCGTGAGCGGAACCATCACTTCCTGAAGCTGAAAGCAGAGAAGGAGGAGAAGTGTCACATTGAGGGCATCAAGGAAGCCCTCAGCAGGAAGGAACAAAGGGTCCAGCAGGTGACCAGAGGGAAAGATCCTATCTTCCAGGAGTACCAGAAGGCTCCCCCAGCCTCCAAGACAAAACATTGCTTTGACCGGGCAGCAGCAGGGGTCCAATTGCCCTTGCACCAGCAAAGTGGAGTCTACTGAGAACCCAGGATGGAGAGGGCACAGCCCTGCAGCCAGCCAGACACGTGTCATCATGTTATTCTGCTTTATAACCCGACTTTAGCCAAGCATGAGTTTTTAAAAGTATATAAAATAGCTGCAATTTCCTCCCATGAATTAGTTCATCGATTCACTTGGATGGTATAGATGGGGTTCTGGAGAGAAGCTGGGAGCAAGTATGAAAATTGCTTGGCTTTGTGGGTTTTGAGGTAAAATAGAAAAGGTTCGTTTCAAGGAATCTAGAAGCATATTATCAGGTAGGAATTAGAGGAGCTGAAGAAGAACGGGCAGTTGGGAACAGCTTTATATGACTTGGTAAGTCTTGTCCTACTCTATAACTTGAGAAAGGTGAAATATGGAGTATGAAGTCTGAGGAGTCTCCAAGGGAAAAAGCTAAGAGAATTTCTAAGCAACTAGATTTGAGAATCTTGTATATTATAATCCCTTCTCAAGAGGTCATGGCACACCTTTAAATGTAAAAGCCTACAGTATAGAAACTACTTTAATGTAGTGTTTATCTCAAATTATGACCCTGCCCTCTGTCTTTGTTTTCCCAGATTATTCCATGGAATTGCTATTCTGTGATGAAATGCTTGTTTTGTTTTGCAAATGGCTCCATAGTTCCTCCCAGACTGAGGAGTTCTTTGGACATCCACACTTGTGGCAATAAGAAGTGTTTACAATCCACCCATCATTAACTGTACCTACCACTGTAGTCATCAGTTACAGTATCTAAGTGCTCAGTGAAACTCAGCCAGCACACACCTATAATACCAGCACTACAGGCTAAGCTGGGCTACACAGTGAGGCCTTTTCTCGAAAGAAAGAAACCACTAGGATATAGTAAGTTTTTCTTGGGAGGTGGGGGGGGGGGAGGCGGCATTGCTACTATCCAGTCTTACGTATCCACACTCTATTGGCACTTTTTTTCCTCTCCTCCATTTCTCTTCTGTCTCTCTGAAGGAGGCACGTGATGTCATCCTGTCTACTCACTGTGCCTAATTAGCTTAACTAGGCTTTGAATGAGTGACTAGGCAAGACTCAGTAATAGGAGTTTTTAAAGATAAGGAGCCAGCAGCAATAGAAACCAACCCACCCTGTCTCTCAGCTTCTATTGAACTGTTTTCTTAAAAAACAAAACCTTGATGTGGATTTTTAAAAAATTGTTCTCGTTATTATTGTATATATGTGGGTGGGGCACATGCCACAGTGCCCAGGTGGAGGTCAGAGGACAACTTTATGTCCGCCAATTTGGTGCAGGTTGTCAGTCTTACATCATTGAGTAGTTAGTACCTTCAAGGGCTGTGGCACCTCCCCAGCCCTATGGTGGCATGTGTATGAAACTCTGGGAACACTTAAAATAGCCAAGAAAGTCTAGGTGAAGACATAAAAAATATAGAGAAGAACCAAGTGGGGAAAATGGAAGTGGAAAAGTAGCTATACAACCCAAAAGTTCTACGAGATTCTTTGTGTGCAAGCCTGGGGACCTGAGTTCAATGCCTAGAACCCACACAGTGGGAGAAGAGGACAGATGTCACAAACATCAAAAGATCAATGGGATGTTTTCATCAGCAGAACAATAGGGACAGAGAGAGGAAGTCCTGGCTGAGAGAAACTAACAACAACAAAAGAGTGACTCTAGAAATAAGAGAAACTTGTTTGTTTTGTTTTGTTTTGTTTTTTTAATGAACAGAGAGCCTCCTGCTCTTGTAGGACTATGGCAAAAGAGTCAATATTCATGGCATAGAACTCTCAGGAGGAATGCAGAAAAGAGATCAGCTTGGAAAAATCACTCAAGAAAATAATAGCCCCAACGAATTCAAATTTAGTGAAGAAGTTATGTAAGACTAGGGAGATAGAGACAGGAGGATTTTAGAGCTTGCCGTTCTGAAAGTATAGCTTAGCCAGTGAGTTCCAGGTTTAGTGAGACACACAATCTATCACAC
>CAJQZJ010004750.1:3249084-3295695 GCA_907164525.1 Lophiomys imhausi | reverse complement strand
ATCTTTCATTGCTTTGTCCTTTTCCTGTTCAAGCTCTGTCACCTTGGCTTGGAGTTCTTTAATGGTGTTGTTCATTGTTTTGGCTTGTAAAATTGTGGCTTCTTTGAATTCCTTCATAGATTTAAGTTCTTCTTGAAGGGACTCTATCACTTTCCATAATGCAGAATTGTCATCGTTTTCATGTGTTCCTGTTGGTGTGAGGTCATCCGAATTGGATGAGCTAGGATGATTCTGCTTTGTTGGAGTCATATTTCCTTGATTTCTATTTTTTCTTGGACCTTTGGCCATGTGGGTGTGTTTAGCTGTCTGTTCTTGTCGTTTTCTGTGCTTGGATCCACAGGGGATGCTTTGGTGAAGGAGTCGAATTGCTTGGCTATCTGTCGATGCTTACAGGGGGATGTCAGGGTCACTGTGGTTTTAATCACCTGAATGGCTGTGAGCTGGTGCAGCCTATTCCCAGGTAGTGAGTAATGGTCCGGAATTGTTTCACTGCTCCCAGTTCAGACTTCTCTATGTTGCACACTGAGTGATCAGCCTGTAATGGTTCTGATGGTATGGACCTGTTTGCCCAGGCACAGATTTTGTGGGCTTTGTTTGTCGTCACGGAGGCTGACAGGGCCCGGCTCCACACCTAATATGTCTGGGTTTACCAGAATACAGCTATGGTCCCCTGGCTTCTGGTTACCCACTAGGCTTCTCCTCCACAGGCCTGGCCACTTCCCTCCCTATCTGCTCCGCAGTGGGTGGGCGGAGCTTCGGCCCCTCCCGCCGACTGAGCCAGCCTCCCGCCCTAGCTGCTTTGCCGTGGGTGCACCGGGCACCAGCCCCGCCCGCCTGCACCCGCTTCTCTCACCAACTGCTCTGCCCACCCACCTCCCGCTCGGCTTGAGCGGCTGCGGATCACCCGCCGAGCGCTCTGTTTCTTCCTTGTTAAGACTTCAACTATTCTGCAAAGTTTCCTAAGTAGTTATAAGATCTTCCTGGGGTGTGGGAAGCCCAGTAGGCTAGTGGGCGATCGCCATGTGGCCTTTGATTCTGCCTGCTGTGTGTTGGGGTCGATCTTACCAGGTGCCTCTCCAAATGGGAGTTCCCGAATCCCGGATTTAGTGGCTTCCGTATCTGCGAGAGATGGGGGGAGAGCCTTGCCCTGGGACTTTTAACAATCCCTTGGGAGCTGTGCGTGTTCCCGGAGGGGCCAGACCCTCCGGTTTTTGCACAGTGTCCCACAACTCTGTGTTTTCTATGGCTCTTCTCTCCCACATTCAAAATGCGTTCGTTGCAGTTCGCCGCCATCTTGGCCCCCCCTGGCTTTTTTTTTTAAAGAAGTTCAATAAAATTGACACACCTCTAGAAAAGCTAACAAAATTACCAATATCATGAATGAAGCAGTTATACCACCATAGACTTTACAGATATACAAAACATAAAAAAAAATGAACAAGCTTACAACCTAGGTAAAAAGATCAATTTCTCAAAAAAAGTTAAATACCACAACTCACTCATTAAAAATCAGACCCTTTTAATAGGCCACAATAAATAATAATATTAAAATCATAATTAAAAACTGCCTCTCAGATCTAGTCTAGATCGTTTAATGCAAGAATTTTATTAATGTAAAAGAAGAAATTATATCCATTCTATGCAACTTCTCCCAGAAGATAGACAGGCAGTGAGCACTTTTCAATTCATTTCAAGAAGTTGATATTCTCCTAATATCAAACCAGCCAGAGATCATATGAAATAAACAAGCGATAGACCATTCTTCTTCATGAATACATACATAAAAATTCTTTAAAATGTTGGCAAATTGCTTTTAACAGACATGTAAAAAGAAATACACACTGCAACTAAGAAAGATATTTCAAAAAATCAAGTTGGTTCAATCATCTAAGACCAGTCACCTTGCCAATAAGACACTTTCTCAACAGGCTAAAGAAGAAAAATCACGTGACCATTTGTTGCTTGATGGGGAAAGAGCACTTAGCAAAATCCAATGTCCATTCAGGAATATTTTCCAAATAAATGTAAATATTAATGGAAGGGACCTTATTAAACTTGGGGAACTTAAGGATATCTACACAAATAAATAAATAAACAACAATAAACAACAAAATACTCTACAGCTAACATTATTCCAACAATGGATGCCATGATGCTCACTCCAAACCAGACACAAAGCAAAGATGTCCATTTTCACCACTTTTATACAGCATAGCACTGAAAAGGAAAAAGGAAAATTAAAGGGATATAATTAGAAAGGAAGAAGAAATAAGTTTATTCCCTCAGTTTGATAGAAATATGATCATTTATGGAAGTCTACATAAATGCTCAAGTGTTTCCAAGTCACTGTGTTAGGATATAGATTGATATACAAAGATTGATAGCAGTTCTACATAAACCAATGAAATGAATAGTGCTGAAACTTACAATATTGCTGATAATTACCTAAAAATGAGAAATACCCAGAAGTAAACATAACTGTTGGAACATGGCCTAAGGATGGAGCTGTGTGAGGAGAATTCTGAGAGCTTGTGAGAAATCCCCAAGAAAATAAGACAAGAATCTTGTTACTTCTGTTCCTTTTAAACCTGTTCTTGGAACGTGCTCCTCCCCAGTGTAATAAATAGGAGTGGGTTTGCTTTATATTAATTACTTTTGTTATTCAAAAAAATGTTTCCAAGCATGCCTGTCCTTGAGTTTCTATACAACTTGAAGTCCTGTGCACTTTGCACATGTGACCTTGCTTAACCCTCAGAATATATAAATTGTCTGATGCTCTAAATAATTTTGGATATTGCATGAGATCTTAGTCTGCCTCATTTTTAGGCTCCACTCTTCCAGCTAATGTTACCAATTAGAGCAGTGACAATTTTTTAAAAAATGTATAAAATTTGTTTGCCTGAACATCACAAAAAGCAAATGGAATAAAATCACAGAAGTAAGTGCATGGTGAGACCTTATGAAATGGCTCAGTATAGCCCTGTACGCCTTGTTTACTTTCCTGGTGCTGTGATAAAATGCTCTAGCAAAAGCATCTTAGGAAGAAAGGCAGCTCCCAGGTTGTCATCCCTCACTGTGGGGAAGCCAAGGTAGCAGGAACTTGAAGATGCTAGGTGTGTGAAATCCACAAGCAAGAGCAGTGATCCAATGCATGTATGCTTAAGTTCAGCTCCCTTTCTCTGCTCTTACACACTTTAAGGTCCCTTGTCCAAGGGGTGGTGCCACCCACAGTCTTCCTACCTCAATTACTGTAATTGAGACAATTCCTCATAGACATGCCCACAGCCAATTTGGTCTAGACAGTCTTTACTTGAGACTCTCTTCTGAGGTGATTTTAGATTTTGTTAATTTGACAGTTAAAACTAACCATCGCCAGATGTTAATTCAAAGTAATATATAGATTAATTGAAATTCTTATTGAAATCCCAATCAGATTTTTTTGTAGGTATAGACAAGACAATTCTAAAATTAATCAAGTTGGTGCTGATCAGGAACATCTCTACTGCCTACCTTTCATAATACTGGAAGTGCTATTCAGGCTTTTGGGGCAGAGGTAAGTGATCAACAGTCTTACCCAGCTGTATGCTCTGTGAACTGTAATAATGAGAGTGGCAAGATATGTTCATGGGTGCAATAGTGGCACCAGTGTTATGGGGGATAGGGTAACCAATTGCTTTCTGATTGGATTTAAGGCCAGATACACAGGAGGAAATGCATGCCTCACAGCACTATTAATCCCACATGGCTGGGGAGCTCACAGGCCCCAGGGGGTGAATTTACTGCTATTATTTTGCTACTGGATATAGTATCAGACTGCCTTCTAAATTCATATCACTCTATCCTCAGATTGGTGTGGCTGTCAGAACTCATCAGGGTATATGGTGGTTAGCATAGAAACTCATAACTGCTCAAAGTAAAGAGAATGAATGTCAATAAATTGTTCAGCCACAAATTTAGGATGTATGTCACAACCCCCACCACTCTTCCCAAGACTCATGGACCATAGTGTAAGGTGTGGGGGGCAGAGAAGTTGTAAGAGTCAGAGGTTGGGAGAACCAGAGCTGAATAGTGTCTTCTGGATGTGGCTAGACTGCTTTTTCCCATAAACTCACAGTAGCTGTGGTTGCCTGTATAAGATATGCACAAAATCAAGCCAGTTGACATTCTAGTATGGAATGGGAACGAGTTTATGAGCCCTCACCCCTGAGAGCTGTCAACTTTCAGTTAAAAAAAAAAAAAGAAGAAAATTTGTGATATATTGAAAGTGAGGTAGATCTGGAAGAGGTTAGGGGAAAGAGTGGGAGTAAATATGATCAAATACATTATATATAAAATTCTCAAAGAATTTATAAAAGCATTTAAAAACAAAGACATAATAAAACAGTATAATTTGCATACAATAGCTAAAATAAGACACAGTGATAGCATCAACGGCTGGAAGGATGCAGAGATACCGGTCACTCACACATTGCTGGTGGGACTGTAAAGCGACTTAACCACTCTGGAAGACAAAGTGGCATTTTTTTTTTTTCAAAAACCAGGGATGCAACCACCACATCACGATCCCCAGCAATTGCACATAAGAACATTTGTTGGAGAGAAATTAAGATCTGAAAGCCTATAGAGGAGTGTTTGTAATAGCTTCAATTGCAATAGCCCAGAACAGCTCAACCCAGCTGTTTTCCAGTTGCTTCAATTTGAAAGTTTAAACAGACTGTTGTAGGACAAAACTGAACTCACCGGAACTCAGCAGTAAAAAAACAACCCAACTATTGTTACACACTACAAAATGGATGAGTCTCAGAGAACTACGCTGAGTGGAAAAAGCCTGTCTACGGGGTCACACAGTACATAGTCCCACAGCAGTAGCATGGCTGAAATGACAGGACTACAGAAATGGAGACAATTAAGAGTCCCCAGGGCCTGTAGCTGGGATAGAGATAGGGAGACATACAGGTAGCATGAAAATGAGACATGAGGGACGGATGCTTCAGGAAGGAGAGGTGTTCTGAATCTTGACTGTATTATTGGCAGTGTTCTAAGCGTGATTTGTACCATAGCTTACCAGAAGTTAGCATGAGGGGAACTGTAGAACATTCTCAGCAGCTTATTGAAGTATTCCTTAAGACATGGATGAAGAACTGAAGAAATGGTTTAGCAGGAGAGAGTGCTTGCTGCTCTTCCAGAGGATCCAAGTTTAGTTCCCAGCATCACACTGGGTGCTGACAGCCCAATGGAACTCCACCCCCAAGGTCTCTGACTCCCTCTTCTGGTCTCCACGAGTACATGAATGCTCATGCATGCATATTTATATGCACCTATGCATAAATTTTTAAAAATCTACAAAAGTAAAGTGATCTCAATGTAACAAACATAGAAATAAAATAAAACTGATGTTCCTATGCAGTGCACATTGCAGGGGGACCTTGAATTCCAAACGAAGAACTAGACTTTGTATAATGCTATCAACACAAAGAAAGGCCAAGCCTCGCTAAGACGACTTAAAATATAAAACGGAATCCAGGCGTCTTTATAATATTTAGATCAGTGGAATATGACCCAGACAAAGCGAGCTTGGTAAAAATAATTGCCACAAACTAAAGTCCTCGATGACAGAGGCCATAACTGGTCATGTTTGATGTTGCCCAAAGCCCTGACCGATAAATACAACTGACCTCAATGTAAGAACTGTTTTGTTAATCAAAAGCAAAAAAGCAGAAAAAATTTCAAGCAGCAACTTGGTTGTTTAGAAAGCTGGTTGCGAAATTGAATAGGCTTAAATGAGTTGTGCTGGGGGAAAAAAAACCTCAATTAAAATGTGGTAACCTTGTTTTTGTGACTTAAACATTTGCATGTAAGTATACACCAGATCCAAATGAATGTGGTTGATCTATCCTACCCTCTAATAGCCAAATCTTATCAAAGGCTTAGTTTGTCCCAGGCATTTATCTATCTGTTTAGGTGTATAGCTTCACTGTGGCATAAACATTGTGTTCTTTCACACATAAGGGACAGCAGCATAGCAGTGGGGCTGGACCGAGCCTTTTTGTTGTTGTTGTTGTTGTTGTTATTGCTTATAATAGTAAAATGAAATTTGAACCCAAGTCCTTTGAACCTTGCATGCCATTTTTTTGCATCTTCCTTACCCTTTTACAAAGTAAGTGGTTAGGAGGAAGGCTCAGAAACCAGACTGCCTGTGCTCAAAGTGAAGCTCTAGCACAGAGCCCGGCGAGCGACCCGGGGCAAAGTTCTTAACCCATCCATGAGAGTTAGTCTCCACTGATAATTTGACGTCATTTAGAACCACTCAGGGGGCCTGAGAGCATTTTCACAGAAGTAACTAACTACAGGCACCAGTGTGGGCTGGTGTCCAGACCGGCTGAAAGGGAGAAGACTACCTGAGCACCAGCAGTCATCTATCTCTGCTTCTTGACTGCAGACACCTACTGCCACGTGCCTTCAATACCGTGGTCAGGTACAGTCTATCAAGCTGTGAGTCCAAAGGAGTCCCTCCTTCCCTAAGTTCCTTTTGTCCAGTATTTTGTTACAGAGATAAGAAAACTAACCAACATACCATCCATGTATCAGTTTCTCCACACAGAGGACCTAAGTATACAACCCTGGTCCATCCCTGAAATGACCCGAGGCAAAACTCGTCTCCTTTTGTGTTCCTTGCATAATCAAGTCTTTCAGTAATGGGCTTTTAAAATTATTTTTGAGACATCAAGCCTTTGCCAGTGGATTTTGTCTCTTAAAAAAATTCAGAGAGTTCTGGGTATTTTCCAATTTTATGTCTGGTTAACCAGACCCATTTCTCCTTTAATAGCACTTGAAACAGAAAAGTTCTATTTCCAGATAATTTCCCTGTGTTTCAAAAAGAGTTGTTTCACTTTGTTTTGACAGATGTTCAAACTCAAAGGAGCTGGTGGGTCAGAGGCACTGGCAAGTTATTTTTTGAGGTTACACGGAGGTGAGTTAATTGTCCAAAGATCAGAGGAGCCACTCCAAAAACGTCTGAATCTTATTTTTCCCATAGTTGCAATCGTCATTTGCATTGGATGGGTGGTGCTAATTCTTAAAATCCCCAGACCCTTCACTGCCTTGTTGGTGACAATTAGATGACGGGCTCTGGTCCCAGTGGTGTCACAATCCTTTAGCAGCATTATGGAAGTGTTGGCGGCCAGGGACTCATCCTTCACCGTCATGCCATAAATAGCGTCTTTATGCTCAGCTCAGAATCAAATATTAATCAGGCCTTAATGTGGACCATGTCCTTATAGCAGGAAAAGTGGCCACCAAAAGCTTTGGGTGTTTGGGCATGTCATTTATAATCCGGATATTTACTTCCATGCCTCCAATATGGAAAAGTTCAGAGAAGATTTGGATTTTTGCAAATGTGGGTCATTTCAAGTATAGGATTTCAATCATCCCAGCCTGAAAATTGGGCCTTCTGAGACTCTTATCAGAATGGTGTAGTATTGGGAAGAATATTTAAGGAATGTTAAATAGAATGAAAGATACTAGATAAGCTTCCTGCACATGAACTAGGCACAGAACAATGATAACATAGAAAAGTACATGCCATAAACAATACCCAACATTACTTTAGAATCGATTTAGAGAAATGAATTCTTCTGTTGGACTCTCACACTCCTTCTCCCCTTTACTAATGTGAAAACAGGTCCAGACGCTTCCTTCTGACAGTGCAGAAGACAATGCATTCCCCTTTACAACAGCTATGCCATTCACTTAATGCACTGCTGCATAACAGACCTAAGGGAAGCTTCCCAGGGACCGTGTGGGACTGGAAATGTAAGGGCAAAATTCTCTGAGGATAATAACAACTTGGCAAAAAGGGGAGGCTGACTCTGAAATTCCCAGTCAAGCAGAGGCTTGGGAAGAGATGCCAAAGTCCAGGCTCATAGAGTCCCTGGGCACTGAAGGCCACAAACATGAATCCCTTCTGGAGACAGGCAACCCCAATTTAAACTCTCAGGTTTTCTACAGATTGAGTCAAATATGGACTCAAGCTCTGTTGATAAAAAGATCATGGACTATAGAGACAAGACAGTTGAGAGCTGATGCTAGTTTGAAGCACTAGAATTATCAAGTCAGAACAGAGAAAAATCTAACTTAAGAAAAAAAAAAGATACATGTACAAGGAAGATTTTAAAAATATAAAAATAAAATAAAATAAAGATTTTTGCTATTAAACATACCTGGAGGGCAGAGTAACTAGCATATCAAGACACAGCCAAAGAGAAAACCAGATACTGTGAAGATCTGAAAAGTGTGAAGAAATTCCTCTAACTATAACCCAGAGAAACAACATAGAAGATGAGAAGTACATGCCAATAGATATTGGAGATAAAGAAAGATGTTTCAATATCCAATCAGAGTACAGGAGACAGGGAGAAAATGGAGGAGAAGTCAAATTAAAAGATTATTTTCAGGCAATTTGGAAAGATGAATACAGTGATCCATGAAGTCCAGCAGTCTCCAAATACTACAATGAAAGTAACCATGAGTCTAGAAGGGCTGGGAGTGTAATTCAGTTCATATAATGATTGACCAGCATGCACAAAGCTCTGAATCCAACACTCAGAGGCACATTGTCCAGGTGTGGTGCTGCACATCTGCAATGCCAGCACTTCAGAGGTGGAGATAAAAGGATTCCAAGTTTGGGGTAAATTTTGGCTACAGAGTGAGTTTGAGGCTAAGCTACATTAGACTTTGAAGAGAACAAAGAAGAGGGAGGGAGGGAGGGAGAAGGAGGAAGGAGAAAGAGAAGGGAAGGAGGGGAAACAAGGAAGGAAGGAAGGAAGGAAGGAAGGAAGGAAGGAAGGAAGGAAGGGAGTGAGGGAGGGAGGAAGGAAGGAAGAATATAACATGTTGAACTCTATAAATGGACATAAGATAGGAAAAGTGTTACAGAAGAAAGAAAATACATCACTTACCAAGAAAACAACTGTGCTGGAAGCTACTTTCTCAGCAGAAAACCAAAACCAAGGAGACAGAGGAGCCTTACTCTCTCAAAGCAAGGAGAAAATAACAGCCATTCTACAACTGTCCACTCAGCAAAAATAGCTCCACTTGGGAGAGTGAAATAAAAACATTTTCAGAGAAACACATTCAGCAGTTTAAAAAGGAAAAAGAAAAATGGTCTGGGGGTGGGGGAGGAGTCTGCAATTTATGAGAATTAGATAAATATTAGCAACATTGTCTATAGAAAAGTTCAGATCTAATTTTCAGGTCTATGCTATGGAAATAAAAATGTTTAAAGGTGGACAGCACAAACACAAAGCTATAATAATATGAAAGCTGGGAGAAGAAATGGCTGTCACTTAGTAGAGCACTGAGACACTAATGCTAACGTATAATTGGTTTATGTGTAACCTTTCAAGGCAAACCATGAAACCACAGAAATAAAGTTCAATATAACTTCCAAATAAGTAGAAGAAATAGCAAAAGTTCCAAGTTTTAATAGCCGGGGGGAGGGGGAGAGACAGAGATTGTTTTCTAAAAAGGAGATAAATAAGCCAAAAATAGCACATACTAGAAAGGAATAGAGATCTGTCAGTTATGACTGTAAATGGAAAAGGACTCACTAGATAACAGATGGGGATTGTCACGTTGGGTGTTTTTACATTTTTCTCTGTGTTATTCACCAGGGACACATTTAAACACATGAACCAGGAAATGCTGGAAGTACAAGATACACAAAGCAAACATTAACCTAAAGAAAGGAAGTCTTTACTGTCAGGAAAAATAGACTCTAACACAATAAAGCAATACACAGATGAAACCAAATACTACCTAATGACCAAATGTTCGATTCTTCTAGAATAAAAGAATTCTGAAGGTCTTGCATACCCATTAAGCAAAACTGATAGAACCCACAGGGAAATTAAGCTCACTACCAGAGTTTAACATTCAAGGATCCTCTTTACTGGGTGACAGGCAAAGTATTCAGAACAGAAAAAAAGTGCAGTTAACAAGTGTGGTTTATTGAGCACATACAGATTCACCAATTATTTGCAGAAATTGACTGTGGACTAGTCCATAAGAGAAGTGCTCAGACTTTCAAGTGTCCAGTACCATATAAGACAGTATTCTACTTATAGTGAAATTAATTTGTAACTCAAAGCTATATGGCTATATTTAAAATAATTTAAATACTTTGCAGATGAAAAAGATCACAGCAGAAATTTAAAAATATTTAGGACTGAACAATAACAAATATACTACACACAGCTTGGATAGAAAAGATTATATGGAAGAAACAGAAAGATGCAAATATTTATTAACACAGGAGAAAAAAAGCTGAACATTAGTGGGCTAAGCAACCAATTTAAGAAATTAGAAAAATGATGGAATAAATTCATGACAGTAGGAAAAAGATAAGCATAAACACAGAAATTAATAAAATGGGAAACTCAGCATAATAGAAGAGACTAATGAATCTACATACTTGGTCTTTGACACACAGGTAGGTAAGCTTTTATCAGGACTGCTCAGAAAAGATTCACGAATAATTCCAAAAGTAAAACCAAGGATATGATGAGAGACCCAGTAGGGAGTGAGAAGGCCAATAGTGTGCTACCACACCTACATGCTAGACCATGCAAAGAGAGCTTAAGCTTAGCAGAGATGAAGACATTTCCGTAACTGTTGCTCACAGGTCATTTACTTATTTTGTACCACATGTGTGGAGGTCAGAGGACAGCTTGCAGGACACAATTTTTTCCTTCTCCCTTATGACTTCCAGGAATCAAACTCAGGCTGTCAGGCATAGCAGCAAGCACCACTGAGCTATCTTGTCAGCTCTGACATCCCTTGAAAAATAACAAACTCAATTTATTTTAAAGAATGCAAATAGCCCATAACCATTTAAACAAGTGGATCAATTGTTTAATTTCCCCCCCCCAAACAGAATCACCATGCACAGATGACTTTTTTTTAGGTAAGTTCATCCAAGCATTCAAAGGCTATATGCTAATTATATGCAAACTCTTTGAGAGAAAATAAGTGAAAAAGAATACTTTGCAACTTATTCTCTGAGCTTGCTGTACCTTTGATACTAAAACTCAAAATTACAATAAAGAAAAAAACATAATGAAGTCTTCATTCATGAATGCAGAGGCAATAATCCTACACAAATATCAGCAAAATGAATCCTGTGCTTAATGAAGAAAAGATAATACTGTACCACTAAGCTGAGTTTATTCCATGAGTATAAGGTTTAACTTTAGAAAATCTGTAATTATCATTCAGTACATTAGCATATTAAAAGAACAAAAGCAATATGGTTATTTCAATAGAAGAAACACATTTGATGAAATTCAAAATATCTATTTATGACTTCTAAAACTTAGCTCAAAAGAAAGGGGGATTACCTTATTCTGATGAAAAGAGTCAAGCAAAAACCTACAGCAAACATTATTATTAATGATGAGACTGTGAATATTCATGACAGCAGGAAGAAAATAGAAAAGAAGCAAACACTATGAAGTTTCTAAAAAGAAAAACCTGAAGATTGTCATTACTCACAGATGTGATTTTGCCATAAGCTATTTTATCTACAATAAATTCTTAATAATAACAATTTTTAAATAACCAAGATCTAGAAGTCATTCAAAGTCTACCAAAGGTAAAATAAATAAACTGAGGCATGAATGAGACCCAACCACAGTCAATGATATGGAATCTTACAACTTATCACTGCATGGAAATTTCCAGACATTAATGCAAAGTGGTATTCATTGTGTCTTTTTCTTTCTTTCTTTCTTTCTTTCTTTCTTTTTTTTTTTTTTTTTTTTTGGTCAAAGACCAGCAAGGACTCATATTTCTTGAATCTTCCCCATCCTTATTCTGCCAACCAGCCAATCACATCAGATTGTGAAGTTGAGTCCCCCACCAATGAGATGAGACAAAGTCAAGATAAAAAGAAAGAAGCCAAGCCGGGCGTAGTGGCGCACGCCTTTAATCCCAGCACTCGGGAGACAGAGGCAGGCGGATCTCTGTGAGTTCAAGGCCAGCCTGGTCTACAAAATGAGTCCAGGACAGCCAGGGCTACACAGAGAAACCCTGTCTCGAAAAGCCAAAAAAAAAAAAAAAGAAAGAAAGAAGCCATCTTGGCTGTACATGCTAGAACCATTTGGGTCTTGGCACATCTCTTTTATGTTTAAAAAAAAAAATGCCTTGCCAAGCTACTTCCACTTTGTGTGTTCCTTTGTGTGATGGTGAGATTATTCTTTGTTTCTAAGAATGTGAAATATAAAGACGTGCTCAGCTGAGCTCTGCTGTGGAGATCAGGGCAGTATCCACCTTCTGAAAGGTACCAGGGTGGAATGCAGAGTGAAACTAGGCTTTAGATTTGGTCAGTACTGAGTATAAACGCTGGCTCTGCCTCTTCCCAGTTGATGACCTTCCACTGGGAACAGACTCATAATGCACAGCTTCCTCTACTGGAAGTCTGTCATAGCACTATTCATTATGTTATTTGCTGGATTGTTGCAAAGTAAATAAGATACTGTCTGCGAGGTGTCTATCTCAAAAAGTTCTGTAAAATGGCAGCTATGATTGTTGTCAGTGTTACTGTTCCTCATGGGCCCCTTCACTGGAGTCTAGTGACTGGTGGTGTAAGGCACAGGAAACCAATAGAGCTGAGCTCAGCAGGCTCCTCTACAGGCATCCCCTCCAAGGCTGCAGAGGCCCTCCAGACCTCAGGTGTGGTCAGTCGGCTTGGACTGCTGGTGTTTTGTCACTGACACTCTTGCCAAGGTCACAAGGTCACATTCACAGGGTGGGGTTAAGACCCCAGGAGCTACTAACTCAGTTGCCCATAAATGCATCTCCCACAGATCTCAGAACCAGGAAAAAGAAAAGTGGAGAAAGAAAAGGAAAATGAAGGGGCTGGAAAGATGGCTCGGTGATTAAGAGCACTTGGTGCTTTTCCGGAGGGCTTGAGTTTGTTCCTAGCACCCATGGCTGGGCAGCTTGCAACTGTTTATAACTCCAGCGCCAGGAGAACTGATGGCTTCTTCTACTGTCCTTGGGAACTCCCCCACATACATGTCTCTTTTCCTTAGGAATGAAGAATAAGTCTGTCATGTTATATATGAGAAAATACTACACACACACACACACACACACACACACACAGTTTTTCTTAAATGAAGAGAAAAGTCCTTTCACACTTACCTTGATGGGCAGAGCTGCCTGCATCTAAGACAATTTGATTTGGAGCTGAGAATATAGTCTCAAACCACTTGGTACTAATCAGGCTGCCTCTCACTCTCCACCCTCACCCTGCCCTGTGGACAGACATTTAGCACATGAAAAGAATACAGCACCTGCTTCCCTAACCCTAAATTTTCTGATTTTTGTAAAAGCACCTAAAATAGATTTTGCACTGTGTAGTTTTCCGACAATGCTGTTTTTGCAGTGTTTCTTGAATAATTATTTGTGCTTAGCATTTGAAAATAACCTTGTTCGGAGAAGGACTATAATGTACATTTTAAATATAACCCATGTTAATATGGGCATCCCTGAAACAAATTAGAAGAGATAGGGGAGGGATAAGTGGGTGATCAGCATTTAGGGTTCTGCACGGGAACCCTCAACACCGACAGCCAGACTTCCATTGAGCTTCCCCAGTCAGGGTCCGCCACTTTCGTTCATTAGACAGGATAACTAGGGGCAGGAGCCTAGTATACCAAGTATGTCCACGTGCTTCAAGGCCTATAAGAAAGGATGACTGGCTCTAAGCGTCCTAGCACTGTGACTTCTGATTCACCCCCAACGTGACTCTGAGGTATTCAAAGTAGTGTGAAAAACAGAAAGTGTTCCTCTAACTCACAAAATGAACCAGGAAGAAATTCAAGTGCAGGGTTCTTAAACTTCTTAAAGAATTAAGGTGCAGTGGTTCCTGCAGGGCCCCAAACAGAAACAGAGGTTGCCAGAGAAGCCATCCTGTCGCTTGCCTGGGATAAAGGAAGACACTCTTGGGACATTCATATTGTTTGGTTTAGTACATCTGAAGCTTTCTGGCAGAAAAGACCCTGAAGGAAATGATTTTTGAGGGCTCAACAACAACAAATCCTCTTTGGAGCAGAATGGATCGAAGATAATGGATGGAAAGCATTTAGGGAAGTTAGAGGGATTATTCAAAGGTAAAACATGGCTATTAGATGTGTGTAGCTGTCCAAGCATTACTTCTCCCTGATCAATGCTCCTGACACCGAAAGAGCCAACTGTATTAGGGTGCAGCATCTAGTCTACAGCCAGAAGGCTAGGAGGAAAAGGGCAGTTTTGATTCTGATTCCTCACTAACCATCAGCAGCTGTAAAGGCAGCATGGCACTGTGTTCACAGGCTCATGGGAAGGCATGCAGGTGAAAGTGCTCTGCTTGTGGGAGCCTCTCTGCACCAGCTATGCTCACTCTGCTCTCGCCAGACTCTCCAGAGAGCTTCCTTTTCCTTTTCATCTCCCTGAAACACCTACGTGGAAAGAACTGCTGTTTCCCACTTATGATGAAGACTCTGAGACACTGGGGGGACAGGCGGATGCCTTAAGTGACTGGGCTTTGGGTGCAAACACAAACCTGGTGGTGCCAGCCCTTAGGCTCTTTGCTCTCGGCATCTTTTTATCCACAAATGCTGGAGGAATTTCAAGTAGACAGTCCACTTTTTGAAGGCAGATAACATTTGGATTTCCCAAGCTCTCATCCCATAGCATCTGTTTGGCTGCTAGCAGCCAGTAAATATTTACAGAAATTGAAATGTTGCAGCTCAGTGGGAAGGTCCCTGATGGGCAGGTCAGGGTTCCTTGATAGTTGTTTTATGAGTTTCACGTGACTCCCTCATCCAGGTGGATGGTCTCTGTATAAAAGGGCTCATCAGTCACCACGCTCACAGCTTCAAAAGCATGACATCTGTGAACTATGTCCCTCCCTACTCGGCATATCAGGAGCCAGATCTGGGAACTCGCTGGTGGCCAGCAGGTATCCAAGGCCACACAGCATTGTCCATGAGAGCTTCTTTGACTCTCAAGCAAATAATTTAAGAAGGTAACATGGGAAAGAGCATGGCTGGCCTGCTTCATAAACCTTGTGCATTTTCAAAAGCTTGAAGTAAAGACTACATGGTAGAAGATAGGATCACCAAGTATTGCAAAATGAAAACCACTAAAACAGAAAACACATTAACATCTCAAATTACCTCTCTGCAGCATGCTGCCTCTTTATTCTTTTCTCTTTTTTTTGTTACACATTTATCTATGTATACGAGTGTCATGGCTGCATGTGCCTGGTACCCACAGTAGTCAGTAGAGATTCAGATTCCCTGGAACAGGAATTATGGATGGCTATAAACTGCCGTGTGGGTGCTAGGAACTCAACCTAGGTCTTGTTCAAGAGCAGTAAGGGCTGTTAACACCCAAACCATCCCTTGAGTCCTGCCTCTTTGTTCTTAAGTACCTATGTCCAGGGCTTGATTTGATGTAGTATTCAAGGACAATGAAGTGTAACTTAGGAAGGTTCTCCTGAGAGTCTAGTTTGGAGTGTTGGTTACTATGCAAATAAACCCAGTGTTCTTGCCTCTAGGCAGCCACTGCTTTCAGGATCAGAGGTCCTCAGTACAGAGTTGAATTGACTGACGTGACTATGTCCATAAACTTTTATGATATCAGAGAGCTTCTTTTCCTTGTGCCCTCTACAATTCATCTGGAGTCTAAGAGCCTGGCAATATTCCCCTTAGTCATGCTCAGAACTCTGGTACAACTTGCAGGTACATACTGACCCTCCCATATTGCCATTTACCAAACAGCCTAGAGACATTCATCCTTACTGAGGGATCAAGCCAAAAGGCCCACCTTTGACAGGAGCCCTTGATGTTAACTAATTAAGATTGCTAGTTTTATACTGACAATTTTGCTTTTAAAATCCAACAAGGGCCCTGGAGAGATGTCCCAGAGGATAAAAATGCTTGTGGCATATGCATGAAGACCCAGATTCAAATTCCATGTAAAAAGACAGACATGGCTAGGCACTGTGAGGAGTGAAGACAGGAGGCTCACTGAGGCTTGCTGACTGTCAGCCTCACTTCAGGTTTAGTGAGAGACCCTGTTTCAAGGGACTATGGCAGATAGTGACAAAGATGCCTGATGTTCTCCTGGCCTCTGGGTTTACATATCTATATACACTCATAATACACATACACACACACACACACAAATACACACAATAAATAAATTAAAAACATTTAAAATGCAGCAAAATAAATAAGCAAGCAAGGAAATTCTCACAGTAGGAAGTCAACAAACACAAAAGGAATGATGTACTGATGAGCTGAAAGTTGAAAAAGTGTTTGACAACTATAGGCATCACAATAAACTCAAGCCAATCAATGGATAGTAGAACTAGTGAGTGGAGCCTGTAAGGTATGTTTATAATCGTATCTCCTCACAGATGCTTATTAATTATCAAATAATGTTGCCAAGTAATGGGATGTTATTTTACAAAATGGCATTACTAAAGAGAAACTTGGCAAATGCCACTGTGACTAAATAACCAAAACTAACGTCATCAGAAGGGACACACCAAAGGATAAGTGACTCCTACTGAGCTCACTGAGAACACAGCACCCCATCTACAGCATTATGATTAAGAGGAAGCCTCTTGGATGAAATCAGGAGGATCAGGCGAACCCAGATGAAGAAACATATGTGTGTGTGTGCGTGTGTGTTTGTGTGTGTGTGTGTGAGTGCTGTGTGTGTGTCTGTCTATGTGTGTGTCTATCTGTGTGCGTGCGTGTGTGCGTGCGTGCATGCGTGTACATAGGTATAGATACATGACACACCTGCGCAATAAAAACACACCATTGTCCTGGGTATGATCATGAACTTGGTAACCGTTTCAAATTCAAAGACTGAATACTTGTGCTGTGGTTTGAATTTGAAGAGTCCCCCATAGGCTCGACTGTTTGAATACATGTGTCATGGATGGTCTGAATGTGTAAAGTCCTCCATAGGCTCCAGCGTTTGAACATTTGATCGGCTGGTGGCATTGGTTTGAAAGATTCTGAAATCTTTAGAAGATTGGTCCCTGCTGGAGGAAGTTGGTCACTCTGGACAGGACAAGAGGTTTTGATAGCCTGGCTCCCCTTCGGGGCCATTGGCTATGATGTGTGCAGCTGCCCCACCCTCCTGCCACCCTGCCTTTCTCTGCAGGAAGAAGTTCCTCTAACTTTAAACAGAACAAATCCTTCCACTCTTAAGTTACTTATTGCCAGGTATTTATCACAGCAGCAAGAAACTAACAAATGCAGTGTGTTTGGGGCTTTCATTTGCTGTGAAGGAAGCTTGTGAAATCTGAGCAGAGATGGGAAAAGAGCTTAGCATTGGTCCTATCATGTTGATCACATGTAATGGGGGGGAAGGGTTAAAGTGAATGTGGCCAACTGTTGACTGTTGACATTTGGAGTATTTTGGTAAGCATACAAAATAATCATGATATATATATATATATATCCCAGATGTGGGATATAGGGCTGCTTCAGATTGTCCACAGTAGCTGACTATGATTTGCCTCATGCTCTAGCAGGGCCATGGTTTTGCCACCTGAAGATAGTTTACATTTGGAATTCTGGGAACTCTTCAGAAGGCATATAATGCCAGAGTCCCAAGAGACACGCAGCTGTTGCTCCCCCTGCTGCTGTTGCCCCTGTTTGCTCCTACTGCTGTCACCTTTGCTCTTTGCTGGATTGCTGGTTGCTGGTTGGAGATATCCTGACGATGAAGAACAAATTTGGCCCCAGGAACTCAATGCTCCTTATCAGCAGAAAGTAGTCTAAGGATATCAAAGAGCTCCCTTCCCCTCTAACCTTTTTTCTCTCCTATCTAGTGATGAGGGGGTTGGAAAGGATGGGGTGGTGTAGGGAGGCAGGAAAAAGAATCCAATAAATATCCAAAAAGACAGGGACAGGGTTTGTCTGTGACATTTTTGAGCATTGTGTTTGGCTTCCACGTGTGGGTCCTCTTTGGCCCCATAGACCCACTTCTGCCTTTGTGTCACATGTGTATGCTTGAATGTATATATTACATCCAAACTCTGCAATATGAGAGAAAACACGTGGCTTTTGTCTTTCTGAGTCTGGTTTGCTGTGTGTAGCATGGCCATCTCCTTTGGACTCACTTTCCAGCAAGTGACATACTTTCATTATTTACAGTTGACTGAGACTCCATTGTGTCTGTATCTCACATTTTCTTTGCCCATCTGTTGATGGGTGTGTGGAGTGACACTATAACCATCTTAAGTGCCTGGCTCCATGGAATTAATGGCATTTACACAATTGTGTTTCTGTTACCACCAACCACCATCCATCTCTAGAACCTTCTTGTCTTCCCCAATCTGAAGGTCGGCACTGACTTTGATGTCCCACTTCTAATCCCCTTGCAATGATTCTACTTTCTGTATCTCTGAAGTTGGTTTCTTTAGTTGTCTCTTGTACATGGAGTCAGAGACTACTTGTCTCTTTGGTTTAGTTCATTTCGCTCTCAAAGTCACTTCCAAACAAATATGGAAGTCTACTTCCTTCATTGCGGCTGTATCATCCTCCTATGCATTACCTTGGTGTGTGTGTATACATACAATTTGTTTATTTGATCCCATGAGGGACAGTTGGCTTTGTGCAGGCACTTTCAAATAACAGCTAAGGAATCAGGCTGAGCAGCCGCAAGAACTGCTGTGTGGAGGACTTCTTGGCTGGCGGAGCACCAAAGACAAAGGCGTGAGTAAACTCGTAAGCATTCCTTAAGGTCCAGTTCCAACATCAGCACAGTGCCCTCCAAAGCCTCATCTTACTTTGCAGAGGAGCTGGGCACTCTGATCTCTGCTTCCGAGTAACTTCAGTCTCCTTTATCTCATCATTGTTGCCCTCTGACCAGGCTACCAAAGCATCCCAACCAAACATCTCCCTAGAAACCTTTGTCCAGCAGCTGCAAACAAACTGTGAGATTGGTGGGTTGCAGCTTCATTAACTGTGAAAATGATGGATTTGAATTCCTCTTTACTCTTAGTCCCATAAGGACGTGGAGATAAGGAAAGAGATGAAAAAGGAAAACAAAAGTGCAGGTTGGCAGAGAAAACTAAGCAGAGCTTGTGACATTTGCTAGCTAAGCTCTGTATTTGAAGCCAGAAAGGGATAGATATTGGAGATCACCACGACAGTGTGCTTGCTTTATCCTGGGGTAAAGGGCTTTTTGCAAGCTTTGGAGGCAGATATAGCGTGATGGAGCAAAGCAAGCCCCAGGCATCCTGGGAAGTGTGAAGTCATGTTTTCAGGACCCCTTCCCCTTCTTATGTCACTGGAACCTGACATCAAGAAGTGCTTCTAATCACTTCGTGAATGGTCAGTGGGATGATGACCTAGAAGTCAGAGCCCTGCAAGTCACACTGGCAAGCTGTGTGAGCCTCACTGTACTCCAGGGAGATAGTATTCAAAGCAGACTGACTCTGAGTTTTTTGACCTAGTAATTAGAAACGAGGCTGTATTAAGTGAGATGTTTAATACTCCTGTATTAAGTAGATGTTTTGAAGATTAGATGGTGGGGTGGGGAATAGGACTGGTGAGTGGGTATCAACAGCAGAGACTCTGGATTTTAGGCTCTTGAACAGGTAGATTAGTGTTCATGATGACGTCAGTACTGCACAAAGTCAAGTCCAACATTCAGACTTAAAAGAGACAGCAGCATAAAGAGAGTAGGCTGCAGCACAGATGGACTGTGCAAGACAGTCAGAGGGACTGCGGTAGCTCTGGGAAGTGAGAGGAAAGAGAAAAATCAAAGTTGGAGGCAAGTATGCAATGGTCGCACTGGGATTCAGGAGCTGGATTCAACCATCCCATTCCATGGGAAGCCTTATGTTGCCTATGGTTTCACCATTTCAGGGGTGGATGTCGTTTGTAAGGTGGATGCACACATAATTCCTTTGCACTGTCGTTTTTCAGTCTTACATTTAGGATCTGGTACCTTCACGAGGACGCAAGTATAACACATTTCTTCCTGTCTTAGTTAGGGTAACTATTGCTATGATGAAATGCCATGAGCAAAAACAACATGGGAAGAAAGAGTTTATTGACCTTATTCTTCCACATCATGTTCACCACTGAAGGAAATCAAGACAATATCTCCTCTGGGCAGGAACCTGGAGTCAGGACCCAAGGCACAGGCCATGGAGGAGTGCTTTTTCCTGACTTGTTCCTCATGGTTTGCTCAGCCTTCTTTCTTATAGAACCCAGGACTACCAGCCCAGGGATGGCATCACCCAAAATGGGCTGGGTCCTCCCCCATCAATCACTAACTCAGAAAATGACCTACAGACTTGCCTACAGCCCTATCTTATGGAGGAATTTTCTCAGTTGGGGCTCCTTCTTTTCAGATGACTCTAGCTTGTGTCAAGTTAATAGAAAACTAGCCAGCACACTTCCTTTTGGGGTTTTTCTTTCAAACCACTTGTCTAAGGAAGATCTGCATTGACCTGGCAGGTGGGGAGGACATTGCCTTCCTATTAGTAGACAATGTCTGGACTTCTTGTTCTTAAAAAGCTGTTCCTCCTCATCTGATACCTCACGCTCTGTGTCACCTAATTCAACAGCTGCTTAGAGTCCAGGCAGAAGCCATTTCTGTCTCATGTAATAATGCTCAGGTCACGAGGTGGCCATGAGTCTAGGACCAACCTGAAGATAAGGCTGCTTACCTCATGGTAGACAGGGAGCAGAGAAAGGAGGCATAGGGACTGTGTGAGACCTTCAAAGGCATACCCCCAGTGACCTGCTCCCTCCCAGGCTCCCACCACCTGCCCAGATAGTGTGAGAAGCTGGGAACAGAACAGTCAACACACAGGCCAGTGGGAGACATTTCATATCCAAGCCATACCTTGGGCTTCTGGTCAGAACTGGGGCAAAGGACACCTATAGTTATTAAGGATTTTGGTATTTAAAGTCTGGCAGGTTTGGGCTCAGTGAAATGTTGTCTTTTCCCAGAAGAATGAGGGGAGAAGAGACTAGTGGGTGGGACCCTCTCATTAGAGCTGTCTCATCTCCAAGACTCTTCTCCTCAGCCTACACCAAGCGTGCCAAAAGCACCTTGGACAACTGCTTTCTCAATCAAAAAAGGCTCTCTGCCAGCCTTTAAAAATAGCTCTTTTTACTCGAATTTACTCACAAAATAAGAACATCAGAAGGAAGGAGATTTGAAGGAAATATAACTGAATGGCAAGACTTGATGAGAAAAAAAAAATTAAACTCCTTTCCTGGAAGTTGGAAAAACGGGAGTTTTTCTATGGGAAATGAGGTAATTGGAAAGGAAGGAAAAGGCAGGCAGAAGGAAGGAATGAAGGGAGGGAGGGAGGGAGGGAGGGAGGGAGGGAGGGAGGGAGGAAGGAAGGAAGGAAGGAAGGAAGGAAGGAAGGAAGGAAGGAAGAGTGTAATAAAGCAGTGGTGGTGGGAGGAGGTAGACTGGAGGACTTGCTTTCACGGCAACTGGACATGGCTCCTCAAAAGCACAGGCATCAAGATGAAATGTGTTCTTGACTTCTGAAAACATAGAAGAGTGTGGATAAATAGTCCGAAGTATGGATGTAATCTTCATCTGACTGCACTTGCTGACCGACAAAGTGAGGTAACATCAGAACCTGCTAGGTGGTGATGGGTGCCTGTTGGCCATGTAGTGTAGAGGATGAAGTGGGCCAGAACACACAATAGAGATATACAAGCTGTTCACACTTTCATTCTCCTCAAATCCTCAGCAGTCAAGCAACAGGCAGAATATTTTCACCTACAGAGGGACACTTAAGAGAGGTCAGAAGTCTCCCCTGGGGGGACAACTGAAGGGGAAAAAGAAAATCTGAGGGACAGGAAAGCCTGGAGTTTGTAAGGATGAGGAGGCTTGGGAGAAAAAGAAACAGAGTGGAGGGTTGTATGTCAGATGACAGGACTTCATGGAAGGAAACCCCAGCAGGAAATCAAACAGGAACCAGGAGGTAGGAACTGAAACACAGGCTATAGAGGAATGCTGCTTACTGACTTGTTTCCTTGTTTATGTTCTGTTAGCTTATAAAGCTGGGGCCCACCTGCATAAGGATAGTACCACCCCCAGTGAGCTTGTCCATCTACATCAATTAGCAATCAAGCGAATCCCCCACAGACATGTCCATGGGGCAGTCCAATGGAGGCAGCTCCTCAACTGATCTTCTTCTTATGTGTGTCAAATTGTCAACCAGATGAACCAGGACAGGGAAGAAGCACAGGATTAACCAAGCTAATTGTATGCTCAGGGAGTGCAACCGACTCTTGGGGACAGCAGGTGTGGTCACAGAGGTAGAAGTACAGTGGGACAAAGCCAGGGTCAAAAGGACAGGAGCAGAGACTACAGAACAACTCAAATACAGGCTTGGAGGAGCCAGAGGAAGCCAGGCTGGGAGCCTGAAGGTCTGTGAATGAACCTGTCAGGGTAGGACATAGGGTTCCAGCCAAGGCCACCTTGTATCTAAGGAGTTCTACAGGGAAGGATAGAAGATTGGTGAGCCACAGCACCAATGCACCTTCTAGCTCTCTGCATCTCCACCTCCTTGGTTACACCCTCAGGACAGTTCTGAGGGTGGTCTCAGAACAGGAAGATGTATAGATGCCCTGTGTCCTCTTCCTGCACATGTTTCAGGGATGTGCATGAAACTGACTCTTGGGCTGGGGAGATGGCCCAGTCGATAAAGTGCTTGTCTTGTAAGCATAAAGACCAGAGTTCGATCCCTGGAACACATGTTTAAAAGGGTGGCACACATTTGTAACCCCAGTGTTACAGAGGTAGACACAGGCAGGTCCCTGGGATTCCCTGAGTCTTAGCCCAACCCCAACTGCCTACAAATGGTAGCCCCACCTTGTTCCCGCCACAATTTTCTCTAGTGTTGATTTAGAAGTAGGGTGAAACCCCCTGGTCAAAGACCCATATTGTCTCTTTTCCTTTGTTACATTACAGGTTAAGATTAAGAGTCTGTCATATTATGTATGGCAAAATGCACACACACACACATTTCACATTCAAATATTGTCTTAAATATCATGAAGCATGCAACCTTCCTTAACCAAAGCCCCTGAAAGCATGCAATTCATCATTATCTCTACATGGCCAGGTGTGATCTGCACGACCAGATTCATTTTCCTGTCGGAAATAATGAACGGGGTTAAGGACCTGATTTATATGGGAGCTGCCAGCTCTGTGTTGATCGAGGTTAGTGTCTGTTTTCAAACAAAACCAGCGAGGAACACACAGACAAAAAAGCACAAACCAAGTAGGAACTCTGGCCCAAGAGGAACAAAAAAATCTTATCTAATCTTATCTAACCGAATGTGCTATTGAGGTCAAAGAGGAAGGCTGGAGGTCATACAGGCTTTGTTCTGCTGCCATAATGGGTTGTGCTAATCAACTGTTATTTACTCTAAGAGGAGCCAGGAGAGGGTTACAGTGGGGGATGTCAGGAGAATAAAGGGATTGTCAGGCTGCTGTTTGCAGAGAGAAAGAGGGATGAGGGGTTGGACAGGAAGAGTCCTGGACTCCTGTACTGTTCTAAGAAGGGTTTACTGAGGGTGAGAGGAGTCCATCTCTCAGGAATGGGGCTTAGTTCCTGCCTCCACTTTGCTCTGTGACTGACAAGCTCTCTGGAAGTCTGGTCTTGAGACAATGGAGGTTCAGCTTGAGGCTCTGTCTGTTTTGTTCTCTTCAGTGAAGATTTGAGGGACACATAGCCATGATGACTCCAGTCCTCAGAATGCCACATCTGATGATTCTGTTAATGCCACATCTGACAATTCTGTTAATGAGCCTTGTGTGATGCATTCTACTCAAACCAATAGCAATGACTCCAGGAAGGTTCTTAAGGTCAGGGGCAAAATGTACTGGGATTGAGCCAGGATCAGGACTAGCTGTTGGTCTGAAGCCATGAATAATTTTTAACTCTATCACTTCAGACTTTAAAATTGTGGAGAGAAAATGGGAACTGTCCAGGCAGTCATTGGTATGTCCTTTCTTAGTTTTGGAAGCTGCAGGCCCTGCACTTCCTATATAAGCAGATATATTTATCCTTCTCAGGTCTCTGAGGTGGTTGAAGAATAGACAGCTAGAGTCTCATAGTTAAATTTTGAGTTGTTTAGGAATCAAGAGGGTGTTATAGATCTAAGAAGATACTCTTAAAAGTGTGTTGCAAGTTAGTATGAATGTTGAGTCAGATATAGACCTTTAAACTCATGGAGATGGTTAGATAGTAGAATGTTAAAGTCAGGGGCCAAATATGTATAAACTGGACATTGGGAAGGTATACTGGGCCATTTAACTCTCATAAATGTGGCATATTTATATCTGTTGTTTTGTATAATACTTACTGTTATAAGAGAAGGAACCATCTGTTGGACTGAAAGGGGAAACTTCTGGGGGGAAGAGGGTGGAAGGGCGGGATAGGAAGGGGGAATAGGGAGGGGTTTGTGACTGAGATGTAACTTGAAGAAAAAAAAATAAAGTATTTAATAATAAAAAGAAAAAGTGTGTGTGTGTGTGTGTGTGTGTGTGTGTGTGTGTGTTGGGGGGAGATCCTCACATCAGATAGTTCTTTACTCTCTAGATACTAACAAGACATCTTACATTTCAACTCCTTTCTGACACTAAGGACCTAGAGTTTGCTCAGACCCAACAGGTTGAGCTTCATTCTATAACACTGCCCCAACTCTACACACCAGCCATATAGGCTCAGACCTCACATACACCCAAATAACTGGCCATGGAATTGGGGTGGGAGTACAAACCCCATTATCTTATTCTCAAGTTCAATAATTTGCTTCAACAGCTGGAAGAACTCAGGTAAACACTTTTATTTACCACTTTCTTATGACTGAGGTTTGACTGTAAAATGTCCCACGGGGGCTCATGTGTTTGAACCCTTGGTCTCTAGCTAATGGCGCTCTTTGGGGAGGTTACAGGACCTTCAGCATGGGGCCTCGCTGGGGTAATTGTACTGCTGGGAGCATCGGCTCTAAGGCTTACAGACCCATTTCCATTGAGCTCTGCGTTTCCTGGCTCACTGAACTGCAAGCAAGCCCTCACCCACAGAGGCCTCCACTGACTTTACTGTGGCACTAAGAATCATGGCAACCTTTGCAAAGAGTGTAACTGGGTTCTCACACTTGAGAGGGATCCAGCAGCTAGTAAGGAAGGGCAGGAAGGCTGGCAGGCCAGAATGGGCTGTAGGAGAAAGAGCAGGCAACACTCATAAGCCTCATTGCATGAATACTGAGAGCCTCCAGCCTTGCATAACCATCGTTCCCTCAGGCTCACAAGTCAAATAATTTCAGATTGAGAAAGCAAATACCTAACATCATCCTGCAACTGGTGGAATCCAAGTCTGTTTGAGGCCTGCCAGACTCCAAATCCCACATTTTGTCCATATCTCCTGAAAAAGCTAATTCTCTAGCCTGGGATTTAAGGACTGCCATGTTCTGCCCATCCTTCAGCTTGATCCCCTGGGGGCTCTTTCTCTATGTTTTTAGCCAGGGTCTCCCCCATTGTCTCTTGTCCCAACCCCAGCCCCACTCTGGTTTGTTTTATGAAGGAGCCTCTAGTAAGAGGAGGAAGACGCAAGGCTGGTAAGATCACTAAAATATTCATTCAACCAAGGACTTGCTAGCTAGCTTCCTGTACCTGTTATCTGTTTATATATTTCTGTCTTAGAAGCACTGGTGTTGAACCTTGGCACCATGCACATTAGGCAAGCACTTCATCACTGAACTCTATCCCTTTATTTTTATTTTTATTATTTTTTTATTTTTTTTAAATACTTTATTTTTTTCTTCAAGTTACATCTCAGTCACAAACCCCTCCCTGTTCCCCCTTCCTATCCCGCCCTTCCACCCTCTTCCCCCCAGAAGTTTCCCCTTTCAGTCCAACAGATGGTTCCTTCTCTTATAACAGTAAGTATTATACAAAACAACAGATATAAGTATGCCACATTTATGAGAGTTAAATGGCCCAGTATACCTTCCCAATGTCCAGTTTATACATATTTGGCCCCTGACTTTAACATTCTACTATCTAACCAACTCCATGAGTTTAAAGATCTATATCTGACTCAACATTCATACTATCTTGCAACACACTTTTAAGAGTATCTTCTTAGATCTATAACACCCTCTTGATTCCTAAACAACTCAAAATTTAACTATGAGACTCTAGCTGTCTATTCTTCAACCACCTCAGAGACCTGAGAGGGATAAATATATCTGCTTATATAGGAAGTGCAGGGCCTGCAGCTTCCAAAACTAAGAAATGACATACCACTGACTGCCTGGACAGTTCCCATTTTCTCTCCATACATTCCTGCATCAGTCTTCAGCCTTTGGGTCCTGTTTCTCTGACAGACATTTGTTGTAGAGCAGGGATTATGAAGGACTTACCTACCCTGTCTTGGCAGAGTTAGGCTGTCGACTTCCCTGCTACCAAGTTTTGTCCTTTTTGGACAGCAGTCTGTCTGCAGTTGGTGCAAGGGGTTTTTTCATGCCAAGAGAAAGGCTTGCCACTAATTCAACCATCTTACAGTGGAGGTTCTTCGATGCTTATCTTCTACTTGGAGTAGAATAGGGGGTGCTGTCAGGCGCTGATATGTCTCGATATCAAAAAAATCTTGATTTAAGATAACATCTTTGAATGCCATATTCTGCAGATCTCTTGGGGTTTTTGAAGATGCCCTATCCATTTCTTGTATTTAGATAAGCAAATGTTGCTTGTCTCTTAGCAACTTGATTACTGGGTAGTTTAGAGAATATCTGTGATAGACTGTCATAGTAGCTAACAAAGTGACATGTTTGCATGACTAGGAGTTTGTTTTAACTATCCTAGACCGTTTTAGACGGTTGGTATCAAGAGGTCAGAGCTTCACATTTTATTTTTAAGTATCTCTAGGTATGATACCATTAGGAAGCGTTACCTTTAAATTTGTATCAATATACAAAGATCTATTCAATTGTGGTTAAATATACTCTTAATTATGTATCAATATACCAAGATCAATGCCTATGTAGCCCAATATAATCTTAATATTACGTCCATATGCAAGGGTCAATACCATTGTGGGCAACTATAATCTTAATTTTGTATCAATATACAAAGATCAATACCGATGTAATCCAATACAATCTTATTTTTGCACAATAAACAATGGTCAATACCACTTTAGCCAAATAAACTACTAATTTTGTATCAATATACAAAGGTATAAGGGCATATTCAATAATCTGCCCCTTCTTCTTGGACCTTCCTGTGCTATGTCTATATCTCATTTTTCTCAAGCCCATGCACTCCTACATAGGAGAGGAAGAAGGATACAGAAAAGGAAAAGTAGGAATTCCCTGGGGCTAACCTCCAAAACCCATTAAGACAGGACCATTTATCAGCTTGTAGTCTCTTCCCCTACATATCAGAGTTTTCAGTTATCCTTCAAATAACCTAAAAGAAGGGCGGAGAAACACCTTCCCCATCCACTGGGCATGGGACGTCGCTCTCTTAAAGTGACTTCCAGCTGATTTGGGTCGTAGTAGACCTGTTTGGGGCCCGAACCCAAATGGGAAAAATGATTAAAAATGTTAGTACACTCCTTTTATGTTCAGTCCTTTTGTTCTCAGCTGTTTAGATGACCTAAGGGGTTTGTAGGCAGAAGCTGATCTTGCAGGCTTCACTGAGGTTCCTGCCAGGGCATTGTGTAGAGCTGAGCGGTCCCAGTGACATTGGATTGCTGTGGTGGTTGCAGGCCCCCGATGGAGACAGCTATTGAGGAAGTCTGCCAGGCAGAATCAACTGGGTCACTCGTCCTCCTTGGGGCCTGATTCTGCTCTCTGCTGAGGATTCCGCTGTCCAGCCGTCCCCGGGCTCCCCTAATGGACGCTTCGATTCTCCTGGAACAATAAGAACAGAGCCCTGCCCCAATCCCAACCCTAGGACAATTGCCCTCTTTTTTTTTGGGGGGGGGGGCTAGGTAGTACTTCTCCTGAAGCAAATTTGGCCTTCTGACAACATACAAAGCGTTATCTTTCAATCCGGGTTAAAGTAGAAATCATTCTGTCACCTTGGAGCTAAACCAGCTCTAGTGTATATATTTTGAGATCCCAAAGGACAATCTGCCTGCATCGAGAAGGCCTTTATTTTTATTTTCAGACAATGTTTTGTTAAGTTGCCTAAGCTGGCCTTAAACTCACTTTGTAATCTAGATAGTCCTTGAACTTTCAATACCCTTGCTTCAAATTCCTGAGCAGCTTTTGATCCTGCCATGCATGACCTAGATGGTCAATATGTTCACACTGGCCAGGATTAATTTTGTGAGTAAACACCTCACCAAAGAGTATTAAATCCACCTCAAGAGCAACAGCATCAAAATCTAGCCCTGGCCAGGCATGACTATAAGCTAGAATGCTTTGGTTACTAAAATAGCATCATCCAGCTGAACTACAAGAAACTAGAAGGGCAGGAAGAAATGCTGGATGATCCGTGGTCATTTAACTACAATGTAGAATCCACCACTCTCTAACAAGAGAAGTGGCTTTTCCCCAAGGTTGAACCAAGCTCCCTTGGTGGCAAAACTTGACCTATTTATGTTCTTTATTCATGCTCCCATTATGAATATTTATATGTTTCACTGTAGAAATACTAATAAGTTGATTGCAGAGTGCCACCCTGCACTCTACCTGGGATTTTACACAATGTACAGTATGGGGGCTGAATTAAGTTTCTCAAATCAGAAAGATTGTGCATCAAAACCACACTTCACTGTAGGGATTTTGCATAAGTAAGGGATTATCTTCCTGAGTTCTGCATCAATCAGTAGATTTTCAGATAGACATAATCAACCAACTCAAACTGGCTTAAATAATAAAAATATACTGTCACATATGAAAAAGAAGTCTAGGAGTCGTGTAGCTTGACACGGCTCAATACAGACAAGATATGAAAGTCTGATGTTTTCTGTCCTTTTTCTTGCCTCTACTTTTGTCTGTTGGATTTGTGTAAGGTTATCTTTATTCACTGCAATAAAAATAAATAAAAAGGCTGGTTTCCATTCATTTTGGCACATGCATAGCTCAAAATAAGAGGAGGCATTGCTGTTCACACATTCCAGGTGAAAGGTCCCGCAGCACCCTTGAATGACCACATCACACATGTTGGAGGAGTGGGATGGGAACTGCACTGACTAGCTTTGTCTGGAGTAAGCTCGTTCTATTTAGGGTTGAGAGGAAATGAGTTGATGTGAACCCAGATGGACTCCCGAACAAAAACCAGAAGTGTTTGAGAGGAGGAAGGAGAAAGTGGCTATGCTAATGTTGATAGTCACCTCCTTTCCTTCTATTTATCTCACACACTGTGAGGCACACTAGAAAGATTCTACTTCATTTAATACATATTTTCAGAGGTAACAAAGATCCACTTTCCTTAGATTATTAGCTTTTCAGCCTGCACAAGCCCATTTTCCAGTAAACTTACCTAATGGCCTCTATCTTGTTTATTCTTCTCTACGTCATGGCAATCGTTTGTGAAAACGTCATTGCCAGGGCTGAGGACAGGATTCAGTCTGGAAAGTGCTGGCTAGACCAGCACGAGTGCCTGAGTCTGGCCTTCACTCACATGAGAAGTCAAGGATGGGCCATGTATTTATAGCCCCAGCCCTGGAGAAGCAGAGACTAAAGGGTCTCAGGGCTCACTGGTTAGCCAGACAAACGCAATTAGTGAGTCCTAGACCCTTTAGTCTCTGCTTCTCCAGGGCTGGGGCTATAAATACATGGCCCATCCTTGACTTCTCATGTGAGTGAAGGCCAGACTCAGGCACTCGTGCTGGTCTAGCCAGCACTTTCCAGACTGAATCCTGTCCTCAGCCCTGGCAATGACGTTTTCACAAACGATTGCCATGACGTAGAGAAGAATAAACAAGATAGAGGCCATTAGGTAAGTTTACTGGAAAATGGGCTTGTGCAGGCTGAAAAGCTAATAATCTAAGGAAAGTGGATCTTTGTTACCTCTGAAAATATGTATTAAATGAAGTAGAATCTTTCTAGTGTGCCTCACAGTGTGTGAGATAAATAGAAGGAAAGGAGGTGACTATCAACATTAGCATAGCCACTTTCTCCTTCCTCCTCTCAAACACTTCTGGTTTTTGTTCGGGAGTCCATCTGGGTTCACATCAACTCATTTCCTCTCAACCCTAAATAGAACGAGCTTACTCCAGACAAAGCTAGTCAGTGCAGTTCCCATCCCACTCCTCCAACATGTGTGATGTGGTCATTCAAGGGTGCTGCGGGACCTTTCACCTGGAATGTGTGAACAGCAATGCCTCCTCTTATTTTGAGCTATGCATGTGCCAAAATGAATGGAAACCAGCCTTTTTATTTATTTTTATTGCAGTGAATAAAGATAACCTTACACAAATCCAACAGACAAAAGTAGAGGCAAGAAAAAGGACAGAAAACATCAGACTTTCATATCTTGTCTGTATTGAGCCGTGTCAAGCTACACGACTCCTAGACTTCTTTTTCATATGTGACAGTATATTTTTATTATTTAAGCCAGTTTGAGTTGGTTGATTATGTCTATCTGAAAATCTACTGATTGATGCAGAACTCAGGAAGATAATCCCTTACTTATGCAAAATCCCTACAGTGAAGTGTGGTTTTGATGCACAATCTTTCTGATTTGAGAAACTTAATTCAGCCCCCATACTGTACATTGTGTAAAATCCCAGGTAGAGTGCAGGGTGGCACTCTGCAATCAACTTATTAGTATTTCTACAGTGAAACATATAAATATTCATAATGGGAGCATGAATAAAGAACATAAATAGGTCAAGTTTTGCCACCAAGGGAGCTTGGTTCAACCTTGGGGAAAAGCCACTTCTCTTGTTAGAGAGTGGTGGATTCTACATTGTAGTTAAATGACCACGGATCATCCAGCATTTCTTCCTGCCCTTCTAGTTTCTTGTAGTTCAGCTGGATGATGCTATTTTAGTAACCAAAGCATTCTAGCTTATAGTCATGCCTGGCCAGGGCTAGATTTTGATGCTGTTGCTCTTGAGGTGGATTTAATACTCTTTGGTGAGGTGTTTACTCACAAAATTAATCCTGGCCAGTGTGAACATATTGACCATCTAGGTCATGCATGGCAGGATCAAAAGCTGCTCAGGAATTTGAAGCAAGGGTATTGAAAGTTCAAGGACTATCTAGATTACAAAGTGAGTTTAAGGCCAGCTTAGGCAACTTAACAAAACATTGTCTGAAAATAAAAATAAAGGCCTTCTCGATGCAGGCAGATTGTCCTTTGGGATCTCAAAATATATACACTAGAGCTGGTTTAGCTCCAAGGTGACAGAATGATTTCTACTTTAACCCGGATTGAAAGATAACGCTTTGTATGTTGTCAGAAGGCCAAATTTGCTTCAGGAGAAGTACTACCTAGCCCCCCCCCCCAAAAAAAAAGAGGGCAATTGTCCTAGGGTTGGGATTGGGGCAGGGCTCTGTTCTTATTGTTCCAGGAGAATCGAAGCGTCCATTAGGGGAGCCCGGGGACGGCTGGACAGCGGAATCCTCAGCAGAGAGCAGAATCAGGCCCCAAGGAGGACGAGTGACCCAGTTGATTCTGCCTGGCAGACTTCCTCAATAGCTGTCTCCATCGGGGGCCTGCAACCACCACAGCAATCCAATGTCACTGGGACCGCTCAGCTCTACACAATGCCCTGGCAGGAACCTCAGTGAAGCCTGCAAGATCAGCTTCTGCCTACAAACCCCTTAGGTCATCTAAACAGCTGAGAACAAAAGGACTGAACATAAAAGGAGTGTACTAACATTTTTAATCATTTTTCCCATTTGGGTTCGGGCCCCAAACAGGTCTACTACGACCCAAATCAGCTGGAAGTCACTTTAAGAGAGCGACGTCCCATGCCCAGTGGATGGGGAAGGTGTTTCTCCGCCCTTCTTTTAGGTTATTTGAAGGATAACTGAAAACTCTGATATGTAGGGGAAGAGACTACAAGCTGATAAATGGTCCTGTCTTAATGGGTTTTGGAGGTTAGCCCCAGGGAATTCCTACTTTTCCTTTTCTGTATCCTTCTTCCTCTCCTATGTAGGAGTGCATGGGCTTGAGAAAAATGAGATATAGACATAGCACAGGAAGGTCCAAGAAGAAGGGGCAGATTATTGAATATGCCCTTATACCTTTGTATATTGATACAAAATTAGTAGTTTATTTGGCTAAAGTGGTATTGACCATTGTTTATTGTGCAAAAATAAGATTGTATTGGATTACATCGGTATTGATCTTTGTATATTGATACAAAATTAAGATTATAGTTGCCCACAATGGTATTGACCCTTGCATATGGACGTAATATTAAGATTATATTGGGCTACATAGGCATTGATCTTGGTATATTGATACATAATTAAGAGTATATTTAACCACAATTGAATAGATCTTTGTATATTGATACAAATTTAAAGGTAACGCTTCCTAATGGTATCATACCTAGAGATACTTAAAAATAAAATGTGAAGCTCTGACCTCTTGATACCAACCGTCTAAAACGGTCTAGGATAGTTAAAACAAACTCCTAGTCATGCAAACATGTCACTTTGTTAGCTACTATGACAGTCTATCACAGATATTCTCTAAACTACCCAGTAATCAAGTTGCTAAGAGACAAGCAACATTTGCTTATCTAAATACAAGAAATGGATAGGGCATCTTCAAAAACCCCAAGAGATCTGCAGAATATGGCATTCAAAGATGTTATCTTAAATCAAGATTTTTTTGATATCGAGACATATCAGCGCCTGACAGCACCCCCTATTCTACTCCAAGTAGAAGATAAGCATCGAAGAACCTCCACTGTAAGATGGTTGAATTAGTGGCAAGCCTTTCTCTTGGCATGAAAAAACCCCTTGCACCAACTGCAGACAGACTGCTGTCCAAAAAGGACAAAACTTGGTAGCAGGGAAGTCGACAGCCTAACTCTGCCAAGACAGGGTAGGTAAGTCCTTCATAATCCCTGCTCTACAACAAATGTCTGTCAGAGAAACAGGACCCAAAGGCTGAAGACTGATGCAGGAATGTATGGAGAGAAAATGGGAACTGTCCAGGCAGTCAGTGGTATGTCATTTCTTAGTTTTGGAAGCTGCAGGCCCTGCACTTCCTATATAAGCAGATATATTTATCCCTCTCAGGTCTCTGAGGTGGTTGAAGAATAGACAGCTAGAGTCTCATAGTTAAATTTTGAGTTGTTTAGGAATCAAGAGGGTGTTATAGATCTAAGAAGATACTCTTAAAAGTGTGTTGCAAGATAGTATGAATGTTGAGTCAGATATAGATCTTTAAACTCATGGAGTTGGTTAGATAGTAGAATGTTAAAGTCAGGGGCCAAATATGTATAAACTGGACATTGGGAAGGTATACTGGGCCATTTAACTCTCATAAATGTGGCATACTTATATCTGTTGTTTTGTATAATACTTACTGTTATAAGAGAAGGAACCATCTGTTGGACTGAAAGGGGAAACTTCTGGGGGGAAGAGGGTGGAAGGGCGGGATAGGAAGGGGGAACAGGGAGGGGTTTGTGACTGAGATGTAACTTGAAGAAAAAAATAAAGTATTTAAAAAAAATAAAAAAATAATAAAAATAAAAATAAAGGGATAGAGTTCAGTGATGAAGTGCTTGCCTAATGTGCATGGTGCCAAGGTTCAACACCAGTGCTTCTAAGACAGAAATATATAAACAGATAACAGGTACAGGAAGCTAGCTAGCAAGTCCTTGGTTGAATGAATATTTTAGTGATCTTACCAGCCTTGCGTCTTCCTCCTCTTACTAGAGGCTCCTTCATAAAACAAACCAGAGTGGGGCTGGGGTTGGGACAAGAGACAATGGGGGAGACCCTGGCTAAAAACATAGAGAAAGAGCCCCCAGGGGATCAAGCTGAAGGATGGGCAGAACATGGCAGTCCTTAAATCCCAGGCTAGAGAATTAGCTTTTTCAGGAGATATGGACAAAATGTGGGATTTGGAGTCTGGCAGGCCTCAAACAGACTTGGATTCCACCAGTTGCAGGATGATGTTAGGTATTTGCTTTCTCAATCTGAAATTATTTGACTTGTGAGCCTGAGGGAACGATGGTTATGCAAGGCTGGAGGCTCTCAGTATTCATGCAATGAGGCTTATGAGTGTTGCCTGCTCTTTCTCCTACAGCCCATTCTGGCCTGCCAGCCTTCCTGCCCTTCCTTACTAGCTGCTGGATCCCTCTCAAGTGTGAGAACCCAGTTACACTCTTTGCAAAGGTTGCCATGATTCTTAGTGCCACAGTAAAGTCAGTGGAGGCCTCTGTGGGTGAGGGCTTGCTTGCAGTTCAGTGAGCCAGGAAACGCAGAGCTCAATGGAAATGGGTCTGTAAGCCTTAGAGCCGATGCTCCCAGCAGTACAATTACCCCAGCGAGGCCCCATGCTGAAGGTCCTGTAACCTCCCCAAAGAGCGCCATTAGCTAGAGACCAAGGGTTCAAACACATGAGCCCCCGTGGGACATTTTACAGTCAAACCTCAGTCATAAGAAAGTGGTAAATAAAAGTGTTTACCTGAGTTCTTCCAGCTGTTGAAGCAAATTATTGAACTTGAGAATAAGATAATGGGGTTTGTACTCCCACCCCAATTCCATGGCCAGTTATTTGGGTGTATGTGAGGTCTGAGCCTATATGGCTGGTGTGTAGAGTTGGGGCAGTGTTATAGAATGAAGCTCAACCTGTTGGGTCTGAGCAAACTCTAGGTCCTTAGTGTCAGAAAGGAGTTGAAATGTAAGATGTCTTGTTAGTATCTAGAGAGTAAAGAACTATCTGATGTGAGGATCTCCCCCCAACACACGCACACACACACACACACCCACACACACACACACGCACGCACACACACACACCCACGCACACACGCACACACACACGCGCACACACACACGCACACACACACACGCACACACGCACACACGCGCACACGCACGCACGCACACGCACGCACGCACGCACACACACGCACACACACACACGCACACACACACACGCACACACACACGCGCGCACACACACACGCGCACACGCACGCACGCACACGCACGCACGCACGCACACACGCGCGCACACACACACACACACAGAGACACACACGCACACGCACACACACGCACGCACACACACGCGCGCGCACACACACACGCACACGCACACGCACGCACGCACACGCACGCAAGCACGCACACACGCGCGCACACACACACACACAGAGACACACACGCACACGCACACACACACGCACGCACACACACGCGCGCGCACACACACGCACGCACGCACGCACACACACGCACACACACACACGGACGTGCACACACGCGCACACACGCACACGCACACGCGCACACACACGCACACACACACACGCACGCGCGCACACAGGCACACACACACACGCACACACACACATACACGCACACACACACACGCACACACACACATGCACACACACACGCACACACACACACGCACACACACACACACACGCACACACACACACAGAACTTATGCGTTACTGAATTCTCATTGCTAGCACAGGTCTCCTTTGCTCTACATCCTTCTTGGTGCTCAATGTGTCCCAATACAGTAAGCACTCAGTAAATGCTCTTAGAGCCGAGTCATTCCTCACGTCAGACAAAAGAGGTGGCAACGGGAAGAAGTCTGCAGGGCTAGGGAAGAGATGAACAGAGAAGAAATATGTTCTCATTATATGTTTTTCACTGGAAACTTATACCAAGAACATCATACGTAATACTTTAGGGTCCAGTGATTTCAATATCAAGAAATAGAAACCCCAAATTTAATTTCCTGAGAATACAGATGATATATGGTTTTACACACACACACACACACACATATGGAGAGAGAGAGAGACAGAGACAGAGTTTACCAGGGTTTCCATATGGAAGTCAAAGAAAAGCTTGTGTGGGTTGGTTCTCTTCTTCTACCATGTGAGTCCAGAGGATCAAACTGGACTCAGGCACAGCCACGGGATGTTTACCTGGTGAGCCATCTCAACAGCAAACACGCCAGAAATTGAGCTTCACAAGTGAACGAAGGACCTCATAACTCAAGAGTGTCAATATACATGCCCTCTCATCTCTTTCTGTGTTCCCTTCCCAAGACTGGCTTCCTTGCAGTAGCTGAACGGCGGCAGCACACTCACGCATTCACTCACAGGCCACACTGCCATTCTTACCCTACGTGAAGTGAAAGAGGCCAGGCATGGGACATGGAGGGGGTTAATAGCAGCCCGACTACATTCGTCATGGGAACAAGGCTCAGCATCTCTGAGAACCACACTCTGTTCCTTTCTAGGGCTACTGCAACAAAGGAACATGAGCCGGTAGCTTAGGCAACAGATACTTAATATCTCACAGCTATAAAAGCTAGATGTTCACAAATCAATGTCCATAGAACTGGTTCCTTCTGAGGGCTGTGAAAGGAGGGTCTCCTCCTTGCTTCTTCCAATGGCCTAAGGGCAGTTGTGTTTCCCTTATGGCTCTCTTCATCCTTTTGTATTCATGTATGATTCCTTGTCTAAACCTCCCTTTTTGTAAAGACATATGGGATTAGGGACATGCTGTACTTCTATACCCTCATTGTAACTTAATTCACACACCTGCAATGACCTTGTTTTCAAATAAGGGCTCATTCTGGGGTAATGGAGCTTAAGATGTCAATACATGAACTGGGAATGGGGGGGGGTTAATTAAGCCCACAGCATGTGTGTGAGTTTTTTTCCTATGAAGCAAAAGCTCAGATAAGGCCTTTAGGAACAGCTACTGAACAAAACCAACCTTCTTCCAGCCCACAGTGGTGACAGGCGAGCACAGAGCCCCAGAGAGATGTTCTCATCACACTGCAATCTCAGCCTGTGGTTTCCCTAGATGGGCTCTCTCTTGCAATCGTGTGCTAATTGGCACTTGAGATCCTTCTTCCCTCTTCTGGACCTTGCCTAGTTAATCCTCCTGGCACCTGCTGGAAGACAGAACTTGACTTAGAGGACAAAGATCTCAAGGGATTTAGGATAGATGTTCCTGGGAATAACACTTTTGAAGTCACCCAGCTGTCCAAAATATTCAGTATTAGACATCAAGGACTATGTGCTCAGTGCTATGGTGCCTGAATGCCCTAACTGGGGGAACACCCTTTTTGTGAGCATCCATGGGATTGTAGACATGACATTGCCCCTCTGTGAGGACAGATATTTATCACATCTCAGATAAGATCCTATGAGAGGCACAGGCTAAGATGGAATGAAGGTCATGAGCACTTGAGGCATCTAGAGGTGCCCTAAGGAAAGGTTACATGGAACTTATAGTTGGTTTTGTTTTGTTTTAACGGCCTCCTTAGATGTGAAATTAGCATGCAATAAATTGTTCTTGTTTGAAGTGCTCCACTTGATCATCTTTTATATAAGCACATAACTGACACCACCAACATAATAAACTAATGAGTCTGCCTCCCTTCAGGAGTCTTCTCCCTTCCTTCCCTTCCATCATTCTCACTTTGTCCTTGGCCACCCACTGGTCTGTGTCATGCCACTGTAGATTAGTTTGCATTTCTAGACTTCTTTATAAATGAACTCAAACAGTATATACTCTTTTGGAGGGGGTCTGGCTTTGTTCACTCAGTACAATAATATTTATTTATTTATGATGTCACGGATATCAGCAATTCATTCCTTTTTATTATTGTGTGGCTCTCCATTGCCTGACATGTCTGTTGGATTAGCTACTTGTATTGTTGTGACCAAATACCTGACAAGAAACAATTTACAGGAGGAAGGGAAGGGTTTCTTTTAACTCACAGTTTGAGGAGATAGTGTTTCATGGGGGAAGGGGAATGTAACTGGAAGAATGTGAAGTGTCTGGTTACATTGTGTCTACAGTCAGGAAGCAGAGAGTACAGGCTATAAAATACCAAGGCCTACTTCTAGTGACCCATTTCCTCCTGCAACTTTACACCTCCTAAACGTTCCACATCCTTCCAAAAGAGTATCACCAGTGGGGCAATCCTGTTCAGACACAGGAGTCTATGGGACACAGTTCATGTTCCAACTACCACATCTATCTATGGACTGTAATTTATTTACCATTCACCTACAAGTAGCCAGATGGTTTTCAGTTTCTGGTTATTATGAATCAAGTTGTTATGAACACCTGTGGGACATTCCTTCTACAAACAGGAAGCAGAAGGCTAAAAGTGGCTGTTATGCTATGGTTGGATAGCTGTCCGCAGAGGTCTGTATATCAACAGCTTGTTCCCCTGTGGTGACACTATTAGAAAGTAGTGGAATATTTAAGAAATAGGCTGGGTGGGAAGTCTTCAAATCATTTTGTGTGTGTCCTTGAAAGTGATTATGGGGCCATCATCTGTTCTCTTCCTCTTTTTCACTTCCTGGCCAGGAGATGAGCAGTTTACTCTGGCGCACTCCCACCATGAAAACCATCAGAGATGCCAAGCAACCGGGCAGAGCATCATGAACTGACACCTCCAAAACTGTGATCCAACTCAACCTTTTCCCTTTATCGACTGTCTCAGATATTTGTTATAGTGATGGAAAGCTAACTCCCAGTGACATATTTGGTTTTGTTTGTTTGTTTGTTTGTTTTGGTGGGGATTTACTTCCTTGTATGGAGAGTAGATCTTTGGTGTCTCTGGAGCCTTTCTTCTTGAGATCATTCCCGACTTCTTTACTCTCCTTCCTTCCTAACCTACACTGCTGCTTTAATTAGTAACTAGACTAGGGGTAATAGACATCTAGAGGAAACACAGTTTCAACCAGATCTGGGATTTGTTTTCTTAAAATCGACACTATTTTTTCCAACTCTATCAATCAAGGCAACTGGCCTACACAAATCCACTCAAAACCAAGCAAGAAGGACCCAAATCTTCATTTCTAGCCCCCCCTTCCAATCACACCTGACTGCACAGAGTGAGAAGTCCCCACAGAAGCTACGCCACTGCCACCCACTCAACCCATACCCTCTGAGTCTCTTGCCCTTTTCCCAGATTGCCACAGTCCATTTGTAGGCTACCCGTGGCCTGCTTCTCGATCTGAGATACCTAGAACATAGACAGCTGGGTGCGGAGTGTAATGTGTTATAACACACAGAGCATGCATGTGCTCACAAACGTACCTTCATGTGTATACACAGGAGACTGGTTGCAAAGTGTATGGGGTCAGGATGGGAAAGAGACTGGAACAAAGTGAAGGTCTGGGATCCAGGGGCTAGCACACAGCCCAGACCTGAAAGGAAACTGAGAATCATCAGTTCATCAGTTCAGACCGGGTTCTCAGGAACCACTGTTGGTCAGCAGGAGGTTAGAACACATTTACTTCATGGTGCTTTAGCCCAGCTCACAGCATTTGTCTCTGTAGACATTTTTAGTCCTATAGTGGGCCCTGAAGACTGTATGGATTGGCCAGGCCACCCACCCTCCTCCTGCTTCTCAGCGCTCCTGTGGTACGTGCTTGCCTTTGATGCTTTCTTTTCCCTTTCGGGGCCATCCTTGATGTTAATTTTAATCTTTTCCCAACAGCATGCACATTGAGAGAAGTGTGTGCTAGGGGTGCGGGCATGGGAGGGGACAGCACACGGCAGAGTCCATTCTCGCCTGTACATCTGGAGGCCAGGCTGCTAGGACTCTGGAGGACTGAGCTGATGTTTCTCCCTGAGATTATGCAAATGAGAGTAGGATGCTTTGAAGTCAGGCATCTTGGTTTCCCAGTTTAAAAAAAAAAAAAAAAAACTGCCCTGTGCACTGCTGGGCAAGGCTGATTGCTGAAATGGCTCTCTAATTTCAACTCCGCTCTATCACGACTGGGTGGCTCCTCCTAAGTGATGGAGATGTCCCTTCTCCTGGCTCAGACCAGAGATGCCCTTGTGACTTCCTGTGATTGACTGATGCAGCGAGTCTAGGCCTCAAGAGGCTTCTCCCTCCCTTCTTCTGCTGCCATGGAAATAAGACAGAACTGGTCGGCTCTCTGCCAGGCAATGTGGAGCAGAGACTGGACCGTTCCTGTTTCACAGGTGATAACTGAGCCCAGCTCAAATGAGATGAGCATGTCTCAGGGCAGCAGAGCCTCACCACATACACACACAAATACATATTTATGAGAAAGCATGACTCTGACACATCTTCTGATGTGGATACATCTTAAGGACATTGTGCTAAGTGAAATAAACCAGAAAAATATGTGATATCACTGATGGAAGATATTTTGAGTAGTCAAAACCACAAAGAAAGAAAGTAGAATAGTGGGCAGCAGGGTTTACAGATCAGAAGAGAGTAGAAGTTGTTTCATGGGCACAGAGTTTCAATTTGTGAAGCTAAGAAGGTTCCAGAGACTAGTTATACAATACTGTGAACATGCTTGACATTACTGAAGGGTACCATCAAAAAGGGTTAAGTGACATTTTTATGTTACATCTATTTTAAGGCATTTCCAAAGAAAAGAAAGCAGCTATGCAAAGCCAAGCAAACTAGGACAGTTTGTCACCTCAAATCACCCCCGTTAGCCACAATAAAAATAAAATAATAATAACAATACTGTTCTGTATGCCTTTTAGTTTAGCATTATCCAGTCAAATTAGACTGAAGGGCCACTGCTCTGAACATTGACCTCCAGGCATTGCAAGGATATTATCATTTAATAAGAACAGCTGTGATTACCAGCATGAGATTCTCATAGGACTGGTCCTGTTAGCATTCCCTCCTAGAGAAGTGGGGGCGAGGTGGGGCTGAGGGGTGTCATAAAACTTTCACCTGTCATTAAAGCCACACACTTCCCCCCACCAGCTGTGACCCTCCCCCAAATGCATGTGATGCTGGGAAGTGCTAAGCACACAGGAGGTGGGAGGTTCAATAAAGATGGAACTCCATCCATGCAGCTTAAGGGAGGTTGTCACTGGGTTGGGACTTTTCAGTGGTGTTCCTGTAAGTAACCCCTCACTCATGTCCTTGTAGCAAAGCTCAATTAAGTCACAAATTCACTCAATTGGTCTTAGTAGACTTTTTTCCTTTGGCCTGTGATTTGTACCCTGTCATGATTGCTCACATGTCATGAAAGGTTAATGCAATACCATATATAACGCCTGCAGTAGTGATGAAAGGCTAAAATGACTCATGTAACTGCACAATAACTCTCTCTACCTGGCTGCCTGGATTGTCAGCCCTGTGTCTAGGACCAACAGAGGGAAGGAAATAAAAAACAAGAGACCATTTTTGAATAATGTAACTCAGCACTTCGTGGAAAGGGCATGTGGGTGAACAACTGAATCTCGATGTTTCTTCCTATGGTCAGCTGTTTTGGTGCAGAGTTTAGCAAACAGTACAGGAAGGTCATTGGTTGGAACCCCCGAAGAAAAGGTTTGGGGGAAGTTTATTTGTTCTTCACTGAAGAACCAAAATAAACCACAGGTGACAAGTATGCGAAGTGAACACTAGAAACACATTCTGTGCTGTCTCCAAATCTGTGCAGGGATGATAGAGCCTCTATATTTAGATGGAAGGAGGTGCATCCAGAGTTCATTCTGGAAGCCACAAGATGCAAGTGACCAAGGCTCTGTTGACAGGAAAGCCGTTATGCAAACAAGAGAACCTGTAGATAATGAATTTCACACTGAGAGACGAACAACGGAGAGCTAATGAAACCAAAGCTGCACGGTGTAAGTCTTCAGGCATTTCCGCTAGCTTGACTTCAGGGTCCTTCAGGGTCCTTAATTGTTTACATCATTATCTTCCGACATACCCTCTTCCCCGTCTCTAAATCTCTGTGCTGCACCTACCTCTGTCCCTTAAGTCCTTCTTTCTCTCCCTCTTTATGTTCCAGCTTCTCCCATTTCTCTCCCTCCATTCCCTTCCCTAAACGACCTTCCCCTTTACTTTAATAAACCTTATACTAGACCTGTTTGGCATGGCGTGATTTACCCGTCGCAATACCATAACATTTGGGGCATGACCTGAAACAATATCATGACATTTGGTGGCCCCGTTTGGAGATAAGCTCTTTAGTGCAATGTTCTAACCCCTGCAACGGTATTCTATCCCATCTGTTTCATTTAAATCACCTCCCCGCAATGGTTTCCTTCCTGTTTCTCTGATTCTCTGATCACTGGGCTTCTGCACCCACCACTGGCAGATTGGTGAGTTTCATGGTTCCTTTACCCCTCTGCCAGCATGGTCATTTTTTTTCCTCATAACTCTGGCATTTGCCCTGGTTCCATTCTAACCTTGTGACGACCGGGTTAGATAGCCTGTACTGACTTTTCCCGCCCCGTGGCTTCATGACGCTGGTCTCTGGCTGTGTCTGCTCAGGCATGCTCAGAATCTCACCAGACCTAGTAGGCACTCTATACCAACAGTCCTGCCTTCGCTCCTTGGGACCCCTTAGCTTAGGCTTTCGGACTTTTACCCTACCCCATGGGAACCGTGTTTAGCTTCTAAATTTATCAACTTTATACTGCCCAAGCAATCAGAGGAAACATTAGGGATCCTCCTTTTTTTTGTTTTAACTCCTTCCTCCTCACTTTAAGTCCAATTTCTGTCTCTCTGCTCTGCCTCCCTTCACTGCCTGAAAGTCTTGTTTGTAGTATGCGACCTGCAACCATTATAGCTGGCGGGACCAGAGACTGCAAGCAGCTGATCAACTGCTCTAAACTAGGCCGCTGATTTAACCACAGGTCATTTGTCTGTGAATTTGATTCCAAATTCTACTTGGCTTTGTTCTATGCTCCAAACTCAGAGCTCTGAAAAATCTAAATCTCTACTTCCCTACTTTAAAAAAAAAATCTTTTATCTCTGATTTCTTCACACTCTACTCTCAAAAAAGTATATCTTAAGATTATACTGTGAACTCTTATCTAAGGATTTATATAATGTGCTCACTGGGTATGAACTTGAAAGACCCGGGGGAGGGAAGTTCCTCACCCGACACTCAGGATATCACGGCCGCCCCAAAACTTGCAAGAGACCATCTTGATGCAATCGCAAGAGGTTTATTTCGGGGGGGAAAAAAGGGGAAAAAGGGGGAGGGGCTCAGTGCACTGAGGGACGCCACTCGTATCCCACTCGTAGGAGCCGCGACCCCCACGCAGGGCTAGAGTAGAATATTTAATAGGGGAGCACCACAGATTAAGGGGCGGGGGGAAATTACAGGTGGGAAGTACCAGCCCAGCCCATTGTTTACCATAACCAAAGGGGGAGGGGAAATACAGCTGGAATGTACCAGCCCATTAGTTAATCAGTGGGAAACATCCTACATCTGTTTGTCTCAGGAATGAATCTAATCTTGTGGTCAGCCAGTTCCTGAAGCCCTGGGGGCCCGTGGCCCAATTGACCTTCATTCTTGGTTTCAACCTGTTTATGGTCAGCTAAGTTCCGGGAATCTCCTGGCGGCTGGCCTGGCTCTACTGCCGACTTAGGGGGTCTTTTAATAATTTTCATTCCCTTCAGACTGAAATTTATATATAAAAATATACAATTCAACTCTTGTTTAGTGCATATGTATATACACGTGTGTGTGTAACTTGGATTTAACTCTGTGTATATGTGCATGTAACTTGGATGCAACTTTCATTTAAAGATACATATACATATATTCAATTCTTGTAACTTGGATTTAATTAACCATTTATATGTGTAACTTGAATTCAATTTCTTGAATGCAATTTCACAACCTACCATGTGACTTCGCCGTCTTAGATGGCCACCTGGTATAAAACTACAATTATAAAACTTGTTAGTCCTAATGTACTCTACTTATTATTTTAACCTCCTTTTAGACTAAGAAACCAACAAACCTCCTATTTTAGATTTTTTTTAAAGATTTATTTATTATGTATACAGTGTTCTGTCTGCAGGTATATCTGCAGGCCAGAAGAAGGCACTAGATTTCATTATGGATGGTTGTGAGCCACCATGTGGTTGCTGGGAATTGAACTCATGACCCCTGGAAGAGCAGCCAGTGCTCTTAACTGCTGAGCCATCTCTCCAGCCCCCTATTTTAGATTGTTAATGGATTTTTTTATAGGATGATAGAAATTCAAGGTTATATCTTTACAACATACTGTATGATGACTCAACTTTTTGTTTTGTTTATATGTCTAACTATTTATGTCTTTGTTAGTTATTGGATATGGTTAAAACTCATGACTCAGGACTGATAATTGAAGTGTATGCCTAGATGATTTTAAGCCATATGATATTATTCCAAAGATACTTTTAAGTTGTGATATTGGGATATATTAATTCTAGAGACACTGAATTGTTTACACTGCTTATAGATCTTTGTTTTACCTTTTAAAATTATGGTTATTCTCTATGTCTTTTAAGACTATGGCTGTGCTCTATGTCTTCACTCTCAAAAAGTGAAATAATCTTAAAAATCACTGCCTTAAATTTTTCTTAGCCTTTTTTTTTTTTTTTTTTGCTAATGTTCTTAAGACCTAATATAGCTATAGACTTTTCAAACTGTGGACTTTTTATAAACTAAATCATACAGGAAGCTGCTGTGCTCTATAGTGATGTGCCATAGAAAATTCCCAGTCTCTTTACAAACTATGCTTATAGATTAAAAAGTTTTATTTTGATTCTAGAAGAACTTCAATTTAGAACTGAGATTTTTAAGACTCTAAATCTAACAGGGATAAAAACTAATATCCCAGTCGTTAATGGTAATTAAGAAATGCAAGCTAATAGTCACCTTATTTGTAGTTATACCAAGAAGTCATGTGGTTAGTTACACGATTAAGCTTTGTCTGTCATATCTTCTAGTACAGGTGACCAAAAATGGATGCCCCACCAAGATAGAGGAACTATGGGTAACTGTCCAGGTAGCTGGCAAGACTGTCATTTCTTTATAGACTCAGAAGCTGCTTGATCTGCACTTCCTGCTTACTCAGGTAACATTTATTGTTTTCGGATCCCTGATGAGTTTGAAGACTAGGCTAGTGAAAGATTTAATAGTTTAACAGCAGAAACCAAGGCTTCATTCAGATGCCTTCTCAGTCCTCTTGAGGTGTAAAAATCAGGCCTCAAGCTTCTTTCTTCTAGAGCTGCTGCTGCTAGGCTCAGACACAGTCTACCTTGGTACCAGACTCAGAAAACAGAGTTAGCTCCTTACCTAAAGGTAATCCATCACCATGTTAGTTCATTAGTCAATTCATTAGCTAGTTAAAACTACTAGGTACTAGGTCTCTCTTTTTTAAAAGGGCAAACAAGTTTGCCTTGCTTCCAGGCTTTGTGTTAAAAGAGAATGTAACTTTTCACTACAGTGATGGCTCTCAGCAATCTCATCTGTGTCTCATGGTAAATAATTAGATAGAAAAAGACATAAAGTTTATTTAAGGCCTGAGGATACAAAAGCTTAAATTGTGAGGACCTAAGAAAGTATTTTAGAGTCTAAGAACATGCCTTAATGTCAGTAGATGCAAACAGAAGTGTCTTAATGTTGGTAGTAGATGCAAATATAAATACTTCAGATTTCTTCCCCTTGTGATGCTATTGTTGAAATTCCAATAAGTTTTTAGTCTAACTCTGGTAAAAACATTCCACTATACGACCCATTATTATTGTCACAAGTTCAAGATTTAAAATTTCCTTTGATTTGACTTTTAAATATAAACTTTAAAATGTTTCTCATTGTGCTAAATTTATATACATCCAGTCTTCTGGATAGAGAAAAAAGCCTCTCTTTCATGATGTATATGTAGTCATACTAAATCAGGATTTAATGAGCTTCTGTTACATGAAAGGTTCCAGTCTTCTCTAAGCTTGTCTTAAAAGACTGCTCATCCTGTGGTAACCCAAGATTGTTTCCCAAGCCTCTACTATGCTGTGTCACAAAGATGTGTGTGTACTGTCATTTTCTACAATGTAGATTTCACTACAGATGTTACAAACACTAGTGATGCTAACATATTTAAAACTCGTCTCCCGTTGTAAACACAGATTCCTTATAAACCTCAGGAAATCCACTCTATCTGAAAGACCCGGGGGAGGGAAGTACCTCACCCGACACTCAGGATATCACGGCCGCCCCAAAACTCGCAAGAGACCATCTTGATGCAATCACAAGAGGTTTATTTCGGGGGGAAAAAGGGGGAAAAAGGGGGGGGCTCAGTGCACTGAGGGACGCCACTCGTATCCCAGGCAGGGGTAGGAGTCGCGACCCCCACGCAGGGCTAGAGTAGAATATTTAATAGGGGAGCACCACAGATTAAGGGGCGGGGGGAAATTACAGGTGGGAAGTACCAGCCCAGCCCATCGTTTACCACAACCCAAGGGGGAGGGGAAATACAGCTGGAATGTACCAGCCCATTAGTTAGTCAGCGGGAAACATCCTACATCTGTTTGTCTCAGGAATGAATCTAATCTTGTGGTCAGCCAGTTCCTGAAGCCCTGGGGGCCCGTGGCCCAATTGACCTTCAT
>CAJQZJ010004750.1:3216623-3249074 GCA_907164525.1 Lophiomys imhausi | reverse complement strand
TCATTCTTGGTTTCAACCTGTTTATGGTCAGCTAAGTTCCGGGAATCTCCTGGCGGCTGGCCTGGCTCTACTGCCGACTTAGGGGGTCTTTTAATAATTTTCATTCCCTTCATATCCACCTCAACTGAAGTCCAGATAAGTACTGCCAACCCACAGCCTGAGTCTCCTACCTACTGCTATTTCAGAGAGTGGGATTCCTTCATGCCCCACCCCCGTTTCCCCTTACCCATTCCCAGGTTCTGGGACCCGACTTCCCAGCTACCAAGACTATGAGGCTTAAGAAAATATTTTCTCCCTAACCCACTTAATCTTCTGCACCCTAATCTTCATGTATCTCTTTCAGTATCCTGCCAAGTCCAGGTGTTTCCTGTATCCAGGACAGCTCCAAAAATGTCACCCACAGTGCTCCAGCTCAGCTCACAGGCTTTGTCAGCAAGACCTGAGCTTTCCTAGCTGCAGGTCCTGGAGAGCAATGAAACAGCTCTCCTAGGACTTCGCCAGCACGCAGATTTTCTTTTTAGGGCCCACAAAGATGTCTATGCCCCAATTCAGCAGGAAGCAGCCTAAAAAGAACACAACAACCCAATCCTGCCCCACCATCTTCCTAGTTCCCCATTTTTCTTTTTTAATTAAATTACAAGGCAGGAATCTAAATCTGTAGGCATTTCCACTCTCCAGGCTTCAGGGTCCTTCAGGGTCTTTAATTGTTTACATCATCAGCTGCCACCAGGTGCGCCACACCTGGCAGGATAAAAGCTCCAGGCCACATCTTTCCTGGTCTCTTTTGCTCTCTTTTGGTCTTTTCTCATCTCTTTCCCATATCTCTCTCAGGTTCTCCCTCTCACCCCCCACCTCTCTCCATGGCTCTGCCCTTAACTTCCTACCTTAATAAACCTTATACTAGACCTGTTGTGTGGCATGGCATGATTTACCCACTGTAGTATTATAACATTTGGTGGTGTGACCTGAAACAATATCCTAACACATGGACTCATCAATTCCCGCCTCTCTCTAAATAAATGCATCATAATGTCTACTTCTGGTGTTCCACTTTGGAGTACATGGCCTGGCCAGAGGATGGATTGTGTTAGCAACTTATGAATACAAGGAAGGACAAGAGATTACTTTGTACATTGTTCACACTATTAGGACAGTCTACAGCCCAGCTAAGAACTTTAAAATGGTTGAAAATAATTTTAGAGCATAAGATTGAAATTAAATTAAAACGAGTCAAGTCTACAGATAACATACAAATGATACAAATGTGTATGGACAGAGTATATGCATTCAAAATGAAAATTTAACTTTGGACAAGTGGAGCTAATATGATTCAATAGTAATATTAATTCGAATAATACATGCATCTTAAAAAACAATTAAACATTGGGGAGAACAGCTGTGAAGGCTTGAGGAGATGTGTTGTCACTGTTTAGAAGTACTCAACTAGGCAAGTTTGATTGCATTCCAGAATCGTATGCATTGCCAGAAGATAAAATATTCTTTAAAGGAAATATTGGAAAGGCATTACTGCTGGATTCAAAGAATCCCCTCACCCTTAAAATACAATTTCAAGAAATCAGATTATCTAAATTCTGACTAGCAGTACAGAAGTCTTGGCCAGTTGAAGGATACAAGATACAATCCTGTCTTATGCTAGCACATGTGTACAGATAAACTTTATTTTCAGAGCTGACTTAAAATTTTGGTTAAGATTCATCTGCAGGCCACTTTGCACACAAACTTTTTTATCTAAAGAGGTTTGCAAAAGCAAGTATGCTTCTCAACACAACTATTTTTGAAAAGCAAGACTTCTGTGTTTTATTTTCTAATTGTAAGTATATAATAGAAAAATGTGAAGAATGCAAATGTAAACCCCTTCCTGGTGATAGCAGTGAGCAGTAGAACTACAGTACCACCATTGTCTATATGTGCAACCATGTCAAAAATGCTGGGAAATGGTACTTTAATCTGTTATAAGCAAAGTGCACACCCAGAAGGGTATACAGTATGTTGCTTTCCCCAAACCCACTTATTCATAGAGTATTTCTTGTGATAACATTGGTTAATGTCCTGTGAAATACTGGTGTTTTGTGGTTAACAGCTTGAAGAAACTAATGGAAGCTAAATTCTACACCCAGATGAGGAACCCAGCTCCAGAGAAGAAAGGGGAATTATTCAAGACCATGGGCAACTAGTACCTCTGCTTCCTCACTGTGTGCCTTCTCAAACAGCTTCTCCAAGGAGGAAGTCAGGCTAGAACTTAGACCCATAAGCAAGTCTTCACTCTTTTTCTAAACCATGAACTTTCATCATTTTAACTTTAGCTTCCTGACATTTCTTTAGGGTTGTCTGTATTCATTTTTTTATTGTTAAAGACATCATTGGTTTTGATGGTATAAGTTTCCATGTTTTCACTGTGATGGTTGGTCTTGGTTGTCAGCTTGATGGATGAAGAAATGTCCACAGTATTAGCAAAACACATCCTTGGGTGTGTCTACAAGGATATTACTAGAAAAGACTGAATGCGGGCAGCATTAATCCATGGGCTGGGATTCTGCACTGAATTTTTTTTTAAAAGAGGGTGAGGATAAAAGGAGAAATCAGATGAAATTGGAACTCCCCTTGCACTGCCTCCTGGTCTCTCAAGATGTGAGCAAGCAGCCTCGCATTCCTGCTGCCACAGCCGATGGCAGCTCCTGTCAGTGCACTGCACTGTACAATAATACCCTCTGAATTGAAATCATGCCAGAAAGAGGCTCATCAAGACTTAAGTAGCAAACTCTTAAGTCTCAGAAAGTCCCTGACACTTACAAGATACCAAAGTGCACCCCTCCATGCCACCCCCATGCCCACCAATCCAGGAAATGCAGTGAAGATTACCAGGGAGGGAAGAGATTCTCCAACCTGTCAAGCTGTCTGCAAGTTGTACAGAGAGCTCCAGAGCTATGGTTTCTGTGAGCTGTCACCCTGGCTAGGGTAGACTATTCTGTAATGTCTTTGAGTCATCCATTCACCTGTGAGTGACCCCACCTGTATTCCTGTAAGTAACCTCCCAAAAGTCATGGGTTCACCAAGTGAAAGCATAACTTTGTTCTATTCTTGGTCCCTTATTTGGTATGAGTAGACACGTTCTCATCTCTCCCCAGGAAAAGACATGCAGTACCTCCCCACCAAGATGGACTCTACCCTCACACTGTAGCCAAAGTCAGTCCTTTCCTTACTTTGCTTTTGTCAGGTATTCAGTTACAGAGATGAGAAAAATAATTAATACACTAACCTAGTTGGAAAATCAGACAAACATAGTGTCTTTCAAAGATTTATACTTCTTAAGTTCACCTAACATTTGGTCATTGCACTCTTTGAGTCTTACTATTGCACACATCTGAGATATGTGGTGAGGGGTCCAGAGTCCTCAAGTATCAAATCGCTAGTCATTAACTTTTATGTTCTATTAATGACAAAACGTTTCCTAGGGAGACAGAACACACACATCTACTCACCCAAGATAGGGAGCCCATCACAGACCAAGGTACAGATACCACTGAAATCCAACTTGGTGAACCATGAGTTTTACTAGGATTACATACAAGATACAGGTGAGGAGTTACTCATGGGAGCAGAAATGACTCAAAGACGGCTGCATCATCAAAGCCCACGCCAGCATAGGTAACAGGTCACAAAAACTAGGAACATAGAGCACACACTTCACAGCATGCAGGAAGCTCAACCTGTACTTAACGAGTGTCCCTTCCAGGTGCCTCGGTTGGTCGGTTGGACTAAACCTCTTCCAAGCAGGTCAGCTGGTTTCTCCTTCTTCCAGGCAGCTAATTTGGTTTTAGGGTCTTTGCAATTTTTCTCCTGAGAGTACTCTTTGCAAACTACCTTCCTTCTATCTGAAGCATATTCTCAGCTTTTATTGCTTACTCTGGCAAGGAGAGACCTAGTGAATCTGGTTGGTATCAGGGACTTCCTGAGGCTATTTTGAGTTGTTCACCCTCCAGCTTTCAGAGCTTTCTTCAGGATGGAGTGTTTCACTCTCAGAGGAAGTTGAGATCTACATCCTGATCTGTAGGCAGAAAGAGCAATACTGGGCTTACTGTGAGCTTTTGAAACCTCAAAGCCCACTCTTAAGTGACACACTTCCTCCAACAAAGTCACATCTCTTAATCCTTCTCAAATAGTGCTGCTCCCTGATGACTAAGCATTCAGATACATGAGTCTGTGGCACCCATTTTTATTCAAAGTACCACAGGAAGGAGAGTCATGATAGGATGTCAGAACAAGAACTAAAGACAGTAACCTTAAGGCAAGAACTGAAGCAAAGGCCATGAAGGAACGCTGCTCTTCGTGGCTTTTTCATTTACCTTTCTTACATAATCCAAGATCACTTTCCAAGGGGTGGCATGGCACACGGTGTACTGGACCCTCTTACATCAATCATTAATCAAGAAAATGTTCCATTGTGTTCCCCAGACTGGGCTTGAGTTTTCAAACCTCCTCTGCATGTGCCACAGACCAATTTGATGGGGACAATTCCTCAGCTGGCATTCCCTCTTCCTGGATGACTCTTATCTTCTGTCAAGTTGACAAAAACAAACAAACAACATCAATAACCACTGACACAGTACCATTCAGGAGGGTTTCCTTTGCCCCACCCCCTCGATGAGGCTGTTACCAACCCTTTTAATTGTAGGCATCCCAGTGGCCCAGTGGGATCTATTATGGTTTTAATTTGCATTTCTGTAAGAAGAGATGCCACTGAGCATATTTTCTAGGCTCTTTGTGAAGTGCCTGCTCAGTATGTGGCGGGGATCATGGAGGGTGCACATGTGTGCATGTTTATGAATGCATGTGCATGAGTATATCCATTTCGTAGAGACCAAAAGTTGACACTTGTTTTCTTTCCTCATGCTCCACCTTATTGTTTTGAGCCAGTGTCTCTCACTGATCCTGGATCTTGCTGATTTAGCTAGATTGTTTGGCCAGGAAAGCCTAGAGTGCTAGAATTACAAGCATACACCACCATTCCTTATTTTTATGAGTGCTCAGGATTAAATTCAGGTCAACAGGCTTTGCCACAAGAGTATTCACTAACTGAATCCCGCCCCTCAATACCTTACTTCTTTAAAAACTGTAAACTGGGTTAGCTAGCTAGTTTTTATTTTGATTTGTAGATAGACAGTCTTTAAATATTCTTTGGAAGAGTTCTTAGACATTTACTTCACAAATACTACCTGCTGTGCTGGAGAGATGGCCTAGAGAGTAAATGACTCTTGTTATCAAACATGATGACTTGCGTTTGATCCCAAGATCCCACATGCAGGAAGGATAGAAATGACTTTCACAAGCAAGTTGTCCTCTGACCTCCACATTGTGTCTTATCACATACACACACACCAACATATAGGTTAGATGATAAATGGTAGATAGAACCATCAGCCAATCTTGGTGCCATAACGTTTTTCTAAGTTTCTTACAGTTTCAATGGTTTATTTTGAAGAATTTAAGTTCTTTTTAAAAAATTTTTTATTAAATACTTTATTTTTTTTTCTTCAAGTTACATCTCAGTCATAAACCCTTCCCTATTCCCCCTTCCTGTCCCACCCTTCCACCCTCTTCCCCCCAACAGCTTCCCCTTTCAGTCCAATAAATGGTTCCTTCTCTTATAACAGTAAATACTATACAAAACAGCAGAAATAAATATGCCACATTTATGAGAGTTAAATGGCCCAGTATACCTTCCCAATGTCCAGTTCATACATATTTGGCCCCTGACTTTAACATTCTACCATCTAACCATCTCCATGAGTTTAAAGTTCTATAACTGACTTAGCTTTCATACTAACTTGCATCACTATTATAGCCATCTTCTTAGATCTAGAATGCCCTCTTGATTCCTAAACAATTCAAAATTTAACTATGAGACTCTAGCTGTCTATTCTTCAACCACCTCAGAGACCTGGGAGGGATAAATATATCTGATTATATAGGAAGTGCAGGGCCTGCAGCTTCCAATACTAAGAAATGACAAACCAGTGACTGCCTGGACAGTTCCCATTTTCTCTCCATACATTCCAGCATCAGTCTTCAGCCTTTGGTCCTGTTTCTCTGACAGGCATTTATTGTAGAGCAGGGATTATGAAAGACTTACCTACCCTGTCTTGGCAGAGCTAGGAAGAAGAATTTAAGTTCTTAATGTAATATTATTATGGCTAGTTCATTTTTAAAATTGTGCTTGCTTACTCCAAGATTATGAAAATATTCTGTTGTCTTTCTCAAGAAGACTGTATTGGTTTATTATTCACATTTATGTCCCTGGTCTCTCTCAAATTACCTCTGTATGTTTTGTATATTTATCATTTGGCCATCCCCTTGGCCTTGTATCATTTGCTGAAAAGCTCACCATTTCTCTCCACGGAATCTCCATAGTGTTTTGACTTCCATCAGGCAATATATGGATATAGTTAGAGATGGCTACAGGTGGAAGTCAGCCTTCTAATTCTCAGTTCAGTCCCATCAGTGTGTTTTCATCTGCCCTCATGAACACCATGGGAAAAAAATCTCAGTATCTAGTATAGTAAATCCTCTGGGCTTGTTTGTTTCCCTCTAAGAGGTAGCTTGGCTGGTTTAGATTTCCTTTAATTTCCATGTAACTTCTAGAATGCATGTCTGTTTCCCATAATCAGCCTCCTGCAGTTCTTTTCCTTATCCTAGGTGCATAATCCTTTCTTCCAAAGTGTAGCTCTTTCAGGGCATTGGCTGGAAGCTTGCTGTGTGTACCAAGGGCTCCCAGCTTTGAACTCCAGCCTTTATTGTCCAGCACCTACAAGAGCTGAAATCTCTGCTTAGCTCTTGATCCTCCCAGTTATTATTTCTGTTTGTGTTCCACCCAGTGTGGAAGTCACCCGTGGCTTGAGAGGAATTAGCCTGTGGGCCCTGGGGGCTCCCTCTTCGAAGTTCTCTTTTCAAGGGGTGTTTTATTCTTAAACATCCAATGCTTTGGGCTCCCTGACCTCTTCCCCTCGCCTTACTCATGTAATGGGCTCTGTGCAGGCTCTATTCTTTAGAGAGAGAGATGGAGTGGCTGGATTTTTAGCCACAGAGGTTGAAGCAGAGATTTCAAATTCAAGTCCGGCTTGAAGGACACAGTGGGATCTGTCTCATGAAAAAAACAAAAACAAACAAACAAAAACCCTAAAGCATGATAAATAAATAAAATTGCTGAACTGTGGAGCTAGGCTATTCTCAAGGATTGTGAAGTCAAATCTCCAAATCATGTCATGCCCAGCTATTCTAGTTGTTTGGATCCAGAGACGTTAGTCTGATACAAGCTACTGTGTCATGATTAGAAGCAAGAATCATGTTATTTTTATTCATGCAATGGTCCTTGAAAGACATGTCACTCATGCTTTCAACAGCTCAGCTCGGCCAGTGACTCTCAACAAATGTCCATTCATCTGTCAACCTTCCCCCAAGCTCTCGTTCAAGCACCCAGAATCTGGATGCTCAGTGGAAAAGTAAGAAGGACCTATTTTTGCTGACTCATCTGTGGCCAGGTGACAAAGATGTAGGAGACATGACACAGTATGCATCCTGTTAGGAAGCCATTCCTAACACTGCACAGGGACACCCACCTCCAACACACACACCACTCTGACTTCTCCTCCCTGCATGGCCATCACAGTAGCATCTTGGTGACCTCTGCCTTGTCCCACTTCCCTTCTGTCTCACCAGCTGTCTGGGGCATACAGTATCTTTTCTCCTTCATCGAATCTCTCTATACAACTGTCTTAGCAAAGACCCCGAAGTCCCCTGCTCACCTTTCCTGAGCATGTAACCTCGAATCTCAGCCTTAGGTACACACTTCCGGTGAAGGAATTCAATGTCCCACTCCCTGTTGCTACATGACAACAGCTGGTTCTCCAGAGAGTATTCAAGGCCCAGAGGTGCCTGGCTCCACTGCTCCCTGTCTACCACACACACCCCAAAAGGACCACTGCCTTAGTGCACTCTTGCCTTTGGTCTTTGATGTATCTTCCTCGACCCTTAACTCCCACATCTCCTAGTTTCCCCTTTGCCTCTTATCTTCAGAAATTCTCCCCTCAGCTCATTTAAATGTGTGGAGATATTTTTTTTATCATACCATGAAACTCTGTTCAAAAATTCCTAAGGAAACACAACTTTTACCCCTTGGGGCGGGCCAGGTGGCTCGAGGTGAAAGCAATTGCCTCAAAACGCGATAATTTGAGTTTGATCCTCAGAATCCATGTATGAGTGGAAGGAGAGAAAGATCTCAAGGTTGTCATGACTTTCATAATTTACTGTGGCATTTGTACGCACTCTTACTTACATGATAATAACATAAAACATTTAAAAGTGAGTGTTGTGTTATGGGCTGGGACATGTCACCCTGTGTCACATTATGCACACCCAGCATACACTCTATATATGGGGTGTTTGCAGTGAACACCAGTTGGTTGAATTAGTGGAGGAGCCACAGGAGTGTGTGTGTCTGTCTGTCTGTCTGTGTGTGTGTGTGTGTGTATCCCATGTCTCTCCAGTCTTGACATCATTGCCTATCATCAGAGGGCATCTTACAAGATGTGTAATAGCTGGGAGACTTCAGAATTTTGCTTGGGAATGAATTTATTTCTCAGAGTTCATATAAATGTGAATAGAATAAGACTGGTCAGTCCACTGCCCACCACCACCACAAGACAAATGATTCTAGCTAGCTCCTTAGTGGGTTTTCAGTGGCCCTGGTTGACATTATCCATGGTCACTCATGACTCTGCCCCTTATTTTATAGGGAGGGCATACTGCCTGTGAGGATATCAGCAAGTCTCTCTGCACCTGCCTATACTTAGGAGTTGTGCAAACCAGTAACACAGACCTCTCCTCTTCACAACTGCACGTGCCTCCTGTGGTCATGATGTACGTGAATACATCTGTCTTTTTGTCGCCCTCCGACTGTCATTTCCAGACATGGCTCTAATTATTTTAAGCACCACAAAGCCCTCTTCAACAAAGCAGCATAGCAATTAATTTTCCCTTATCTGAGAGGAGGTCATGATGGATCCTCTAGCAAAGAGAGGCTCTGGTTTAGGGGAAAGAAAGGGGACTTTAGGGCCCTGTTGTCAAGGCTAATCCTTCTTCTCAAAGGAAACTGGTTTCCTTGTCCATGAACAGGTATTTCCTTGGAATGTAAAGTCATTTGAGTACAGGCCTCCTTGGGTAGAGGTACAGTGGTAGTAATTATTCGGCCAGTGTAATTTTTTTCCTTCCCACATCTGTATGCAGGCAGGCCCAGAATGCAAATGCTATGATTGCTTTATTAAATCATCCTTTTATGATTGTATAATTTTAGTAATTAAAATCTTTACTAATATATTCTACCAAGCAGGCAGAATGCTACACTAATGTATGGCCCCTATTAATTTTTGAAAAACAGGGGTGAAATTTGAATAACCTGCCTCTGTACACTTAAGAGCTATGAAAAGAAAAGCAGAAAAAAGAAAAACAACAAAAGACACAAAATACAATTCTGATTTATTCAAGCAAATTAGCATTCATTGTTTCTTATTCCCTCTTTCCCACCTGAAAAGTCACAGAGAACTTTTGCCTTGCCTAGTACATTAATATTAGTGCTAACATTCCTGGTACATATTTCAAATCCTATCATTTGCTGGATTCCTATCAGGTTTGTTACAGAGAGAAAGAGTCTAGAGGGGGTCTGTAGCTCTTTAATCATTGTAATTGCAGAGATATCTAAACATCAGCAGGCTCTTCCATAGGTCAGGGGGCCTGTTCAGGATCCAGGTCAGTTCCCCTACTCAGTTCAGCAGTTGTGGCTATCTGCCCCAGAGAGTTCCAGAACCCTTGGTCCTGACTTCCCAGCAAAACCTTGCTATTGCTCACGATTCTTTAATCTGCCTGTCAAGTGCATGTGTGCCCACCCAAAGGCTCCTACAGACTGAATCACTGGGAACTCAAATTTAGAATACAAATGGTTTCAATTAGATCTGAAAGTGAGCCCGGTGCACTGTGCTCATCTTCCACACAGCCAGAGAGGCCAGAGGTTCCCACTTTATAGTGACAGCTTCAAACACCACACTGGGACATATAGTGACTGAATGCCATTTAAGTCTTAGCTGAAAAAATAGCTCCTGTATGTGCAATACATGCACCAGCACTCCAATTAAAAGGGGAAAATTCCCAGTGTGGAACTAAAAACCCATCTGGTTGATAGGCCATAGACTCAAAAAAAAAAAATGGGGAACAGAGCTAAACTGAGAATTCACAAAGGAGGAATCTCTAATGGCTGAGAGACACTTGAAGAAATGTTCAACATCCTTAATCATCAGAGAAATGCAACTCAAGACGACTCTGAGATTCCATCTCACACCTGTCAGAATGGCTAAGATCAAAAACTCAAATGACAGCACATGCTGGCGAGGCTGTGGAGAAAGGGGAACCCTTCTGCATTGTTGTTGGGAGTACAAACTTGTACAACCACTATGGAAATCAATTTGGCGATATCTTAGAAAACTTGAAATAGCCCTACGTCAAGACCCAGCCATATCACATCTGGGAATACATCCAAATGGTTCCTCACCAAATCACAAGGAAGTTTCCTCATCTATGTTCATAGCAGCCTTATTTGTAATAGCTAGAAACTGGAAACAACCCAGATGTCCTGTAACCGAAGAATGGATTAAAAAAAAAATTGTGGTACATTTACACAGTGGAATACTACTCAGCCATCAGAAACAACGAAATCTTGCAATTTGCAGCCAAATGGATGGAACTAGAAAAGCTCATCCTGAATGAGTTAACCCAGACTCAGAAAGATACACATGGCATCTATTCACTTATAATGCATTGATTTTAGCTATATAGTACAGGATAACTATCTTACAACCAATACACCAAAAGCAACAGGAACATAGACCTTGTTACCTGTTAGTGGGACACTTTGCCCTAATAGAGTTCCCATATAGACCCCCAGTGCAAGAGGAAGCTCCTAACACTCATATGACTGTTGAATTGAGGGGGACTGATATGTAGGGGCAACCCACTCCAGAGGAGTAGGACAGGTGGGAGAGAGAGGAGAGGGTGGGAGAGTGGGACCAGGAGGGGTGGAGAGAGGAGACTGTGATGGAGATGTAACTTGTACTAAATAAACAACAACAACAAAAAAAAAAAAACCCAGCCGGGCGGTGGTGGCGCACGCCTTTAATCCCAGCACTTGGGAGGCAGAGGCAGGTGGATCTTTGTGAGTTCGAGGCCAGCCTGGTCTATAAAGTGAGTCCAGGACAGCCAGGGCTACACAGAGAAACCTTGTCTCGAAAAACCAAAAAAAAAAAAAAAAACCATCTGAAGACCTCCAAAAGGGGGTGGTCCTGGGCTTCCATCAAACCAGTAATTAGTGAGGATTTGTTTATGCAAATTTTACGTGGGTCTTCTTTTACTGATATGTGCTGGAACTCAATATCCATCAAATTTAGTATCAGCATTAAATGCAAATTTATTATTATTAAATACAAATTTGGCATTGGCTTTCTTTAACAACTATTTCTGAACTTTTATCAAGTGTCAAGCCCCCGCTAAAATCAGATCCAGAGCCATCAGTTGCTCGCTGTTGGACAAAAGAAAGTCCACTCATCTACATTCTGCAAGAGCTGGCTCCAAAACTCTGTCCCAGTACCACTTTCCAACATCGTTTTCGGGTGTGATTACTAATGCACATGCCTAGGTCACTTCATGCCAACCCCATATCCTCCTACTAGCACATTTTGCCCCTGGACTCTGCATTTTTAACACCTTTCCTTCTTAAGGGTTGACACCGACACTGTCTCCTCAACGTCTTGTCCACAATAGAGACTTCTGTGTTGACTACTGTGCCTCAAAGATACTTGCTGCACTTGACAATGAAAGTTGTGTTATGCAAGTGTTGATTCAGACCATGATAAGGCTGACCCCAGTTGGCCTGGGACTTGCTCTGCCCAATCTTTGCCTATCACTATGTCCCTGATAAGAGGTCATTTCAAACACCCACAGTACAGGGCATAAATGATGCCAGTTGATTGCAAATTTAAATGGGGGTTCTTGGGAGAGATGAGGAATTTTGTAAACTTCGTGAAAATGATGTTAGGTTTCATGCCGAAATCATTGGCCATGCAATACCTAAAGAGCAGATCAAAGAGAATAATTCAAAGGGACTTTATCCATCAGTGATCTGGATACTAGCCAATTAGGAGCGGCCCCTGAAAATTAAGGAAAGCACCCAAGAATATGTGAGGAAAAGATAGCTTTTGTGGCAAGTCCTCAAAAGGCAAAAATGAAGTGAAGCAGGGAAATCTACAGTTTTCTAGAGACTTTTAAATTTTTTATGTGTGTGTGTCTGCATGAGTTTACATGCACCACATTTGTGCAGGTGTCTACAGAGGTCAGAGGGAATTAGGTCCTCTGCAAGAGCAGTAAGCATTCTAAACTGCTGAGCCATCTCCCCAGCCTGAAACCTAGTTTTATCTTTATGAAGGAGGGGAAATAAAAGGCTACCTCTCTAATCAACCCCAAACTTGGTTTTCATTCATTCTAAAAATCAGAAAAAAGTTTTGATATAGCTTAAACTGTGTTGAATCAAAGTTAACTTAGTCTGATTCACAATTTTTACTATGATTTTTCAAGACCAATTCCAAAACTGTTTTCTCCCCTCTATCGGCTAGTAAATGCTCCCATTTTGATTGGGTTTTTCTTAAACCCAATTATCCTATTGTGACAAAGAGCTCATGGGTGACCCGCTCTTCTGGGGACATTTCTTTCCTCTTTAAATGAATGTAGCTTTTTATCTGCATTCTTTACCTTCCAGATTATGTCCTTGTTATTTATGAACTGGGATTGCCTCCTCACTATGCTGAGGAAAACCTGTGTTTCAGTTATTGTAGACTGAAGCGGACTTAAGTTCAGGCTGCCTACAATAAAGTATTAGTCCCATCTCCTTTAATCCACGTGACCTTGGATGAGCTTTGTCAACTTGGCCCAACCTAGAATCACCTGGAAAATGAGTCTCAATGAAGGATTTTCTGCACTGGGTTGGCCTGTGGAGGACTATGTTAAACAATCCATTCAAGCAGGGAGACACAGTCCACTATAGGGTGGCCTCATTCCCTAGCAGAGAGTTCTAGAACTCTGGGAAGTCAAGGTGAGTGCAAGTGAGCATGTGTGCATTCACTTCTCTCTAGCCTTGACTATGGGTGTGGTGTAACTAGCTGCTTGAAGTGCTTGCCCTGACTTCCCCATGATGACTTCTGGAATTGAAAATAAAGCAACCCTTTTCCTCACCTAGGTCACTTCTGTTAGGGTGTTTTCTCACAGCAACAGAAATGAAATTAGGATGGTTCTTTACCCTTTCTGTGCTCACCAGTGAAATGGGAAAAATAAAAGTGTAACTAGGAAAAAATTATACCTTTGGAGTCTTTTGTTTCTCTGACAATGCTTAGGATTGAGGCTTAGGTCCTCTTATATTTTAGGCAGCTGCTCTACCACTGAGATATAGCTTCAGGTAGAGTCTTTTGAAGGCTAAATTATATGAAGGACACAGTGCTTCCTATCTCTCTCTTTGTGCTTCTCACCCTCCATGAGGAAAGCAGCTTTGCTCCACCACAGCTCCAACATAGACAGACAGACAGACAGACAGACAGACAGACACACACACACACACACACACACACACACACCACACACACACACACACACACACACACACACACACACACACATACACACACACCATGATACCCTGCCTTGCCATGGGCCCCAAAGCAATGAAATGAAAGTTTCAAGCATGGATTGAATCCTCAAAAAGTGTGAGTCTAAACAAACCTTTCTTTCTTAAAAGTTGATTACCTCAGGTACTTTGTTACAGTAACAGAAAAATGACTAACCTGTTTAACATATGTTAAGTTCACAATAGAGGCCAACTATTTCTGCCCTCTGAATTACCTAAGGGAAAACAGTTTTTATCTGTTACTGAAAGTCTCAGTCATATAGAGATTTTAAGAGTCCTATCACTGTCCCCTGTCCTCTCAGCTTGTTTAATCCGCTGCAGGAAACATGACTTTATTTGGCAATGAACTGGAGAAATGGGCATGCTTCCTTTTCCCTCTTGACAGCCAGGACACCCTTGATATGGTACCAGCCCTCCTTTTGTCAGGAGTAGACCTGGGCAGCCAGCACCTTCTTCATCTGGGTGTTTAATAAGCCCATGTGCTTTTCCTCCAAGCCTCCAAGCTGTGCCTTTCAGCCAATCCTGGGTTAATATTTCAGTCCAACTGTCTTAATTTTCAGTTAGTTCAGAACTTGAATACAATATTATTCTACTTGTTTTGTTTATTTCAGTTTGCTTGAGACATGAATACACAGGCATGACTTCTAGACCTCACTTTTACTTCTTGAAACATCACGTTTCTGCTAAGAAAGAATGAAGTGTAGTGACTCAAATGCCGGCCATCTTTATTTAGGTCCATAGGGATCTATTAAAGGATTATCAGAGTATCTGCCATGTATATTCCTGTGTTCAGCACAGGGTGACCCAAAGAAAAGAGTAAGAACACTGGAAATGCTAACTGGTCCCAGTGTCCCTTCCCCAATTTCCATTTTAGCTTAAAGACCTGAAGATTGGAGTCCTCATCTGTTCTTCCAAGGATGCCGGCTTGGAACATACATGGGCTTCATTTCTGACCTTTCTTGACCAGAAACTTGCAGAGTGAATAGAGACCAGTGAAACAGCCAGCCCTACTCCTGCTTTGAAAGCTATTAACATTTATGTCTTGGAAGCTTCCTTCTCATTGCTCCTTCTTTCCCTTCCTCTAAATTTTAACTTAGCTCTTTTCCGACTTTGAGCAGTTCCTCACATACAAGCTGGATGGTCCTCATCATCCACTGTCTTCCTCCCAGGTTCCTGATAAACCAAAGCCAAGGCCGGACACAGCCCACAACCCTTACCTTTCTCTAATTCCAGGGCTGTGGTATCTTCCTGGGCACTGACCCCAATTGTCCTGTTTGCCTTGCTCTGATTCCTTCTGGACACCTGGCCTCTGCTACACTGACTTCTGACATTGCCTTTTGCAAAACTGTTCAGCTGACATCTAAGCACCATGCCTGCCTTTGTGACCCACTGCTGACACCTGCCATTCAACTCTGAACTTCCTGACATCTTGCTCTGCTCTGTCCATCTCTTCTGGCTGAGGCTTGATGTACTCATCTTGACCAGTGGTCCTTACTACCTAGGAACACTCAAACGCACCAGGAGCATCCCCTATCCAATGAGCTTTCTCTTTAGTTCAGATGGTTCATGTCCAGTGGAGCTTTCCATAGGATTCTTGTGTCTTGTTATCACTCCCAGCCTCCTCCCACCTTTATCTTTAGGCATTTAAGAGAACAATCCATTTTAGCTTCTCCCCTCCTTACACCCACTCAGTTATTCAGATTATCCATGTCTGGTACCTACTGTGAGCAGGAGAAGGAATACATTAGCAACATTGTCCTTGTTTCCAGTGGAATCCAGCATTAAATCTATTTCCTCAGATTCTAGATCTGAGTCATAAATGACTTCCAGAGTCATGGCTTCTCCCTCCTTACTCTTATTCTAGGAATGAAAGGTACTCACCTCTCATTGTCCTTTTTTATTCCAGCTCTTACCCACTGGAAGTAGTTAAATTGTAGTGCTGGGGCTGTGTCTGGGGTAAGCAGAGAAAACAAGATCAATTAGTGATGTCTGCCATAACAGCAGCAAAGGGAAGCAGCGTCTGTATCGCGACTGCTTGGTGTCCATTTGACAGAGAAGCTTCAATGTGGTGATCTGAATGAGAATGATCTCCATAGGCTCATATTTGAATACTTGATCCTTAGTTAGTGGAATTGTTTAGGAAGGATAAGGAAGTGTGGCTTTGTTGGAGGAGGAGGAGAAGGAGGAGGAGACAGTGTGTCTCTGGGGTGGGCTTTGAAGTTTGAAAAGACTCACACTATTCTCGGTGTGCTCTCTGCCTCTTACAGTTAGAGATGTGAGCTCTCCAGCTGTCCCTGTAGCCATGCCTTTGCTCTATCATCATGGACTCTAACCCTCTAAAACTGTAAGCCTAATTAAATTATTATAAGTTGCCTTGTTGATGGTATTTTATTACAGCAATAGAAAAGTAATATAGCAGTTGGTACCAGGGAGTGAGCTATTGTTTTGACAGACCTGACCACATGGTATTTTGAAGGAATGTGGAAGGCTTTGGGACTTTGGAGTGGGAAAGTAGTTGAATGCTGTAAACAGGGCTTAATGAGCCATCCTAGAGCCTTGGATGGAATAGTGCTGAGAGCCATTCAGACTATGGAGGTCAAGCTCAGGAGACTTCAGAGAGGAACAATATTAGCAACTAGGCTGGAGAAATTTTTTCTGATATTTTTGGAAAAAGTGTGCCTGTCCGCTGCCCTTATTTTAAGAATTCACCTGAGGCTAAGTTGAAAAGTAATAGGCTAATTTCTTTGGCTGAGCAGATTTCAAGACAGCCTAGTATTGACTCTGTGGTTGTGAGCTGTCCCTATTATGCAAGTCTTCAATGAAAAAGAGCAAATGGGGCAAAAAGAAATTCCATTTGAAGGACAATAACCTATGGCAATATCAGAGACTTGTTCTGCCCTGCAAGAAGGAATTTTATCTGCTAAGGGGTAACATCAGGGTTGTTAGGGATGAAGAATGAGACAAAGGGAACACTGGAGCTTGGGACACAGGTGTCTCAGGTCCTTCTCTCTCTTCTCTTTACCATGGGGCCATCTGTAGGAAGCATGGGTACTGGCTCCCTGGTATTTAATTTATACAAGGACCTGGCCCAGATAGAAGTGGGAATCTTCAGACACCAAAATCTCAACAAAGGATTCATCCATCCCAGGTTGGACATGGTGTCCACTTTGAGGCAGCCCGTGGGTCAGTGAGTCACCCTCTAAAAAATGACTGTTGGGAATCCATCACTGTTACCAGCTGGACAGAAAACTACCCTGAAGGAGCAATATGATGGTGACTTGGAACCCCGAGTCTTGCTAATGTTCATCTTACTGGATGTAGATTACTCTCAGACATTGCTCATTCTCTGGCATCCTCTCTCTCCCTCTCAGTCCTGGGACTCTCATTGACATCCTGTGTTCGATTCACATTCAAGGTCCTGCAGAGCAGCTGGTCCTGACACAGCCGGGCCCTGGCTTGTGTCTGAGTTGGGCTAGCTGCCTAGCTGTGCCGCTAATGATTAGTGTGCTGTAAAAAGCTCATACTCTCTCCATGCCCAGCTCCAGTGTCTTCTTCTGAGCTCCCTAGAGACCAGCTCAGGCTCATCCCTCACAGGGTCCCTGCAACCATTTTCTTTCTGTGTGGAGGTTGACCCCTGTGCCACTTTTGTGTTATCTGCATTCTCTTCTCACTCACAGCTATTCTTGTCTTGAGGATAGACAATGAAAGAAGACAGACAGACACGCACACGGGCACTTCTAATAGTTACCCTGGACTCACCAGTTCCATCGTCAAGTCATTCACACCCTTTCTGACATGGAGATGATCCTCAGAAGCTCTGGAGTTAAGACTCAAACCTGCTCCTTCCCCCATGTGACTGTCCCCATGTGACAGTGCCTAGCCCTTTTACACTTCTCACTGTGCATGGTACCCTAAGGTAGTGACCATTTGTTCTGGTTCCTCCTGGGCACTATCCTTTCGAAGAGGCCACCACCCCAAATGAAGACTCTGTAATATTAAGTAAATCCCACCACCCACTCGCCAAACTCTAGCTCCTTTGTCACCCCAGCCCTCTAGTCACCTTTCTACTTCTGACTCTATAAAATCTCCCAGTTTTGCATAAGTAAAGCCACACAATAGTTGCTAGTTTGTGAATGACAAACTTGTTTTAGAATAATGCATCCAAGTTCTGTGTGATAATGTGTCTTATTATCATGTCCTTCCATCCTCAGGAACTTTGTCTCTCCGTTCACCTGCCTGCGGATGAGCATTCCAATTGCATCTGTCTTCTGTCACTGTAAATGATGCTGTAGGGATGGAAAGATGGCTCAGTGGTTAAGAGTGCTTGCTCCACTTGCAGAGGACCCCAGTTCAGTTCCCAGCAGGCATGACTCGAGTTTGGTTCCCAGTACATACAGTCATGCAGCTCACAACTACCTGTAACTCCAGCTCCAAGTGACCCAACACCTCCGGCCCCTGTGGCACTGGTTCTCACCTGCACAACCCCCTACCCAGGCATAGACCATATGCATAGTTCTTTAATTTAAAGAGTTAAAATTTAAAATATTGCTAGCACAGTAGTTTACAAGTTTATCATTTTTAACTGCAATGTTTTATTGTGAAGTAAGTGAACTATGATCATTGTTGGAAATTTTAAAACTTGAGTTGTATTAAAAAACAGATCAAAATAATCCTTAACTTCTATTTGAGAGATATGAATATTCAATAATTATTCTTCCATACATTCTCTCTCCAGTTTCTTTTTTCTTCTTGAATATATACTGATGTAGTTGTATTTCAAACCAATTGGAGCTACACTCTGTGTTAGTTTATATACTATTTTGTAAACTTATTTTATCATGTGTAACTTGTGACTCCCTGTCTTTCTCTCAGATACATGATAGATACACACACACACACACACACACACACACACACACACACACACACACATCTAGAGTTACAGATGCTGCCAACATGGCTTTAAGACTGCATTTGAATAAATCCTGTGGCTACAAAGCACCACCATGGTTTTCCAGTGTTTTTGGACATTTAGATTATTTCCAGTATTTTATGCTGAACCCTATTGGCTGCTGGGTTTCCAAGGATTGTCTTCAGTTATTCTCTTTGATAACTTTGGTAGGCAGGATAATGGAGGGTTTCTTGTTTTACAATCACTGAAATTGAGACCCAAAGAAATAAAGTAACTTGGCCAAATGTCTAAATGTCTACAGGCAAAATTTGGTCATTGGCAAGGTAGCCTAAATGATGTGGGAAAGACTACAAGGTATTTTTTAAAGACCCCCCTCTCAGGTCTACAAAAGACTAAAATCTTTCATACCTTGCTGGCTGTTTCACTTTGTACTCTGTTAATTGGTGTATTATCCACTGGTGAAATGATCCAATCCAGGGCAGATTAACATCTATAAAGGCAGGTTTATTGGATATGAGAGGGAGAAAGAAAGAGCATATGCATCCAGAGAGAGGGGGAGAGAAAGAGAGAGAGAGAGAGAGAGAGAGAGAGAGAGAGAGAACAAGAGAGCACAAAATGTCAGGATTATATGGGAAAGGGCTTCTTGGGGAGGGAGGTTCATCATAGAAGGTGGGGTATGCCAGCATGCCCTAGAACAAGTACAGACTGAGGCATGTTGGGAGAACCTGGAGATCATGTCCACCTTAGTATGTTAAATATGTTTGTACCTTAGTATGTTAAAGCTGCTTGTACCAGGTCTGAAGCCTAACACTGGTCAGAGGCACTCTCTCATTGTATTTTTCCCTCCTAAGTTCTGGCTCCCAGTCATCCATGAGTCTTATTGAGTCCCTTCGAAATCCTACACCATCTTGGGCTCATCTGATCTATCTATCCCAGCAGTGCTGAGAGGGGCTCTTGCAGGCTAGCCATCTAGCACAGACAACATTGGCTAGTGCTTTCTGGATAGTGTATTCATATAAGAATAGGATAAACAAACTTTTTTAGGGGGGGAGGATCCTAAAATGTCAGGTGTGCACCGTAAGATGTTGTGGTACATGCATTCAGGAAGTTAATTGCTAAAATAAGAAGGAAGGAAGACATAAGGAAGGCAGGAAGTGGGAAAGGGAGGACAGAAGATATGGAAAAATATGGCATCTTCCACAGCTCTCTAGTCTTGTCTGACCATCTACAGTTCACCCCACCCTTCCCCAGGCTTGGACAAACTAATCTTCTCCCCACCAATCCACCAGGTTAAAGGAACTAGGGAATGAGCTCCCCTGCTCCCCAAGCTCCATCTTCATCAGGCTGTTGATGAGTGCTGGGTGATTTATGGGGCTCCATGTCTCTGTCATTTGGAGCATTGTGATGAATTAAGGTGCTAATGCACTGAAGGCAGCATCCTAATGCAGCTTGATGTTCCTGCCTGGAGATGTCATGGAGGTAAAATTGTGACTGAAGTAAGAGTAAACAGACTGTAACACACACACACACACACACACACACACACACACACGAAATCATCAAAGAACACCAAACAACGAGAACAGAGACAAAGTAAAAAGTGCACTTCATCATCCACAAGTAAGGCATCCTTCCCACATTCCTAGGCCCAGCATGGTTTTCCTCTTCCCCTCCTTCCGGCTCCTAACCATAAATAAACTAGCACATACAGTCCCCATACTCTTATCAGAGAGTCTAAGAGTGGCCCCCTCCAGTGGGCACCATGTAAGCTTAACCTAGGACTTGTGGGGGTAGGCAATGTATGTTGCAAATGGATGTTTGTACACCACACTACCATTCCAAATTAAAAGTGTTTTTTGAAGCTGGCTGTTGGTTACCTGGGATACAGTTTCCCTTAAGGACAAAGCTATAATTACTAGCCAGGCTTTCAGAGGCCCATTTAATCCGTAACACTGAAATATAGTTTAATATTGACTTAGTATTATTAGTATTGACTCCTGGGATGAGTGAAATAACAAAAGAAAAGGAAAAAAGGAGAAGGGGGTGAGGATATGGAAGCCATTCCTAGAACCTCTCACCCATACTCTTGTAAGAAACCCCAGTGAAACTCATTGATTCACCAAGTTGGACTTGGGTGGCATGCATACTTTGTTCTGTGGTAGGCTCCCTATCTGGGGTGAGTGTACACCTGTGTTGTGTCTCCACAGGAGAAGTTTTATCCCACAACATGTTGTTAATGTCTCTAGTGGCCACCAGCCCAGTCCAACAGTCTCATTCCTGTGTTTATCTTCCCTGACCTCCGGGGCACTTCTCATGGTCAGCTACTCCTTCCTTCCAGAAGCAGTGTCTACTCTGGCTTTGTGATCGGCTGTACTTGCAGCAGTGAAGCTATCTGCCTCTCTGTGTGTCCCCCTTGGCCACGTGACTTTGCAGCACCTCTCACCAAAAAGAGGAGTCTATTGTCTGCCATTTGACTTTAGTTTTTTGCGTTGTGACTTGCTTTGGCCTACAGGTCACTACCTACTGTGACATAACCAAAGGCTTAAGAAGTGCTGTGGGATTCTGCTGGATATCTTGCATTCCAGCTAGCACCAAGAGAAGATCCAGTTGTTTCGATAGATGTATGCAGTGGGTCAGGACTAGTTGAAGCAACTAATCTCTAGATGACCTATAATGCTAAGCAAGTGGATGCTTATTATTACATGTTTCCAAGGTTTGGGGATTGTTTGTTACGTACCTACAGCTGACAGTTATACCTTCCAGGAACCGTGCTACACTAGTTTGATTTCTGTTGCTACAATAAACGTCGTGACCAAGTGCAGTTTGGTGACGAAAGGGTTTATTTGAGTTACACTTCTGTGTCACATACCTGAGGGAACTCACGAAAAGAACCTGGAGTCAAGAACTGAAGCAGAAGCCTTGGAGTAGTTTTGTTTATTTGCTCACTCTTTTGGGGCTTGCTCAGCTACTTTTCCTGTGCAGCCCGGGTCCACCTGCCTAAGGATGAGATCATCCACGGTGGGCTAGGCCCTCCCAAATCAATGGTTAATCAAGAAAACTCCCCATAGACATACCCATGGCCAATCTGATGGAGACAATTCCTAGTTATGATCCCATTGTCTGAGATCTGTTTAGGTCTGTCCTGCATCTGAACCCGCACCCGCGTTCATATTTAGATCCTCTTTCACTTGCTCTTGTCTAAGTGTCCTTTCCTCTCATCCACATCATGTCCCACCAGGCCTGCAAATCTTGAGCAGTCTCAGGGCCCAAGCCGGAGCCTTCTGATCTTTTCAGAGTTCCAAAGGCAAAAAGGCATTGTTAGGACTGAATCTGATCTCCAGGTTCTCCCAGCATGCTTCAGCTTCTACAGGACATGCCCTGCCCCCAGAAGCCCTTTCCTATGGTCCAGACATTTGGGGGGATCCCCCTTTCTCCCGCTCTTCCCCATTCTCTCCATCTCTTTCCCTCTCTCTCTCTCTCTCTCTCTCTCTCTCTCTCTCTCTCTCTCTCTCTCTCTCTCTCTCTCTCTCTCTCTCTCTCTCTCTGCATGCCCAAGCTGTTTCTCTTCCCTTCTTCTATCCAAGAAACCTGCCTTTATATATTTTAATTTGGCCTGGATTGAATCATTTCGACAAAGGAGAAAGCATTAATTAACAGAGCAAATCAGGCATGACTTTAAACTCTTTGCCAGCGACGGCCAAACTTACATCCCAATGTCTTACCTGAATTTCATGTCAGCATAGCTAAGTACCTTCCCAGTGTCTCTACTTGGCCCTGTTAGGGTTAAGAGAGTACCGATAAAGAGGCAGAGGAGCAAGGTTGTGTCCCAGAGAGGAATAAAGGGTCAGCAGCCACGCTGTGCATGCTTCTCTAGCACCTTTGGAGTGTTGGCCCAGGAGGAATCAATGGAAGAAGGCCAGCCCTTCCACTGCAGTGTTGTAGAGGGGGTGGGTATGGAGTCCCAGGTCTGCTTGACTCTAGACCAAAGAGGGCCTCATTCATGAGGCAGCCCTAAGGGGATTGCACTCCTGGTAACTGATCCTCAGCTGGCCTGTCGCCCTCAAGTCCCCTTCTCATCTCTTTCTGACAAGGCTATTGCGGCTGTCTCTGGACTGGAGCAGCTACCTCAGGCATCTTGCAGAATATATGTGTGTTGTGTGTGGTGATGTCTGTGTATGCATAGCCTGGGTGAAATATTGTCAATATGTGGTCTGGGTGCCTGTTTCCATAGCAGTGAGGTATAGTTATGGATGCCTGTAAGTGCTGAGATGTTGGATGTGAGCGGGAACTGATGTGTGTGCTCTGTGTGCACAAGAATGTGTCGGGGAGGAGGGACAGGGTGAGGTGGTTATTACAGGCCCTCACACCTGCTCTGTGACATTTTGTATGAACGAGTCATTTTTAGCTAGTTGGTCTTATGAGTAGGCAACTGTTAGGAGGGAAAAGAGGAGAAACAAAGGAAAATTAATGATACAAATGAGTTGCCTTATATGGTTGTTTTGCTCATTTGTACATTGCTTGGGTCCATAGAGTGCTGCAAAATAAAGCCCAAGTGCAGAACCAGGTCCAATTAATTGCTCAGTAAGGGTGTTCTGATTATGACAAATGGCAGTAGTTCAAGACAGGGCTCCCTTGCACCTCCCCACACCTGGAGTACCCTTGGCTCTTCAGACTTTGGCTCTCTTTGCAGCAAGCCCCATCCTCCACAGAAGAGGCACCCTGCAGGCAGGGCCTCTTTGGATACTGCCCTCCACACCTATTGAGGGGATGCTTCCTAGCAGGTGCTCAGTATTTTTCACTGGAATAGGTCAGGATGCTCCATGAGGACATATGCATAGTTGTATTCACCCTTACACCGTGGGTGTAAGATCATCCTCATCTCCACCAGGGTCCAACAGCACCTTCTTCTCCTCGGTAGACTTCAGGTTTACATAGCACCTAGGAATTGACAGGGCCATGTGGTGATGCATACCTGTGGTCCCAGCACTCAGGGCAAAAGCAGGAGCTTCGCCACAAGTCAGAGGCCAACTTGGTCTACACAGTGCATTCCAGGGTAGCAAGACTATATAATGGGACCCTACCACAAACAAACAAACAAAACCACCACCATCACATCTGTTTTTAAGGAGTATGAGGGAGAGGGCTTGGATCACACTGCCCCCCATACCCAGTTGCACCTGGCATACCTTGAACAAAAAGAAGTCCTCGGCTGGCTGTCTCTGGACCCCTCATCCCCCCTCAGTTTGCCCTGTGTCTCCTCATCCCTCTGCAGATGAGTCTTCACTCTCAGAACCATAGGGTCTCTGGGGTTAGGCTCCTGGTGATAGCTGCTTTCCTTCTTATTCACTTTAAAATAGGCTCAAATAGCCCTCAACACATAATGAAGGTTCAAAAACCACATGCCATGGATAAATGAAGTCTGATGCTGAAAGAACATACATCCTCAACAGAATGTCAAGTCACTCTCCTAAGAGCAGGATTCTTCTTTTCTGAAAGGCAGTGAGGTCTTGTTGGAACTGCAGGGTGGGAGTGCACTCAGGAGCCCCAGGAGCCCCTTCCCTTCTCCCTGCCAGGTGCTGATCGATCCCAACAACCGATGCGCCTGAGAGAATTGGGACTTTTCGTTTGCATTTCAAATACGGTGATTATTAATTACACAGCTGTTATTCTCCATCACTGTCTTTGGGAAAGGGTTGTCAGTCCCCGGGATGCTAGACACTCAAGGAGAGTGTAGTTATTCATTACGACGTGTCCACCTCCCCCCCAACCCTTCTCCCTGTCACACCTGGCTTGGTGCCTCAGCAGACACTTTTTTCTGTTCTGCCGGCAGCTGCACAGCAGTGTATCCCACCCTGCCAGGTGTCCCCCTGGTGTGGCCCACATCAAAGGCAAATCCCCTAAGCCTCTCAGGGGAGGGTCTTGCCAGATCAGCGTGAGGCAAAGCCTTCAGCTGCCTGGGTGGGGGGTTGAGATTCTCACCAACTCTCCCATGGATGGCAGAACCCCCCCCCCTCTGCAGATCTGTGTGGCTGCCAGGCCAGCCTTGGGGCTTTCTCCTCCGACCACCCTCCTATCCCAACCCATCTCCTCATCTGTCAGCAGCACCTCTGATGCCACTGGCCTCTCTCACGTCCCTTCAGCTCTCCCTGTCACCACCTGGCTGTGGTTACCTGCATCTTTTGCCCTGCCTTGCACATTTTCCTCTAACCAGGTTGCACAGTGATGCTTATCAGTATGATGTGATGCCACAACAAGCCACGGACCTGTATTTGTTACTTTTCTTGTTACTATGACAAAATACCTAACAGGAAGCAGCATAAGGGGACAAGGGTCTATTTTTGCCTTTCAGTCCATCATGGTGGGTAACGTGGATGTCATGGTAGCAGGTAGCAATCAACTTTGCATGTGCAGTCAGGAAGCAGAGAGAAACGGATGCTGGTGCTCAGCTCTTTCCTTTATTCAGCTCAGGAACGCAGCCCATGGAACGGTGCCACTCATGGTTAGGGAGAGTCTTCCCATCTCAATTACCTCATTCCAGAAACTTCTTCACATGCCCAGAGTTCTGTCTCCTAGGCTATTCTAGACACTGTCAGGTTGACAATAGTAACTGTTCTGGGGCCTGAGCCACAGACATTCACTGTCTCTATTCTGGATGCCAAAGTCGTCCCCTGTATGTGAGTGACTGCCTCCAGATTTCTATCTAGTCACCAGTGCTGTTAGACTTTTTCCACGGCAACAAAATGTCTGAGAGAAACTGTTTTAAAGGAGGAAAGCTTAACCTTGGCTCGTAGTTTCTGTGGTTTTAGCCTATGGCCAGATAGCTTCATTGCACTGGCCCTGAGATGAAGCAGAATATCAGGGCCTCAGGAGAGTGTGGATGAGGGGCTTCTCATCTCACGGAGGACATAGGACAGAAAGAAAGAGGGACCCATTCCTGGGAACCTCCATATTTCTACCAGTTATGCCATCTTCCCTAGCTCCTCCACCTCCTGACAGTTTTTTTCAGATTATGACATTATCATATGATGAAGGTAGAATCCTCATGACCCAATCTCTTCCCCAATGACCTCTGAACATTTCTTGCATTCTAGACCAAGGTTTCGATGCATGAGTCTATGGAGGACACTTCATGACACCAGCCATATTGGATTAGACCCATCCTATCTGTACCTAACAGCATCTACAACCACCTAGTCCAAACGTAGTTACAGCCAGAGACACTTGTAGAAAAAAATATATAACTAATTAAACAATTTACCCAGTTATTATATTATCTTTAATTGATCAGCGGTGTTAATCCTTAACCTGCCATTATAAATGAATACACACAGACACTGGGTGGATCTTAACAAGCCTAGGCCTGGGTTGTGCAATCCTAGCCCATCTAAGCTAGCTCATAATTCTATTACCCAAATATAACCCTGTATATACATACATCCCTTTGGACTATTATTCTCCACACTAGGCCACGTGGAAGGATCTTCTTTAATCTACCCCATTGCGTGTCTTCCTTGTTTACTCCTTGCTTCTTCTCCAGTCTTCTTGTTCCCAAGATGCTATCTCTCTAAAAGCCCTTAGTCCCACCTATCTCTGTCTTTGTCCAATCTCCAGACCTCAGCATTTATTTAACCAATCAGAGACAATTAAGTAACAGACAGCAAGCAGGACCTATCAACATTTAAAATGCTTAACACCACCCCATCAGACACTGGATAACAGTGGCTGCTACAGGAATGGCTCAAAGTCCAAATTCCTTATGTGACATGAAAGGCTTTCTCTAATCTGTTCCAGACTCATGTTTCCGGAGTGTACCATTCCTGTTTCTTTCTGCATGCACACATATGGTACTCTCTCAAGTGGAGGGAACAGTCAGGAGGGAGAGTGACATTTGTTGAATGTTCACCAAATGCCACACTGGGCAGCAGGTCTTCTCTGTGCATCATCTCTTGTCATCCTCACAATAACCTCCCCGGATAAGCATCACATTCATTTCCAGATGAGAAAGCTAGGCTCCGAGACTAGCTCACCCATTATCATCACCATGGCCCAGGGGAAGCCTGTGTGATTATGGAACCATGGCTCAGGTAGCTTGTGGGGAAGTAGAAACTGGAAACCAGAATGAGCACAAAGAACAGAAATCAGCGTTATGCAAATCTGTTAGGGATTCCTTAACTGGAAGGGAAATATTGCTGGAAGGGTGGGAGGATTCTGAGTGTAGAAGGTTTCAGAGAGCAGGGCAGGAAGAGAGTCCTGGGCAGGTGACAGAGGCTGGGGACACAATAAATGGTGGAAAAAATTCTTCTAGACCTATGCAGCCTCCTGGCATCTGGAGGTATCCAAAGCAACTGTAGGGTGGGGAGAACTGGAGATGACTTTCTGGAGACACGTCCTGACTGACACCTTTGTACAGGAGCACAGGATTGACACTTTCAGCAGAGCATAAGCTTCCCGGAGACAATCTCCTCACCAATGCAGAGAGACAGCAGAGCCACAGAGCCAGGTGTGACAAGATCAGAACTGGGATTGTCGGAGTGCTGAAAGCCTGTTTACCTTTCTGAAAGTTTGTGGGCTGCATGTGTCCCAGGATAGCTATGGATAAATGCTATCTGTGGTGGTGAGTGTTACCTGTCAACAGAATCTAGAATCACCTAGCTTAGTTTCGGGGAATTATCTTGATTGTGTTAACTGAGGTAAGGAGATCTCATTGTGCCCACTGTGGGATCCTGGACTGTATACTTGAAGAAAAGCATCAGAGACAGAATGACCCCTGGAGCGCACTGACCAGCCAGTCTGGCTGAATCGATGGCCTCCAGATTCAATGAGAGTCCCTGTCTCAAAATTAAGTAGAGGGCAATTGATGAAGACATCCAAAATCAACCTCTGGCCTCCACCTGCTGACATACATACATGTGTAAACACACACACACAGTGTTTCTAGGCAGTCCGAAGTCAGCTAAGATGCAGAAGCATTGGTATTTAGGAGGTTCTTTGATCTCTTCTTTGGGAAGAGCCTTGTTCTTCTGTGAGCTGTGATGACAGATACACCATCCATGGTGTGTGAGCCAGCTGGCTGACAGCATGGAGCTAGAGAGCTTGGATGGGGGCCAGGCTGTTCATACTGTCCTGCCTCTGCACGTCTGGCTGGCGTACCTTCAGGCACATTACTTCACATCTCTGAGCTGTCACAAGGTAATCAGTGCACCTGTCCCCTGAGGAGGTGTGGTGAGGATGATTCGGGAAAAGCCTGTACAAAAGGCATTTCATGAGGAAAAAAACCTTCACTAAATATTAGTTAATGTTCTAAGCTTTCAAATCAGCCTGGGGTGATAATCTCTGCTCTACTCCATCAGCCTCGGTTAGGGAAACAAAGGTTTGTCAGCTAGCTCCTGCAGTCAGCACTTCACAGCCGTATGACTTTACAACTACGCATACCACCACACCATGGAGAGAAGTAAGAACCAAATGGTGTAGGACTGAGACAGAGATCAAATCCCCACGGGGTTGAGAACTAGAAAAAGCCTAAAGGTAGAAGCTGTTCAAGTTGGCTCTGGGGAATATGAAGCCTATGGCTGACTTCACAAGACTCTGGTGATACCCTTGAGATGCCACGTCTCAGAGGGTTAGACCCACTCCCAGGGTCATGGATGGACCTTGAAAACCATCAATTCTCTCCACATTCATATTAGAAAGCAAGGTAACTCTCAGGCTCCCTGCTGGGCAATCTGCAAACTTTATTTCATGTAAGCGGTCCCACAACCTTGTTGGAGTGATGCTTCTGTTATTACTGTCTTATTCAAAGGCTGATTTCTTTACCCAGAGATCTGGTTGCATTCCGGCTTTGGCGTTGTCATTATTATGAAGCACCTTCTGTCTTGGCATGTTGCAAACATTGTTCTCCGTCACCTTCTGATTGGTCAAATAAAGAACTGAGTGGCCAATAGCAGGGGTGGAGAGTTAAGGTGGGACTTATGGTACCATAGAGGAGGTTCTAGGTGGGGACCGAAGAGAGAGGCAGAGGTTGCCATCAGGACATGGATGAACAAGGGGGTGCCAGGATGAGATTAAGATGACAAGCCCTGGGCCATGTGGCTGGGAAGTAGGCCAGGCCACTATTGGCAGATTAGAATAGCCCAGCTATAGTGCCTGGAGCTTTTAATAAATATGAAGGTCTCCATGTCATTATACAGAGCAAGGGTGAGCATAGAGAAAACCTTACATTTTAGGAAATCTTATAACTTGGGTTATTTATTATTAGTCTTGAGGTTTTGCTGATCTGAAAAATGAAAAAGTAAATGTGATGAATACATGAATAAATGACAATGCCATTTTTTCTCTTCTTTTCCATCATGCAAAGATGTCTTACTTTCCCGAATTATCAATCCTCTTTCAGAAAGTCACAAGGCAACATATACATACATACATACATACATACATACATACATACATACATACATACATACATGTATATATATACACACATATATGTGTATATATAGATGTATATATCTCAAATTAAAGGTGTGTGATTCCTGAACCATTCAGTTACAAAAGAAAATGAGAATAGCTTTCTTATCTGGAGCTTGTCTCCATAGTCATTGTTATCCTGAGTTATAACCTGTGTTCACTCAGAAATTATAATAGTCCCTATGCACAGCAATTTCTGGAGACACGGTCAATGATTTTCATAGCACCTGTTGTTCTTCTGAACCTTACTTGGCTCTGAATGATTTGCAGTGAGAAGATCTCGTCTAAATGTCCTACTTAACAGAGGAAAAAAAATCATGGAATGGAATGCTGGAGAAACTTCTTTTAATGGTAAAGAGGTTCAGCACTGTTAGCGTTTATGGGCATATCTATGGCACACGCTTGAAGGGTTCACAGTCACCAGTTTGAGACCCCTGTGCAGATAGTCTCTGTGGGACAGAGCTGTTCCTGGACTTCTTTTCAGTTCATCCCAACAGTAGTGTGTGGGTTCATACATTTCAAAATCAAGTCTGAAGGCAGCAATAAATGTCACTCAAATAAAACACCCACTTGCGATCTTGTGAAATACATGTTTCCATTTTCTGGAAATTGGTCAATTTTATTGAATGAACTTTTCTGGGGGAAAGATGAACAAAGTGTACTCACCCCAGATAGGGCATCAAAGATAGGCCAAAGTTATGATTCCACCAAGAGTCTAACTTGGTGAGCCAGTGGGGTTTGTGGGGTTTACTGGGTGAGGTGTTGCCTACAGAAGCATGAATAACCCCAAAGAAACAGCATCACCAAAAAGCTTCACCCCGGCATGGATGACTTCCCTATAGTAACAAAGATGGAGTGCCCCTTCAGTTGTACACTCTGTAGACTCTACCATGTCTCAAGATCATGAGACTGTGTGCAGCTTGAGCAGAATTACACAGAGCTGGGAGGGAGACCGTGGGAGAGTAGCTACTCTCTCAAGTGAGGATCTAATAACACTCCCCACTTCCGAGAGAACATCCACGGGCTTGATCTTGAGAAACTCCAGTCTCTTGCAAGTGGTTACAGCTGCTCTGATGACGATGGTAATGTCTGTTAGCTCCAAGGACAAAATTCTACAACACCCATCAGTGGCACCATGAAGGGTCTGGCTACTGTTGTTCCTTTAGCCAGGAATATTCCTAATTCTGCCCTCCACACTACACTGCTCCAGGCTTGGGCTTCTGACCTTCTTTCCTGCGGTGGATGCCTATGGTAGGACCCCGCAAGGGTGGACTCTACTGTGCTCAGCTTTGTGCTTGAGATGTAAAGGCCCTGAGACAGCTGAGGACTCCCTGCTTAGCTCCTCTGAGTGGTTAACGCTACAGAAATACTACCTGTAAGCAAGAGAAGGCAATGAACAAACAGGATCCATCTATGTAACTGAAGGTACCAGATCTGGTATCATAATGTTCACAGCAACTGTAACAGGGCAGGTGCCTGATGGCTAAGAGCAGATGGCAGGGGACAAGGAGATAGATAGCCTGAGAGAAGGAGAGCTGGCTAAGGAACGAAAAGAAATCCCAAGATTAAAGAATGCATGTTGTAAGAAGAGAGTTCTAATTCTTTACCTTTTGTTGTTGTTGTTGTTGTTGTTGGTGGTGGTGGTGGTGGTGGTGTGTGTGTGTGTGTGTGTGTGTGTGTGTGTCTGTCTGTCTGTCTGTCTGTCTGTCTAAGTGCTGAGCCATGCATTCCAAGGTGCACCTGTGGCAGTGAAATGAGTGAGAGAGCCACTTCCAGGAATTGGTTCTCTCCTCTTGTGGGTCCTGGGATTCGAACTCAGGTTGCCAAGCTTACACAACAACTCAAATACTTCCACTTATCATTTAAGACTCAAGGGAGAAGGGAACCCACTCATGCTAAAATATCACACCCCTGCAAAAGAGATCCAGGTTCTGAGTCTTCACCTGACAAGATCATGTATTTAAGTTGATTCACGGGGAATTAATACAGAAAGGGGTTGGAAGCGTCTCTTCCCAACCCCTTCCTCCACATACACACCAAAGAGTGGAGTTTAGTCACCCTGTGACCCTTAGCAGGGGGGCAGTGCTCTGGCTGGGGGCATCTCCAGCCAGCTGCTGCTACTTCAGGGACAGTTGCCCTAGCCACATGTGTCCCCTCCTCCTGATCCCCAAGATGACTCAGAGACCTCTGTGTGTTGCTTTCTGCTGAAACTGTGAGCAGAAAACAGAAACAGAGGCGGTGATGACCAGCACCAGCAGCCATATTCTGACAATGGTCTTTCTTCACCCTGGGCCTTTTGCCATCAAGTTCAGACCAGAGGTGCTTGAGTGGAAGCCTGGGTTTTTGCTTCCTAAAAGCATGTTTCTGGAACATCTTTGAGGTGATTGGGTGATTGATTAAAGTGTAAGGGAAAGAGGTCCTTCTCTTCCTGTTGACCACCTGGCATCACTGTTATTTAGGTTTCTGTTGCATAACTGGGCCTCTGAGGCAATTGGAGGAGGAGCGCTCTTAGAGATTTGCAGTAGCTCCAGAATGTCAAGCTTCCAGGTGTGCTTGGAAGATTAGCTGAAACAAGCGGTTGGCAAATTACAGCCTGCAGGCCAATCCAGCCCTCCACCTGTCTCTCTGTGTGGAGTAAGCTGCCATTCGCTGTTGTACTTTTAAGGGACTGTGAGACAGAAAAAGACTGTGCCGGGGGCACAGCCATGAATGCACAGCCTAAAATATTTAGTCTCCAGCCCTTTCCACAGTAAACCTTCCAGTCTCTGGTAGATAGTCTGTGTGGATCAGAGCTTGTACCAAGTTCTGATATAAGAAAAGATTAAAACCTAGAATCTCTGAGGAGGTCAAAGGTCTGTCCCTTTTGAGGGTGAAGCCACTACACAGGCTCAAAGCTGACTGCTTACCATGGAGTATGTTAAGGGTTTTCTCCTGATGGACGTGAACTGTAGGTTGTATAGTGTGGAGGATGTGACAGTCACTTTCATGTCAGCTTGACTGTGACTTGCACCCAGGCCCTGAGTCAAACACACTTGCATGTTGTCACATTACCCACCTGCTATATATGGTCTGAGTGTCCCTCAAGAGCCCTGTATAGTTATTAGGGGAACAGGACGTTGTTCTGGGTATGGAGTTCAGACATGAGGCCTTTGCAGGGAAGTAGGGTTAGAGGAGGTTCTGATGATACAGTTCCCAGGATTGGATCATGGTGGCTTTGTAAGAATAGAGCAATTAGGGATACACACACACACACACACACACACACACACACACACACACACACACA
>CAJQZJ010004750.1:3172109-3216613 GCA_907164525.1 Lophiomys imhausi | reverse complement strand
ACACACACACACACACACACACACACACACACACACACACACACACACCTGCGTTCTCCATGTCTCTTAACAGATAAAGCCTTGTTCCCAGAACTCTGCCTGCAAGGAGACCACCACCAGATGGGGCCTCTTTACTTTGCACCCTTAGAACTGTGAATTAAATATTTTCTTTATAAGGTTACTGTACCTCTGGTATTTCATTATAGTCATGTAAGATGAGCTAATATGCTATCTTAATAGGAGTGGGTCTCATCCAATGGGTAAGAGACCTTATTGAATGAAGCCTTGCCAACTGGCAACCTTAAAACTCTACACTTTGCAGTCCCAGCTTCTTCCTGGGGCCCCTCCTGTCAGCCTACTCTACAGATTTTAGATTTTTTAGCAGCTCCTGTGATCATACAAACCAGTTCCTTTTTATAAATTCCCTGTCTTTCCAATATCCTATTGACTGTTTTTCTGGAGAGTCTTGACTATAACCAAGGTGTGGGACTGTTAACAGATCTTTTGTTTTGTTTGTTTTTTGAGATAGGGTTTCTTTGTGTAGCCCGGACTGTCTTGGAACTCACTCTGTAGACCAGGCTGGCTTCAAACTCAGAGATCTGCCTGCCTCTGCCTCCCGAGTGCTAGGATTAAAGGCGACCACCACCACCCAGCTGCAGATCTTTTCCCACTCTCTGTCGGGCTAGAAGTAAGGTCTAGTGTGGCTTGTCCCCGTGACTGTTTACTCTGCTTTTCCTCAGGCTTCCTCTAGGTGAGGGTTGGCATACAGGAGATAGGTCCCTTTGTCTGCCATGCTTCCTGTCCAGTGACCTTCACCTGTGCACATACATGCCCAGGGCCCTCAAGGACTGCTTGGGCAAGGTCCTCCCTAAGACCCAGATAGGTGGCGGGTCTCTAGTTTTGGTCACTCAGATGCTTCCCACTGCAGGGGAAATTCCTCAGCCTGCCAATATCCTAGGTCAGGCCCCTGGGCAGCAGACTTAGTGAAGAGGACACATAACTGTTGCTTAGTGACAGCAGGTTTGCTGCACAGTGTTTCTGGACCCCTATCCGGGGTGGGTCAGGGAAGAGTCGGGCAGAGGTGGTGGCTGAGCTGCAGATGAGTCTCAACAGACATCAGGGAGGAGAGCTGGTGTTGCCAAGCTGGAAGGTTGAAGGCCTCCAGCCGGCAGTTTCCCCTGCCAGGACAGGTCAGTCTCTGTTCTGATAAGACCTTCCACTGACTGGAGGAGACCTTCTACTTGCTGGAGCGGTATTGACCCATCCTACCTCACTATAACAAAATACCTGAGGTGAGCTAATTTTGTAAAGAAAGGGGGGTTGGTTTTGGTTCACCGTTAGGAAGGTGCCAAGAGAATTGAAAAGAGGCCACGTGCCCAAAGCAGTTGGTGGATCCCACTAAAAACTATCCTGTGAAAATGAAGACAGCCCAGACCAAAGTGACCTCAAACAAAGAAACAGGCACTCCATCTCAGTAAATATAAAAGGAGAGAAGAAATAAATGCGTATTTTGACATGCCCCAATCTATTCCTGGGTGATGGCCACCACTGTTATGGCCATGCACTCAGCATGGTTGGGACTCTGGCAGAGTAGAGTGGAAGGACTGAACCCTTCTCTTCTTGCCTAGGAACTTGCCCTAGCTGGCCTTGATTCTCTTCATCTGTAAAACAGACACATTGGCCAGCCTTGACAATGGGAGGATGAACTTGGACACAGAGTGTAGTGACGCCGGTGAAGCAGCTGTGAACTAGAAATGATAGCAGAAAAGGGTCTATTTTCTGGGCCCTGGTACAGCAGCTACAGCTCTCTAGTACACTGCTGTCCTGTCCCTCAGCTTTGGCCTGTACGTCTCAGAGAGAGGCAGGGCCATCTGTCTGCACATGCATCCCCAGTTAAGAGTCTGAAATACCATACCAGGAATTGGGGGGAAATTTGGGTTTTTAGAGGAGCTTCCTCTACAGTTCTGCCAATGCTCAGGTCTCCCTTTCCCTTGAAGGAAAAATCCAAAGACCTAGAAATTTTTATCACCTTTAACCATATTGAAGATTGCAGCCAGAGAGAGTATATTAAACCTTCCTGAGCAGCAAATATCACACCAGGCACATACTTGCTGCCCCAAGTGACATGATGTCCATTCCTCACACATAGACTTCCGTTAAGAGGCGGATGGCCCATCTGGAGCCGGCCTCTGCTGGAGAGGCCTATGGTACAGCAAATGGTTTCTAAAGGTCCCTTCTAGTGCCACAAATTATTGAAGTTCATCTTTCCCAAAACTGTTTCGCAAAGTGAGAGCAGCTTCCAGTAGGAGGTAAGGAGACTCTCTGAAAGCCATTAACCTTTCTGGATTGTGTGGGGCATGAAGGAAGCAGTTTTGAAAAGAGGCCAAAGTCAAATTGGGAGCCCAGGAGCTTTGGGATAAGCTGGGAGCTCACATTCGAAGACAGCATATCTTAGCTGATAACTAGACTGTATCTGTCCCCTTTCCCCATGTAAGAAAACACCTAACAAAAGTAAGTTAAGGAGGGCTGGAGAGATGGCTCAGCGGTTAAGAGCACTGGCTGCTCTTCCAGAGGTCATGAGTTCAATTCCCAGCAACCACATGGTGGCTCACAACCATCCATAATGAAATCTGGTGCCCTCTTCTGGCCTGCAGATATACCTGCAGACAGAACACTGTATACATAATAAATAAATCTTAAAAAAAAAAAAAAAGTAAGTTAAGGAAGGGCAGGTTTGTTTTGGCTTATGGTTTCAGGATACAATCCATGAATGCCAGGAAGACAGGATGCCAGAGGTCATATTGCATCCCTAGTCAGGAAGCAGAGAGACAAATGCTGGTACCCTGCTCACTTTCTTTGTTCTATCAGTCCAGGCCCCTACCTTTGGAACACTGCTTCCCAGTTAGGGTGGGTCCTCCCACCTCAATTATAATATAGAAACCACCTTATTAATATGCCTAGAGTGTCATCTCTTGGGTCATTCTAAATCCTGTCACATTGACATTCAATATTAGCTATGACAAAGGCCATCTGATATGGGGTTGGAAGCCTGGAACAGGAGCATGGAAGAGAGGAAAAGAAAGTGTCTGCACATGTGTCTCACCTAACCTCATTACCATGGTAGGAAGCAGTCTCCTATTGTACAGAGGAGAAAGCTGGAGATTAGAGGGGATGGGCTGTTGAGGCTGACACTTAGCAAGCATCAGGACTTACCCCAGCTGTCAAGTCGGTGTTATACACTCAGAGAAAAGGCTGACCTTTTCTCTGAGTGTATAACATGTGGGTATGGAAGATACGGTTACAGGGATAAAACTATAGTCACATAAGCTTAGTAAGTTCTAGAGGTCTGTTGTGCCAGGAAGCATCCACCCTTGACAGCAAGCTGTGTGTGCTCAGTATACTGAGAAAGCCAATCTCATGTGAAGTACTCTTAACACACATGAGAAGGAAGCCAATGGAATGTTTGAAGGTGCTATATGTACATGGTAATAACACAAGTCATCCCATTATACACACACACTTTTTGCAGTCTTTTGCATATCAATTATGCCTCTACATGAGACATTCGGAGTCCAGCCATCATGCCATGAGAAGCCAGTGCCACATGGAGAGAGCTGGGTAGATGGGACTTGACTTTCAGATACCAGGAAGCCATGTGGGTAAAGCCTTAGGAAGTCCCATCTAGGAAAAACTTTAGGTGCTGAATATGTAGGTGACATCTAGCAGAATCCATGGAGAGCCTTCTTCAGAGAACAACTGAGTCACTCAGCAGCTTCAGTCAGGAGAACTAAGCAAACACTGTTGGAAGCTGATGATGCCGGAGACAGAACTTAGGATGAAACAAGGCTTCCCCAGGGAGTGACATCACTGCTTAGCCACTAAGTCCAAAAGTGATGTGTTATCATCAATAGATAACCCTGATTGAATTACACAGTAAACATCTGTGTGTTTCATTGTCTGTACATTTTACCTTAATAGAAATAGGATTCTAAGACAATATTTTGTATTGGGTTTAAGGGCATATAACAGAAATTTAAAATGGCACAAACAAATGGAGAGAGCCCTTTTATAAAGCCGAGGGGCTAGCTGAGCGACCTAGCCGACAGATTGCTAGGACAGGCCTTTTTTGAGTCTTAGCACACATGGGTCAGTGACATCATGAATTTGAACACAGAAGAAGAGACGCAACTCATCACATCAGACCAGACTTTCATTGAATGGTAAAATCTCGGGAGGCTACCCCGGGGTGGTCCTGTCTCCACTTCTTTGGTGTCTTACACCCTCCCCACTTTTTTCCTCATGGGAGCAGCCTGGGCCACCATTTTAGACAGCAGAGCTGTCTGTCTGTCTGTCCTGCCTTGCTGTGAATCCAGGAGTTGGATGTTTTTGCGTGAGGGGAAAGGAGCCAGGACATCTGAACTCTTCAGGAGTCTTCTGCAGGCCTGGGAGCTGTGGCCTGCTGTATAATGGTGTGAGGATAGCCGGGCCCTGTTGTCTTTCCCCTTACTGGCCAGCTTGGGATAAGCATCGTTTTCCCAACTACTTATGTTTCATAATAACTGGCCTTTCTGAGTGTTTACTCTTGTTGCTTTAAGACCTTTATTCCTTAAATATTTGCTTAATGTTTTTTTGTAGCTCAAAGGAGGACTCTCTATAGATCTATGCAAACAGACACTTTCCCAAATGAAGGAAGGTACAACTCAAGGGAATGTAAGGACAGAGAGTCTGCATCCCCAGGGCCCGGGATAAGCCCCCGGACTGATCTGCACATAGCCAGAAACCACTAATTCATGAGTTGACAAGATACTATGGCCCATAAAGCCTATAGGACATTAGAAGGAAGATGGAGTCACCTCTTATCCATAAGGACCCAATGAGATTGGCCTTCAGCAGCAGCTCAGACCAAATCATGCGTGTCTTAGGGAGCCTTAGCAGTCCCTAAGGTTCTTGGAGAACATAGAAGACAGTGCTGGCTTAGAAATTGCTCTGACAGCTGCTTAGCTGGGTGGCCCCTCCTATGGCCCCTTCTCCTTGAATTAATTCCCTCTGCTTATAGATACCTGTAGTTTTCAAAATATACAGGTTTCCTTTGATTGTCACATTTCTCTGGCAGAAGGTAGGTGGCATCTTGCACGTGAGCAAATGGAAGGGCGAAAACTTTGTGGCTCACCTAAAAACAGTTACTTGGCTAAAAGGAGCTCTTGAGAGTGAAAACCAGACCCATCAGTGCGCACAGGCGATTTCCCAAAGCATTGCACACACCCAGAATCTAGGGCCAATCTTCCCTCTATAAAGGACCCCATCAGCCCAGGGCCCCGTAGGACATTGACTTCTACCCTATCCACCCTGCTGCTGCTACCACTAGTTAAACCTCACACAGGCAAAAGAGAGGCACTTAATTGTGTCAATTCTTATAGAGTTGGAGATTTAAATATACAGCATAGAAATCTGGGGCCAGGCAGACAGAAGGGCACACTCATGGCCACAAGGAGGAACTGTCTTCCAGCTACCTCAGCCAGAGCTTCGTGGAGGTTAGCACTCTTTAACAAGGGATGAAGGGAGTGAAAGCCTCACCTCTAAGCCAGAGAGATCTGGTGTTAACCACCCTGCTTCCAGGGTGGGTAAAGTTAAGGTGAAACCCCCAGCTACCATATCTCTCTGCTCAACTTCTTGCCCTGCCCTTTCCCACTTTTCTCAGTGTTGCTAAGGCTCCTGTTGAGTTCACTCAGTCAGCCCTTTGCAGAAGAATTGCAGGCTTGGGTCTGGTTCCAGCAAACCTCAGACTCCCTGTGAGATAGACAGTGCGGCCATATGTTAGGTGTGCAATTCAAGCAAGCCAGTGTGATCACCCACCGCTCCTACAGGGGCCAGCACCTTGCCGGACCTGCTGAGGATGTGCTAAATGTTTACATGCACTCACCATGCCTGGCTCGAGTGGTCCCCTCAAGCAAGGAAGCCCATTGGTATCAGGGGTCTGGCAGCCCTTACCCTTGGTAGCTCCACTGAGGACACTGCCCTGATGGGGCTAAGGAACTCGGAGTCCATCTTTGTGGTAAATGCTCGGCAAGAGGAAAAATAAAGGCTTGAAATCATGTGTCTGCAAACAAAACTGATCACACGAGTAAACAACCAAATATGGCTGGAGGGACGCCAAACACTCCACTTTTCCAACCCCCGGTTCCTGCCTCCTCCCTCACAAAGCTCCAGAGGTGACCCTATTCAAGTTTTAATTCCTCAGAGTTTAGAGCACAGGGTGAGAGTTCAGGGGGCTTGAATTCAGCTTTGGTTCTACCATCCACAACAGGAGACGAATCCATGGCATGTCTGCTGTACCTGAACAGATCATAGGTCAGTAGTGGGAGCCTGGGGCATCCTCCTTTGCTTTCTGTTGCTGTGATAAAGCACTCACTTAGAGCAACTTGGAGAGAGAAAGGTTTGTTTTGTTTACAGATTACAGTTCATAGTCAGGGGAAGTCAGGGCAGGAGCCTGGAGGCAGGAACTAAAGCTGAGGCTGAGGATGAGCGCTGCTTACTGGGTTTCTCACCATGGCTTACTGGGCCTGCTTTCCTCATTCAACTCAGAATTACCTACTCAGAGTTGGCACCGCCCACAGTGGGCTAGACCCTCCTACACCCTTCATTAATGGAGAAAATACCCCCACAGACGTACCAACAGGCCAATCTGATGGAGATATTTTCTCAAGTGAGTTCGTTTTTCCAACTGACCCCAGCTTCTGTCAAGTTGACAAGAAAATAGCCAGCAAAGGGTGGTGGTACAAGGGTTCTGTGTGTTTCCTGAGGTTGTCCTACAAAGGACCTAAGTACCTTTGTGCCATTTTGAAATAATTGCCATGGATTCATAAAGACAGAAAGCAAGATGCTGGTGGTCATGGCGTGGGGGGCAGAGGTGATAGTGCTCTGGAGAACCATGGTGAGAATGGTTGGGCAGTGACCACAGCATATTGATGACACTGAATTGTGACTTTAATGATGTTCACTTAACTGTGAGCTTATACTTTCAAGTGGTTATTAGGCAATAACAAGAGAGAGGAACAGCAATGAGCCAAAGGCAAGGTTGTTTTAACATCATAGGACCAAGGGGCCACGCCTCTTCCCAGTGTCCTGTCCCAATGCCCTAAAGGCAGAATCAGAAACAGGCCTGCTCTCTTCCACAGCAGGGAAGGGAGAAGCAGTGAGTGAAAAGGACCAGCTTTGAGCATGTGGGGGCTCTGCCGCCTGCTTCCTACATCCCACATTCCAGAGGAAATGAAACTTCTCAAAAGAAGCTGTGTGGGGAATGAAAAAAGAAAAGAACCTAGGGCTTTTCTCCTGCATGCTTGCCCTGGATCTGCCTGGGTTCTTCAGGCAGACAGCAAGCAGGCATTCATACATCACCAGGAGGTCTCTGGATACAAAGAACAGTGAATTCTTGCCCTGCTTTGGATCCTAGTTGGGAGGATAGTGGGAGCAAGGAAGATGCAGGAATGGGATGAGGACTGCTGCAGGGACACCAGGGAGGTATGACAGACAGGGTGACAGTTTCCAGGGAAGGCTGCTTGGAGGAGGCAGCCCCCACTGAGTGTCCAGGAGGGAGTTGAAATTCTTGGTGCGTGGGTTAGAAAGCAGAGGGTGCGTGGGTCAGCAAGGATTCTACAAAAGCCCTCTCATATTCTGTTAATAGCTGCCCTTTTGCTGGATTTTCGGGAGTCCTTCTGACAGCTGGACAAATTACAAGAAAGAGCCCTCCCCACAAGAGGTACGTACCCATTTAAGAATTCACCAACCCTGTGGTTATGAGACCTGAGAGAAAATGAACTGTCTCTTGGGGGAAAGCAAAGCCACTCGTGCCATGAAGATTGTGTTCTTGCTTCCCTCTATGAGCAGAGTTGCTGAAGTAGGAACACACAGTAGCACACAGTGGCCATGAAAAACAGCGGGCACCTTTGTTCCTCAGACAAGTAGTTTCCAGAGAGACCCAAGTGTGCTACCTTCAGTAAACATACCACCCACGTGCTCAGAGTGGTGTCCTGCCCAGACACCTCAATTCCATGCAGTCACCACTGTTACTCCCCCAAGGAACATAGATAATACAGTTGCTAAGTCATCCAGAGTGTGGCCAGAGGGAGGACCATGTTCCAGATCAGAAGTTGACTTCTGGGTGGATGAGCTTAGGCAAGGAGGTCCTTGATGTCCACTCCCATTCACAGACATTGGTTTGGTTTCCCCAGGAGCCGGCTTTATGGTCAGAAATGAAGCAACTCAAAAACAACCACTCAGAGGACACAGCCCAAAAAGTCAAACAAGAGAGGCTGAAAGCAGACTGAAGACAGTGAGGAGGAGAGACAATGCAGGGAGGACAGACAGACAAACAGACATTCAGGGACAGGGAGAGGGAGATTGAGCAAAGGATCGGTAGTACCAAACAGACCTCCCCTCAGCAGCAATAAACGGGGAAATTCATTTGTCCTGTCTCTTTTACATAGTCTACTGTGGCTTCTTTTTTTTGGTGGAAAGCAAGAGAGTGCTTGCAAAATATAAGACCCAAGAGTAGCTACTGGATAAATCAATTAACCAGACTTAGATGCCTCTCCTCTTTTTTTCTCAGAAGAGGAAACTCTCATGTCTGACCTCATAGCATCAAGGACCAGGGAAGACAGGTGCCTGATATGTTCACAGTGAGCAAAATGATAATGGTCATGGTGACCCTGGACTCAGGACTATGTGACATAACTCTGCCCAGACTGTGGCTTTCTTGTTAATAGTGTGGCATTCCTGATGCTTTATGGTAAAAGTCAAGTTGACAATGGACGAGGAAACAACCTGAAATTGAAGGACACACCCACACTGGGAGGACTTCAGTCTTGATTTTGCCTGGTATAGGGCCCTGTTCATGTGTAGAGTTGAAAAGAGAACTTTATTCATCATCATCTGTCCCTTGGTCGGCAAGTAGACATGGTGATAGGCATCGTCCTGCCTCCAGTCTGCCCTGACCATGCAGTACAAACGCCTTGTCTTGCATTTGTGTCCCTAGGATTTCACACACGCATTTAATGAACCACTCTTCCTGCTTGGCACGTGCTTCACCTTAGGTGCCTCATTTAGACTGTCTTAGAGCATGTGGGTACTCCCCCACAGCTGACAGCTGAGGAAGAGAAGATTCAGTAAGATTAATGGCACTGCTATCACCCACAGTCAGCCAGGCTAACTCTCACAGAGCACTGATTTTTAGACCAAGCAATAGCTAAATGGTATAAACACACCTTCCCAATTAAGCCCAGGATAACCCTGTGAGGTAGTGTTGGTAGAACTCCCACTTTAAAGATGAGCAGCCTGAGAAAGAGTTAAGCCATGAACCAAGTCTACCCAGTAAGTAAATGAGTTCAAAAGAAGAGGAGTGGGCACAAAGAAAGAACACTGAAGTCACTGGACATGGGGAATGGCTGGAGAGCCACCTGCGTGGGCTGACCCCTACAGCAGAGGACAAGGGACAGGGTGGGCTCCTGCCCTTCCTCCTGACTCCTCCAGAAGGAATCTTGATTGTGTCTCGTGCTGGGTCCCCTGCCATTGACACAGCCACCCTCCCAGGGTGAACTGCAGCTCTCTAGATGATGAAGGGCTCTGGGAAGGGGAGGAGAATTAATTAGTTCCCAGCAAATAGAGCACAGGCCTGATTATTCCCACTGTAGGGAGCTGGTGGCTTATGGTAGAGACTACACTGGCCCCAAAAGTTCTATCCTCCATATCTACATATAGACAGGGACCGGAGGAGGTTCCTTAAGGGTGCTCCTGGCCAACTCTATTCCCCTAGTAGCTGGGTTACAAGGTGACCCACAACCATTTATGAACGTCCTGGCCTCACTATCACTAGAGTGTAGAGAGCAGAGACTAGGTTGTCAGTCAAGGCACTGAACTGCTCAGACCTGTTCCATGGACTCTGCACCAAGAAAAAGTCATCTGGCATTTCTTGGGTCTCAGGACCTCCCATCCTTAGAGGGCAGGGAGAATACCAGGTCCACAGGACATCAGTCCAACTTCAGACCTCCCTCTTTTCACTCACCAGCTGTTTATGACCTTGGCTACACTTCTTAACCTCCATGAACATCTGTGTTCATTTTCCTTTAAATTCTATTTATTTATTTTCATGTATGTGTGCATGTGTATGTGTGGGAGGGTGCATATGTGCCATGGCATGTATGTGGAGGTCATAGGACACTTGGGGGAGGTTATTCCTCTTTCTGTTCTATGGGTCCCAGAACTGAACCCAAGGTAGGCTCCAGATACAGTCATGGTAGCATGCACTGAGATCACACAGTCTTTTGACAGATCCCTGTGAGGACAGAGCTGTGCTTGGTACTAGTGACAGGACAGGGGCTGGGAAGAAGGCCAGTCACCAAGCACAAAGGAGAACCCAGGGCAGACAGCTGCCAGTGTTGCTCTTAGAGTGTCTCTCACAGAGCCTGCACTATGACCTTGGGCAAAGGCTTTCATCCATCCCTCCCTGTACCATCTCCTCATTAGGAAGCCTGAGAAAAATAGTAATTATCTTCTTCAGTCTCTTTAAGTCTTTAAATAATTAACATTTATAGGACAGCTTTGAATTCCTCAGATATGAGCTGTGGTGAAAATATTATTATTGTTTTAAAAAATAGTATGTCTCTGATCCCAGGCTACTGTGGAAGGGTCTGTTATCTTCTCCCTAGGGGTAGCTGTTTGCAAGTTGATTAATTAAAACTCAGTTTTTCTGACTTTTTAATTTAGATGTTAATAAATTCAATAATTTGATCCATTTGTTGTTCTAGATAAGGTCCTTCGGGAATAACTTCTCATTTACGATAGTGATCTGGTGAGTAATCTCTTGAACTGTATTATAAATGCTTTAGATACAAAATAGCAAAAATGGCAGTATGAATAAGACAACCTCACAGGTCCCCAAAGATCCAGACTCTACCCAGCCCAAACATCACCAGTGAGACTCCCGTAAGGAAAGTGATATGTGTTTTGTCTGATTTTTCTGTCTAATTTCTCAGCCAAACCATTCACATTTAATTGACTTTGTATCAATTTTTATTCAAAGGAAAAGAGATGCAGAAGGAAGCAGCTTCATTTCTGTCCCTTCTCCCTTTTGTGGTCTAGCTCTTCTTTCCAGAACAAAAGGCAGGCCACATGGAAGAGTGAGCCAGCCATGAACCAGTAGGGGCACCAACACAGGTGACAGGGAACAGTCACATCCTACTGTAGTGTGGAGAGAGATGTCTGGGGGGCCAGGAGTGGACAGAGCCTTGGGGAAGGGGTAGGCTGCCATTTCCAGGATACCCACCTGTAGCCTCCAGCCCGGCAGCCAGCTGAGGACTGGCTTAGTCTTGGGACCAGCCAGTAACTCAGATCCCCACTGGACATTTTATAGGACCTAAGTTTTCTCAAAGACCTCAATATCTAAGATTTTCAGAGAGGACTCCAACTCTCCTCTATATGTGCCTGTTGCTACAGTTTTTGTCTTGAATTTCCCAACACCCATGTGTTAAAGCTTGGCTGTCCTCCTTTGGTGTTGATGGGAGGCTGTTGAGCCTTTAAGAAGCCCCAATGGGCAGTCTTCAGTCACTAAGAGAGGGCACTTGAAGGGGAATGTAGGACTCTGGTCTCCATTTCTTTCTCTGGTCTCTGCAGTGAGGTAACTGGCTTGATTCTCACCATATCATAACATAACATGCTGCTACTCTGCGGGTCCAAAGTGTTGATGCTCCACTGATAACTCCAAAACTGAGGGCCAACATAAACCATTCTGTCTCTGAGTTGCTTATCTATTTGTCAGAATAGAAAAAGCCAATCAATGGAACCTTTCTGCTTCAAACCCTGTCAGAAGTTAGGAGTTCTGGCTTCTCTTCCAGAGGACTCGGGTTAGGTCCTCAGCATCCTCATGGCCTCACAGCCATCTGTAACTCCAGTTTCAAGGGATCCTGTGATAGGTTTAGTGTTAGCATATATAGCATAGGGAACTTGGAATAAGGCTGGACTTTTAAGATAAAAGACTTATGTCCGAAGTGACAGGTACTTGGGAACTTGCCAAGGACCAGGACCTCTTTGATATTAGGGCTAGGGGTAGGACATGCCCCCTGAGGTGCCTGCCCTCTGGAGGTCTGCTGTCATTTCAAGCTCTCTGCAAAAAGCATCTGAAGGACATGCCCTGAGACACTTGCCCACATCTGCGGACCACCTGTGAATTCACTCCCCTCTGCAAAAAGCTTTTTTGGAAAAAGACTGAGCCCAGGGACCTAACTTTAAAAGTGCACGAAACTTCTGCCCACAGGTGAAGGCAGGATTCATGTGGACGCTGGGCTGGCTCTCTCTTCTGTTCCTGATTCATTCAACAACATTTTCCTCGACCGGTGGAAAAACACGCATCATAATCTCATCAGGAAGTTTCGCCCTCTGATATTGACCCATTTTGGGTCTGGAGAGGAGACGGATTCTCCCTGAGATTCGGGAGTGCTCAGACGGGACTTGGACTTTGCAGGCCTTAAGCATCTGAATGGTGAGCCGCCTGGGAAACTTTCATATGTTAATTGGTCTTAAGACCACAAGAAACTTAGAGACTTTAAAACTGAAAAATTGTATGAAGACCAGCCATCCATCAGGACCCATGCTCAGAGAAAAATATCCTTTTGAGAAACCTTAGGTTGATGTTAGATGCTTGTGTTATAGGTACTAAGAAGTTTTAGGTGCTAGGTTTCAGAGTTGGGGTTTGGGTTTAGGATTTGGTAATTTTATAGACAATTGTTATGTAATTGTTAAGTATTAATAAATATATGTGTGATAAATACAAATTTACTGTTACAGGATCCAATGACTTCTTTTAGCCTCTGAGGGCACGAATGTAGTGCATAGACATACGTTCAGGAGGAACACTCATACACATAAAAATTAATCATCATCATCATCCTTCTGTAGGGAGCCTTGGTCTGGTCCTCCATCTCTATGCTCCAGCCTTCCTTCCTCCTCACCAGCCAGCTCTTCCCATCTTGTGGCTGGGATGTGGGTTCCTTTCCCTCCCTGAGCTCTCACTAATCTGATGGCTCTCCTCAGCCAATCTAACATCACATTTCCAGGAAACCATGATTGCCTAACCAGTAGTATGGGTTCAGCTCTAGCTCTCTGCTACCTGCATAGAGATGCCAGAGATTCAAGAAATGTCATTCTGTGAGCACCGGCTGCTGGCATGAGGTAGGTTAGGGACACACACCCCAGACCCTTTGTTACATGAAGCATAGGTGTTTCCAAGGTCTGCTCTCTCCAGGTGGACTTTTCCTCAGCTCTGGGGTTACTGGGCAGATACAGACAGCATACCAAGAGAGTCAGAATCTATGTGAGTAGAGAGATTTATCTCTGAAACTGAACAGTATTATCTAGTGAGAACAGAGGTGAGAAAAGACCCTGTAGAAAAAAAAAATAGCTAATTAAACTATTTACCCATATTTATATTATCTTTAATTGGTTCGGCGGTGTTAATCCTTAACCCGCCATTATAAATGAATACACACAGGCACCGGGTGGATCTTAACAAGCCTAGACCTGGGTTGTGCAATCCTAGCCCATTTTAGCTAGCTCATAATTCTATTACCCAAATATAACCCCATATATACATATGTCCCTTTGGACTATTATTCTCCACACTAGGCCACGTGGAAGGATCTTCTTTAATCTACCCCATGGCGTGTCTTCCTTGTTTATTCCTGGCTTCTTCTCCAGTGTTCTTCCCAAGATGCTCTGTATCTCTCTAAAAGCCTGCGAACCTTAGTCCTGCCTACCTCTGTCTTTGCCCAATCTCCAGGCCTCGGCATTTATTTAACCAATCAGAGTCAATTAAGTAACAGACAGCAAGCAGGACCAATCAACATTTAGAATGCTTAACACCACCCCATCAAGACCTTATGGACTTGGACTCAGAAAGGGCAGAAGGAAGTCTTGCACAGCAGCTTCCCTCTGACTGGATGTGCCTACTGATGTGAGGGAATGACCCTAACCTCAGCATCAGTGAGTTTCCCTGACCTCAGGCTCCTCATGGCGTATCCAGGCCCCTGCTGCCACATGCTCACCTGACTCCCGTCTCTGCAGACCCAACTGTGTAATGGATAAGGTTTGAGTTTCATTGTATACAATGCACACTCTGTAACCAGGCAGATGTGAGGGCATCTTTCCTGCTCCTCTCTTTACTTATCTCTTGTCAGGGACCCACACCCACACACCAGGAGCTGACTAGGTGTCAGCTAAACATTCTCTAGGCTCTCCTTCCCTGCTTGCTCTTGCTGGCCTTTTCTCTCCCCTGCCATGGTATCTTCAGGACTCCCCCAAAGCCCAGCAAAGACCACATTGTAGCTGTAAAGCTCTTCTTCTCTGCCTCAGCAACTCACGTGAGAGGTGGAAAAAGCACATGTTCGAGCACGCAGGCTCTAGAAACATTGCCTGGGCTCGAGGGCTGGCTCTATAACCTTACAGGCAGACAACTGTGGGCAGGTTAACCACTCTATCCCCCGGAGCTTCTTCGCTAAAGTGGGGCCAGTAACAGTTCCTACTACATGAACTAAAGGAACATGCACACACAAGCAAAAATGAATGAATATGTATGTAAATGAACATTTATATGTTTTTATATGCATATATGTGTTGTATGCATATATATGTTGCTTAGAACAGCCTCTGGCACACTGCAGGTGTCATGCATGCATTTGCTATCATTGTTAACAGTATGTGTAGATCCTACAAGGCAGCGACAGCACTCCATATCCTCAGATTACCACAGCAGTGCCTGGGACATGACAGCAAAATCCTCTCATAGAAAGGCTTAGGAGTGGTACAACACTGGACTCAAATCCTGTCTGTGTGATCATGGATGAGTTAACAATAAGGACAATGAGGATCAGTCCCCTTATCTGAAACTTTGATGTGAGATTTGGAATATCTTGTTGAGGATAAGGGGTTTGCTTATAGAGTTCTCATCTGTGTAGTATCCAACCTCTGATAGCCTATCTTCTCTCAGCTTTGGCGAGAAAGAGGCCCCTGGTTCTTCTGGTCACTCTCTGGTGAGGTAAACACACTCAGTGCTGTAGGACTAACAGTCACAATCATGGTGTAGCAATGGAAATGCCAGCCTTTACTTTGAGGCAGGAATCTGATCTTGGCCCAAGCCAGAGGCATCTCGTTGCTGCCACAGCCCAAGCCTGCGGAGACCCGAAGGTTGGTTAGGAGTCCTGCAAGGAAGGGAAATGCTCCCTCCATGGTCACTACTGAGACAATGTGTATTGACTTCCTCTGGACTTTGAGTATTTCTGTCTTGTAGGCATTCCCAGGGCTACTCTTGGGATACTCTGAACCACAGGCTTGCATGCCATCAGCTTCCTTGACTTGCGTACAAACTTCTCCCCTTGAGTTGGCACTTTTCTCTCTCCCTGGTTTCTAAGCCATCACTTCCTTCCACTCCGCTAGGCTAAGGCTAGTCTCCCACCTAGATGGATCCCTTGACAGGATCCATACTGATCCTCCACCCCTTTCCAGCCAGGAGGAGTTCACAGAAATCAGTCACCTCTAAGCCTTTTGCACTGGAAGACCCCAGGATCACACACTGTGATGGCTGTTCATGGTTGTCAACTTGAATACATCTGGAATTAACTAAAACCCAAAACTGGCTGGGCACTCCTGTGAGGAATTTTTTTCTTAATTAAATCATTTGAAGTGGGAAGATCCAGTTTTAATACAGACCTTTGAGGTGGGAAGACCCACCTCTCCTCTGCCACACCTTCTGCTGGAAGCCTATATGAAAGACACGGAAGAAGAAAGTTGCTCTCTTTGCCCGCTTGCCCTTGCCTTGCTAGCAAGTCCATTCCTTCACTGGCGTTAGAGTCTACTTTCTTTGAGATTGCAGTGTGTGCTGAAGACCAGCTGAGACATCCAACCTCATGGACTGAACAACTACTGGATACTTGGACCTTCTGTTATATCAGCTATTATTAGATTATCTGGACAACAGGCTATAAGTCATTCTAATAAACCCCCTTCATAAATATGGATAGATTTGGCCTATGACTTCTGCTACTCTAAAGAACCCTAACTAATACAGCGATCAGTTTGTCACAAGCCTTTTTCAGGAAACTCAACCCCTTTGTCTCATGTGTCCCAGTACAGGGAGTCACACTGTCCTTTCCTCATTGCCTATTACACACCTACCTAGAAATGAGTTGGCAGAGGAGGAACCTCCTTGCCATGTAGGCTACAAACCAGAAACCTTTGCTATTTTAATCAGAAGAGAAAAGGGGATGAGTGCTTCTGGCCAGCCCCATGCACATTGTTAGAAAGATGCCAGATGACAACTGTGTCCTGCGTTGGGTGCAGAGACTAAAGCTCCATGTTAGAATTCCTGGACTCTTCCCTTGGTTGTTATTAATCTTTCAAAATTTTAATCACAGTAAACCACAGCCATGACTGTAATAGCCATCAGTGAGTTCTGCAAGGCCTTCTAGGCACTTCAAGAACCTAACAACTGGGATTTGGGGAACCTTCGAAACCTGCAGCTGTAGTTGGAGAGAGGGTGATATGGGCCTGCATCCCTCTAGGTTTTCAGTTGACTCACTCGCTTCAGCATTAGATGCTGGACAGATTCATAGGCCACAGGATAAGAATCCAGCTTGCCAGCCCTTGCCTACCCTTCACACTCATGCTTATTTTCATAGTGATAATTCCAAAGATCTCAGAGCCCCTGCCACTGCCTGAAGTCCAAAGGCTGTGGTCACCACCAGAGGCTTACAGCTGCCTGTTTGCCCAGAGATGACTCTGGCCAGGGAACAGAACTCTCTGGAAAAACCCATGTTGGTCAGAGCTTCCCTGCAGTTACCTTGATGGGGAAAAAGAAGGATTTAATTTACACTGTGGCTTCCAAATTTAGTTCCAGGATATCTTCTTGACAGGAGCAAACTGTGGTAAGAGCTCTGTAGACAAGAGGGTCAGAAGCAGCTCCCAGACTTCCTAAGCAAGAGAAAGCAGATGTCATGGGCCAGTCCATCGACGCACCATAAGGGACAGTCCTCAAAATTCTACTTTCTAATTTTCGCCTATCACATGCCTACTATGGAGGAGGGTTTGGGGCGTGTGACTAGGTTTGGAGGTACCGTGGGATAAATTCTGCATATAGTTTCCTTCCTTTGAGTGATGTAAATATGCTGTATGAGCTTTAGCCCAGGGGTGGTCTGACTGAGAACTGTCCCTCCATAGGCCCCGGTATTTGAACACTTGGCTCCTGGTTGATAGACCTGTTTGAGGAGTTTTGGTGGTACAGCTTTGATGGCATCACTAGAGTGATCTTTGAGTCACAGATTCCTGCTGTGACTGTCATGTCTACTGCTTACTGCCATGCCTCCTCGCCATGATGGACCTTTATCCCTCTGGAACCATAAGCCAAAACCATCTCTTCCTTCCATGAGTTCCCTTGGTTATGGTATTTTATCATAACAACAGAAGAAAAAAGAAAAAACCTAATGCAAGCCCCGAGTACCTGTTTACATTAGATCTATGATAACCAAGGCAACACCAAGCACCTGGAGTAATGGAGAGATGATAGAATCCTTTTTTTTACCCCCAGTTTTGTTTTTGAGAATAGTAACAGTGATTGCAGACCCTGATATTCAGGCAGGACCTCAGGTGAGATCTCCCCTTAATACTCCTATTTACAAAATCTGAAATTACTAGAGCAATCAATGAAAAGATAAATATTCATGTGGTTAAAAGATACCTGGATTACACAGTAAGTTAGTAGCAGAAGTTTCTAGGTATTTACCACTTGTCAAAACAGAAGACAGAAATTCCAAAGTGTTAGGAGCAATTGTTAGTTGAATGCCAATTATGAATGCCAAGAGACTACCTCAGAAGCATTTGGGGCAATCTCTGGAGAATCACAGTTTGCTTCACACACCGTTTCTATGAATGTCTTTTTTTTTTTTTTTAATGTACAGTAAGACTGGGCTGTAATTATGGGTATGGCATGGCTTGGTGAATTTTCTCCAGGGCCTGACAGTAGGAGCATTTCCTGTCTTCTTCAGATGCTAATCTCTCTGGAAGATTTTGTTTCCTGCATGTATTTCTTTTCTCTTAGTATGGAATATCCCAGCTGAATAGCCTTGAACAATAGAGATATTGATCACCTGTCCCATCAAGGAGTCTGCAGACAGGAAGTGCTCAGCTTGCTTAATTCCATGTGATAAAGTCACCAAAGGCCAGTTGTGTAATAGAAAGTAAGTTTATTGATAAGAATTTAAAATGTTTTGTTTGCTTTAATGTCTTTTGTCAAAAGATGTAAATACAACTATGTAATGTGAGAAGTTTAAGGTTATTTTAACATTTGCTTTAATGTATATTGATAAAAATTTAAAGTTAGTTTATGTATTGTACATAGACAATTTATTTACATTGTATATGTAGATATTATGTAGATTTATTTTTTATTTTACTAGAAGGGGGATATTAACAGTATCAGAAACTCCTATATATTTTCTAAATCTAATTTATCTAACCCCTACACAATTGCTTTCTGCTTTTCTCTGCTATCTGCAGTTTCAGCCTGGAACCTGCAAAGTAGAAGATGGGTGTGAACCCCCAGGCCCATGATGATCCCATCAGAATGGAAGACAACCTCTTTGCATGACTCTCTTTGTGTCAGAAAATCTTTCCCTGAAGGTCCATAGAAGAAGCATCTCCTTGCTAGTTCTTTAATCAAGACTGGATCACACATGCATTCAGCTGCAAGTCTGCTGGCATGTTAAGCTACCACATACACACATTCACCCAGCGCAGAAGGAAACTGAGACAGGATCTAGGTTCAGTTGTATGTGTCCCCGCCACAGGCAACTTCTCTTCCCACAGCATGCTCTGCACACAGTGGGGATTCAGCAAATGGAAAGCTAAGAAATGAGGCCTCTGAGTACCAGTGGGGGCCCGTGCTAACTTAGCCCCACCTCAGTTTCCTGTGGAGGATTTCTGATTTTGGCGCAGAAGTCTCCTCAGACCAAGAACCAGGCCTTATTTTCCTGGTAGCTGCTGACAATGAACCATGAGTATTTCCAGGCCTGCCATGTTATTGATCAGAATCCATTCAAGAGACTGACTTGCCCAGGCAAGAGAAGCCCAGAAATCCCTGCAGAAGAGCTCCGACACGACAAAGCTGATAGAAGCCTTGACCTCAGATCTGGAAATAGAAGGGCTTTTTTGGCCTTGCTGGGACATGGAGGAGAATGCTCTGAAGTTAAAACAGGTGCTTCACACAGTCCCTTTGGAAGAGCTAAAGCCAAATGGCTTTCAAGAGGCAAGAACAGTAATTCAGAAGCAAAGTAAGTCAGCGAGCCCCCTCCCCTGCAGAGACATAAAGACAAGGGGACACTCTGTTACCCTTCAAGGTGTCAATAGGGGCTCACTAAAACAGCTCAGCTTCTCCAACTTGCAGTGGTTAAAAAAATCTTGTTTAACTGAGGGGTCCTGTGGTCTTTGACAAGCATTCTTCTCGTGTACTTCCAACATCTCCCAAGAAGCCAGAGAGAAGTTGGGACTTCACCGGGGACCTCATCAAACAAGGAGACCAAAAGAAAATTTTGCCCTCCATACTCTGGGGTAAATGCCCTGGCAGGAGCAGACCATTTGAGCTGAAAGGATTAAAATGATAGTTGCTTTAAACCCAAGGAAACCAAAGCCTCAGGGACACACACACAGGTTCTGTGGTTCATTGGCCATGCGAATGAGCCTGCTTTCCACTCCTAATTAGCTACATAATCTTTAGGCAGGCTGATAAACACTTGGAATGCTAGTCTCTTCACCTGTAAAATGGAATTAATAGTGTTGAATGCACAGGGATGCTGTGAGCATTGGAGGAAAAGAGGTGTGTGGGAGGTATGGCACTTCCTGGAACAGGAAGTCTCTGCTCCGCTGCTCCACATATATACTTCCCATGAGGGTCTCTGGGGCAGCAGGGAGCTGGGCACATATGAGCTATTCTCTCCCTAATGCAACTCAGGGCAAAGAGCTAGGCAGGGGTTCCCAGCTATGAATATTGATCTTCAGAGAATGACATCAACCAAAGTCTAGATATGGGGTGGGTGTTGTGTAGAGCCTTCTGAGGACCCACAGCTGCCCCATTCCACCCTATTCCTCCAACCTGCTTTTGTCTCCATAAAGAGGCCATGCCTTGAGAAGATAGTCATAAGTACTGTCAAGTCTATGATTCATTTTTCCTTCTCTCTTTCCAGACACACCGGGTCTGCCCTGAAGAGGCTGTGTGACTGCTTCCAGATTCAGTCATTACCAGATCAGTTCTAGTCCTCAAGGACAATGGCCGCCATCTCTTCCTACCTACCACCTACCCTAAGGAGTGTCTGAAAAAGCCACACCATGGTTCCAAAGGTGATGCTCAATTTCTCTTTGGTTCTAAGTAGAACAATGGGTCTCGGGGATAGAGCACAACTCCACAATACATGAAACCCTGGGTTTAATCCATGGCACTTCCAAAAATAACAAGTAAATGAAAAAAATAAGTAAAGCAGTAGCTCACATGGACCCTTCTGGAAGACTGTCCTTGGCGAAGTCATTGTCTGTAAAGAGGAATCCCTCTGTCCTGGGCTCCTGTGTCCCTGCCACTTACTGCTATGTCATTCTGCAAACTTTCTGAAAATCTTCTCTTTGCATTGGAGGTATGTCCTGCAAAGGAAGCAAGCTTCAAGCACAGAGATACCCAGAAACCGTGGGGAGCTCTGGGGTGGCAGTTTGAATTCCTGCTTGTCCCATGGGACCTTGGCAAGAAGCATTTGCCTCTGTGTCCTCAGAGTTTGATGTGAAGATGTGATCGCCTCACGGGGGGGGCTTGTAAAGAACAACTTAACAGCAATTGTACTCCTAAGGCATTTGCAAAGTACCACACGAATAACTCCATACATAAGTGATTGCCATGAACATAACATGCTGTGGATGGCAGAGAAAAAGTCCATTGCTACAAGCAGAGACACAGGTCTCCATGCCAGGAAGCAAAATCCCTAAGAGAGAGATGCCTGCGGTGTGCTGCGAATTAAAAAGATCAGCCAAGACTTTTCCCCTGCCATCACCACACTCAGACAGCAAGAGATGCATAGATGTGTTCTGAAAGCCACCATCAGTCAGATCCACTTAAAATACCTGAACAGCCCTAGTGTGGGCATTTATGGTGGTTTTGATTCTATTGACTGCTGCCTTTAAATATTCTGAAGAGTGAAGACAATAAGACATGAACATGAATTTTCAATCTTATCTTCAGTTGTTAAGTCCTCACTCATTGATTACCTAGAGAGATTTCTTATATTTTTGGTTGTGAGCCTAGCCTTTTACGGCTGAGCCATCTCTCCAGCCCCTAGAGAGACGTCTTAAGGAGGACTCTGCCTTCACCTTACATTGAAGCATTTAGGTTAGCTGGATGTCATTTTCAGTCAGGCACGTGGTACATACTTATACTCCCAGGACTTGAGATACCAAGGCAGGAGAATCTCTAGTTGAAGGCCAATCTGGGTTATACAGTCAGAACCTTCAAAAAAAAAAAGCAAACAAACACCACACAAAGCAAAAAGAAAAGAAGTCAATTGTAAAGGTAGTTCAAACCAGCTCCCACTCCTGGCACACTCGCATGCACACACACACACACATATGTGCATGCACACTTGCAGACACACACAAACAAGACACATACACGTAAGCAAGACACACACAAACATATTAACACACACACTCACACCACACACACTCACACACATGCACACCAGCTTAAACCTCCCACTTGGCACCTCAGGTTCTACTGTGGGTCCCTACTACTCAGGCAAGCCCTGACTTTTACTACAGAAAGTAGACAACATCTAATTTGTTTACACTTAGAGTGAACACACCTGATAGCTTCAACATAAATGTCTCCCTCTGCACACATTTAAAAATGTAATCCAACCTATTCCAAAACATCTTAAATTTTCACTGCAAACAGAGTGCTCAGCCACTGAATCCTTCCACAGCCCAGGACCCTTCACTTCCACAGAGTTCAGAGAAACAGAGTAAAGGACAGAGCAGAAAAAGGCATCACCATTTACCACGACAAAGAAAGTTGTCATAGTGGTCTAAATAAGTACCTTCTGGTGTCAAGAATGCAGAGATAAAATGAAAGGTTAATTGGATGAACACATTTCCAGGCTTTCTGTGTATGAGTTTTACTTGTAGTACTGACAAGAGGGAATGCTTTCAGTGTGTGCTCTGTGTCTATGCTGAATCCTGGGCTGAATATTCACATACTCCTCCATCCACTTCACAGAAACCCAGGCCAGCAGATGCCACTGGTACCCAATTTACAGATGACAAAAATTCTCTTTCTGCTACCACTAATATTTCATTTTCATCAAGTTTGATAAAGCTGGACTTCAGCTCAGCCGGAGAAAGAGTTTTCTGTACTTTTCCCACGCCCCTCCTCTTCATCCCTTGGATCAGAGTGCAGACTTCCAGAAGGTAGGTCCTCTGCCAAGGTGACCCAGAATCCCGGCGACTGAAAGCTCACTAGCCAAGAGTATCAGGACCAAAAAACCAAGTGGCACTCTGACTGTGTCAGTCACACTTTCCTGTTGGGCTTATGCTAACATTTTTGGTTTGGTTAATGATACTGAAAAGAGCTTGCTGAACCTGATTGTGCTGATCCCTGGACTCTGTCAAGAGAGAGACCACAGCCATCCACTTCAACCTCACACTCACTATCTCTAACCTTTATACCATGGCTCTGCTTTTTCTATCTGACTCCATGGGGTCCTACTTCTTGGACCATCTATCCAGTTCAACCCTTGTCTCTGTTTCCTTTTTGATCATTGGCTAACATTCTCTTACTCCCCACATTATTCCTCTAAAGATTCTCAGCCCTCCATGCGGACCTCCCAAACTGAGAATGCGAAGGAGGCATGGGCTTCTACGACAGAGAAAGGGAAGGAACATTAAAGGGGTGGACATTTGGCAACTGTCAGTCTTTACAACATATGACTTATTAACTCCACATTTTATCCCAGAAATAGATTAAAGAACACCATGAGACTGCATAAAAGACCAACTTATTGAGAGTGAGGAGTAGAAGCTAGAAAAAAAAAAGAAGTAACAAGCCACAGAAACTAAAATTCAAGTGCAAAGTGTGCTATATAAATTCTTCATTAGGTGTGAGCCATTGTGGCATCATTTCTAATGTCTCCTGTGCATGGTAGGGAAAGAGAGCCTTGGGGTTTATCGGAGGAAACCATTGCCATTTTCAGCCCAGGGTAAGAAAAGACCAAAAGTTGACCAGTTCATCCAAAGCACTGCTAACAGGTGGCAAGAGAGATTTGAAATTCAATGTCTTATATTTATATTTTCTGAACTCCAGTGTCAACTAGGGCCACAGCCTCTTCCTGAATTCCTGGCCCATCAGCATCCATCAGTTGTCATGGTCACCATGGTCAAATGGGAAGGACAGAGTTCTGTATTTAAACGTAGAGTTGGTGAGTTTAGGGTCAGTGGGTGCTTGTAGGTAAATGCATACAGCTGCATCAGCTCTTGGGTAATAGTGCTGACTTTTTGTGGGGGAGGTGGGCGTGTTTTAGAGAGGAATTATCTCACTCACTCAGAGCACAAAGAGAACAGCTGGCCAGTGTGGTCCTGTCTCTCCTGAGACTGAGGGAAGCAAGCTATGGCTGTCATTCTATCCTAGTAAGAGCCAGAAACCAACCCACTTCCCATTCAAGGCAGAACCAAAGGACTGAGGAAAAGGAAGCCCTCCAAGATGCCCCTCACTTCTCTGTGACTGCCCTGTTCCCTGCTTCACCTAGAAGGCAGTGTATATAATTAATAGGCTCATCATGTGGGGAGATAACATTAGCCTCACCATTGCATCTTACTAAATACGTCATTTTAAACTAATTACCGTGCACTCTAGGAAGAATTAGCTCTGGTTGACTCTTCCGTTCATGCTGATTATGAAGTTGGCAGAATTCATTAGTCCTGTAGATAAACCACTGAGTAGAGATGAGCTTACTCTCCCTCTCACGTTGGATTGCTACTGGAAGCCTAGGTACACTGGAACAATAACATCTGGAGAAGCTTCAGCCTGCAGTGAGCAACATGGCTTGGGGAACATGACTGACCTCACAGGCAAGGTCCTCCCAGCATGAGTGCTGCAGCAAGGGCAGATAGCCTCCTTCTTGCTTGACTTTGTCCCTTCGCCTCTCTAGGGATCCCTGGGGAAAATTGTAAATTAGCATGTCAGCTACTTCCCTCTGGACCCAAGAGTCTCAGAGTTCAATGGAAAGGATGTTCTGAGCAGAAGGGCATAATGCTCTCAACAATTACTCTAGTTGTACAGGGACAACAAGTTGCAGAGTGCCACGTCAGAGCAATGGCTAGTGTGATAGCGGCCATGTGAATAGCCACAGGCTTCAGGTCTCCTCTCTCATTAACCTCACCAAGCCTCAGTACCTCTAAGCATTAATAACTAAATTCCATGGACCATCTTCCAAATTCTGGGCATTGCTCTGAACACAGGAGAAATTGGTATCATTCTGACCACCCAATTCTATGAACTCATTGCATTTCTCACTTCCAGTTAAGAAAGCCTAGGGACAGTGTGGTGGTGTGAATGAAATGGCCCCCGTAGGCTCATAGGGAGTGGCATTACTTGAAAGGGTTAGGGGGTGTGGCCTTGTTAGAGGAAGTGTGCCACTGGCTGTGGGCTTTGAGGTTTCAGAGCCTCAAGCTAGGCCCAGTGGCTCACTCTCTTTTCCTGCGCCTACCTATCCAGATGTTGAACTCTCAGCTCCTTCTCCAGTGCCATGTTTGTCTGTGTGCTACCATGCTTCCTGCCATGACTAAACCTCTGAACTGTAAGCTGGCCCCAATTAAATGCTTTCCTTTATTTCCATGGTCATGGTGTCTCTTCACAGCAATGGGACACTGACTAAGATAGAAGTTGGTACCAGGAATGGGGTATTGCTGTGATAGGACTGACTATGTTTCTGTTTGGAGGAATGTGGACTTTGGGACTTTGGATTAGTAAAGCAGTGGAATGCTTTCAGCAGGGTTTAATGGGTCATGCTAGTAGGAACATGAGAGAGAGTGGTGTTGGGGGTAATTGTAACTGTGGAGGCCTGGCTCAAGAAGTTTGAGAGGAGAAGACTATTAGTGTGTGTCCTGGAGACTATTCTGTGACATTTTGGCAAATAATGTGCTTCTTTCTGCCCTTGTCTAAAAAATATGCCAAGTCTAAATTGAAGAGTTTTGTATTAACAGCTTTGGCAGAGGATGTTTCAAAATAGCCTAGTGTTGACTCTGTCTTGTGGATGTTAGTGGTCACTCTAATGAGGGTCTATAATGAGAAAGAGAAGCTGAGCAAGAAAAATACAAAATGTGCAGTTTGAGGATAGAGGGGGCACCAGGAAGTTTAATGGAGCTAAGTCCTGTGTTCAAGGAGATAAATAGATGAAAGAAAATCCTTATGCTACATGGAATAAAGGGAGTGGAGACCTCAGAGCAAGACCCCACCCAGCTAAGCTTGTGAAAAGGAATTAAAGAAAATCTTAGGAGTGGGCTTGCTGTCACAAGCCCACTTTAATCCCAGCACTAGGAAGGCAGACTCTGAATTCAAGGTCAGCCTGGTCTACAGAGCAAGCTCCATGACAGCCAAGCTTAGGTAGTGAAGAAAATCATTGAGAACAGAAAGCTGGTGGAGAGGTAACTGAACAAGGGGGCCATGTTCCAGCCCCAGCAAGCAGCAGAACTTGGCAGCTTTGGCCGTGTAGTTCTGGCTTTAGGGTAAACAACATATGAAAGGAGTTATGGAATCTCCCTCCACGACTAAGGAAAGCCACTGAGACCAGGAATGTGGCAGGAATCTTCCATCATGGAGGCCCAGGGAGGCAAGTGTGTGAAGTTGTGAAGCTGAAGCCTGGATTTTGTTGGAGACCCCAAGATGTTGAAGATGCCAGAGCCGTGGAATACCTGCCAAGAACTGCTAACAGAGAGTAGAACTAGCCCAAGAGAAGAAGGTAAACCCAAGGCCTTGTGTGCTGGACACATCTCCAGCACGATGTTCTCACTGCATGTTGCATTCCATACATTTGCAAGTTAGTCTCTAATGATTCTGCAGGCTAAACAAAACAAAAGAATTTGTGGATGCCAAATTTAAACTGAACAACCAGCACCCCTGAAGTTCTTAAGAGTCTGCATGAAGGAGTACCAAGAGCCTGAGAAAGGAGGGCAAGAGTACAGGATGAAGTGGGTCTTTCCAAAGTGGGGGGGGGGGGGGGAGTCCCAGAGACTCTAAGTCTATAAGTCGCTGGTCCCAAGGGCAGAGAGTGTTGGAGCTACATTACTGCATCTTGGGTAGTCCATGGGGCATATCTCCTGGGCAGGTAATCTCTAATCCTACTCTGATTGGAGGAAAAGCAGGGGAAACAGGAAGTAAATGAATAGCCTAAACCAGGCAAAGGGAGTGATACCAGGACTGGAAGCCCAGAAAGACCCCACTGTCTCCCCCAAAGCTCAAAGAGAATCAGAGACAAGATAAAAATGAGCACAGGGCAGCTGGACCTGGTCCCACAGGTGAAAGAGACTAACAAAGGGAGTCCTGAGAGATGCCGTTGAAGAGAGAGTGGCCTGAGATGCCTGGGAAAGGAATGGAAAGTAAATGCTGAGACAGCCAAGATGATACTGCTTCAGCCTGCAGAGGGTTGGCTTCCAGAAACCTAGCTACATACAGGAGGCTTCTGGCTACTTCCGTGAATGATCTTGCCCCATTCCAGACTTCAGCGAAGCCTGCCTTCTCCACACCAGGAGAAACAGGGTGATAGCCTGAGTTGCAGCTATGGGAAGGAAAGTCTTGGTGATGGGCTAGCCCAGAGGATGAGGAAGAGAAATAATCAAAGATGACTACATGTGACCAGATGGCAGGATGGTAGCAGTAAGTGGTATTGTGGATGGGGGACAAAAAAGGAATGGGTTCAGCTGGGGACGTGGAGAATTCCAGCCCAGTTCTACAGACCCTTTCTCTCCCTTCAAACCTTCTCTTTCTTCAAGGCTGAAGAACAACCTCAGGAGATTTCAGAGGCAGATGAAAACTCAAGATCATGTAAGAGAAACTGGGCAGGAATGACTTAGTAATAGGAGGGCATCAAGGAACCTGAAAGCAGAAGCCTGGGAAGTCTGTTAGTTACTTCTCTCCCTGCTGCAACTTGGGCAAGGAAGGATTTATTTTGGCTCATGGTTTGAGGGGATAGAGTCTATAGTGTCGAAGACATGGCAGCAGGCGGCTCCTCCACGGGCAGCAGGCAGCTTCTCAATGGGCAGCAGAGGCATGAGGCTGCTTGCTCACATCTCATTGTGGTACATTTACACAATGGAGTAATGAGAAAGTAAAGAAAGGAGACTCCTGATGCTCAGCCAGCATTCTCCTTTCCCGGCTTTGATTTGGTCACCAGCAGACATTCAGGGTGGCTCTTGTTCTCAAGGTTCATCTTTCCTAGAAATGTCCTCAATACATCACTCAAGGGGTTGACATGGATGTTCACGATCACTGAGAAAAAGAGAGAAGCCTAGGAAATCATGACAGAGTAAAATGAGGATGGTATGGCCCTGGCCCCTCACAATGGGGAGGTCACCCACGGGTAAGTGACGTAAACAAAGAACTCTGGAAGAGATGGGCAAGAAATGGAGGTGAGGATGGTAAGAAAATGGTGACCTAGAGTGTGCAAAGTTCCTTCAACTCCAAGGGCCCATATGGGAAATAAGAATTTCTGTCCCTACAGGAGTACTAAAAATGCAAATATTTTGAGTTATTAAAACATAATTTGTAAAGCCGGGCGGTGGTGGCGCACGCCTTTAATCCCAGCACTTGGGAGGCAGAGACAGGCGGATCTTTGTGAGTTCGAGGCCAGCCTGGTCTACAAAAGTGAGTCCAGGACAGCCAAGGATACACAGAGAAACCCTGTCTCGAAAAACCAAAAATAAAAAAAAAAAATAAAAAAAATAAAAAAAAAAAAAAAAAAAAAAACATAATTTGTAATATATACCTCAGATTATTATGCCTGCATTCTTCAAATTAGTTCCTTCTAATGAACTAAAATAGTCTTTTTCATCATTTTATAATCACAGATTACTGAAATATTAAAAACAGATAAATTCTCAGTTAACAACAGGTCCACCCTTCAACTGTTCCAGCTCAAAGCATTGCCATCCTATTATTCCTTTATATTCATTATAGCAGGAAGATTTGATCAGTTCTCCATGCCAGTTCTCCATGCCTGTCCAGAATTTGTCCCTATCTCCATAGATCTAAACTGTCCCATACCACTGTCCCCTCTCACCTGGGTTGTGCCCACACCCTCCTGCCAGTGTCTATGCTGTTCCTCATTTCTCAAGTCCCTGGCCAATCAATACCGAGAAAGTACAAGTGGAGCTTTGTCACTCTAGCTTGAACCCTCCAAGGACTTCTGTCCTTGCCTGTTTACGTTGCAACAAAGTAATTTAGTGTGGAACTTCTCATGCAGACTAAGAAATACAAAATTTCAGGCAAGCTCAGTGTCTGGTGGGGGCTCTCTTGCAGGTTCCTCCCATGGTGGAAAGGCGCAAATCCATTCATAAGGCCACAGCCCCTGTGGCTTCATCACTCTCCCAGGTCCTCATCTCGAATAGCACCACAACAGGGAATTGGGCTTCCACATGAATTCTGACAGGACATTGTCATTCAAACCAGAGCAACTTCCCGTTTCTGCCCAAAGGCTTGATATGATCCTACTCCCCATCTTCCTCCTTGCTGGTCTTCAGACTTGCTGCATCTGAGTTTCCTGTGCTTCTTATGTCTGCAGCACCCATCTGAATAGTACGCACTAGGTTCCTTGTGTTCTCCACATCTTTATTCAAATGCCGTAATCTCAGGGTCACCTTTTCAGAACTTTCTATTTAAAAGTAAACACTTACATATACACACATACACACACAAACATGTACACATATCACATATTATAGGAAGAGACATAAAATACATAAAATATGGGTGGAAAAGAGATATGGAGTATATGTGTGTATGTGTGTGTGTGTGACAGAGAGAAAGAGAGAGAGAGAATTTACTCATTTGTTATCTGTTCCCTCAACTTGAATGTGGCTCTCCAGAGACAGGGACCCTGAGGCTAGAAAGAGCCTAACACCCTGTAGGTGCTCAAAAAAACTGCCATGGATTGACTTTCAAGTTCAAGAGACTCATTGACCCCTGAAGTTGCTGCTGAGATGGGAACTCCATGGGAGACCTGGCTGCACCAGAGACTGTCAATAGGAGGACAGTAGTCAAACCCGCTGCAGCTTCCTCAGTAATGTGCAGCTTCAGCCTCCTTACCATATAGCTGCATAGCTGCTTCCTCCTCAAGACCCCAGCTCCATAGTGGTCTGAGATTCAACTTACTGGGATCTTCCCAGTGAGTTCCTAAGTTTTAATAACCCTGGCGATGGCTGGACAGTTGTGTGTGCCTGTACTCCCAGCTACTCAGGAGCAAAACTCCAGTCTAGACCACATAGCAAGACCCAGTCAATATATTTCCAACCTAGTGCCTTTGCTCACTGAAATTCCTGCAGCGGGCACCTCCATGGAACCTTGAAGTTCTCGTTTTATCCATTCAGCTTCTAGTTAAAACTTCCTAGCCTATTTAAATGTATTGTACCCCATTTCTTCTGTTCAAATAACTGCTATGGTTTCTACCCCCCCTCCTGCACATACACACAAAGAACAGAGTGGAGACAGTCCAAACTCAGGATAACACCTATAGCCTCCCTTCCTAAGCTTCTGCCAGGAACCTGAGTCTATAAAAAACAGCTATGTCTCCCTTGGCCTCACAGCCTAGGGGGGTAACTCTTGCTTTACATTCTCCATCGTCCTATGGAACCCCCCTAAACCCTAAGACGAAGCTCGGGTTCCCCATGCCTTCATGGCTCCTTGCACATACCTCCTTCTTGACTCCTTTCATTGTTTGAGGCTACTTGTTTTGATATTGCTTACCCTTGGTGACACATCTAAAATCAGGCTCCTGTCTTATTCTACTCATGGTCCTGCTGTCTGGAATACTTCCTAGCACATAGTAGATGTTCAGTAAGGCTAAGCTTATTAGACTCAGTAAGGCACTGAGTCAAATAAACATTTGATAGCCCAAATATTACCATATGATATAAAACTCATTTTTATATGCTGTTCATATTGGTGTAAATTAAAAAAAAATCCAGGTGGCAGTGAAAAGAAAGAGAGAGGGATCCAGAATCTCCGCTTTAATCACCACCATGCAAATTGGGACTTTCAGATGTGAAGACACGCAAGTCCCCAGTGAGTCTCCTGCCTCGTAATGCTGGGCTATAATTATGTTTGCATTGAGTCTGCATGTTATTATTTACATTTCTGTGCTGGTGTTTGCTCAGTTGGCACGGTTCCCAAGGAAGCCCTTCCAATCCCAGTCCAGAGACTGATGCATAGCTCCCAGAAGGGCTGCTGAGGTCCTCAGAGAGAGAGGCCTTGCTCCGGGGCTAGAAGGCTTGTATCAGCTAGGGATCATCTTCCCCAGCTCCATCTGTTTGTCTCCTCTGTCTCTTGCCCTGGCCTTTGCTCTCATCCTGGAAGCTTCCATTGGAATCACTTGTGCAATAGATAAGGACCCCGGTTAGAGCTGCTTGTGCAGGTCTTTACCCCGGTGCAACTGGGAAGTGCATTGTTGTGTAATCCAGAAATTAATTAGCAGTAAATGTTTCAGGAATGCAGGTGGAAGTGGGAGCCCACTGTGCTGTCAGCCATGCAGCTGGATTCCTTTCTAGCTCCTGGGACCCTTTCTAGTACATTCTCTACAACGGAGTTAGTTACTGGGGGGCCTTTCTTCCCCACCCTGGGTAAATGGGGAGGACATAACTGGAAACACCACAGGCTGGGCTTTTGGCCATTGCCTGACAGCAACTATGAAAGGTGTTTCTTGGCTACAGGGCTCTTGGGGTTCCAGTCAAGCTAATGGGCGGGGGTGGGGGATGGGGGGGCAGACATTGCCAAGCAACCTGAAGCTTAAAGAAAGTTAAGTAGCCTGCAATAAGTTTCTGTTGAAGGAGAGGGGAAAACATCATGTGGCTTAGCATAGTTTAGTTCATGAACAAAGACAGGACTAAGCATGGGAACTGTTGCTTTCTCGCCCAGGGTATGTGGCTGGACTACAGTGGCAGGCTTGGAGACTCCTCGATACTGTGAATCCTCTAGAAGCATAGGAATCTCCAACTAGACATATCTTCCTGGCCCCTGCCCTTCCCTGTGCTGTCACCTCCTTATAGACTACCCTCCCCCTCACCAGTGTCTCAAACATCCCTAGAGATATGAGGTATGCCAGGAAAGTGAATGACTGAAGAACCATCCACAAAGTCCCTACCCTTCCAGCATGAAGCCCCTGTTTTCTGAGTTACCATTAGCCTCACTGTCTGCTTGACTGGCCTTTTCTGTCCCTTCTTGCCATGCTTAGGTCACTGTTGGTTTTAATGACTGCTACTCCTGTACGAGTGTCTCCCTCTATGGACGGTGGCCATACATACCTGCCCTATGCATTCCACTTGCAACTCCCTGGGTCATCAAGGCTGGGCCTGACACGTGGCTGCTGCTTAAGACACATTTATTGGTTGAATGGTTGAGGTGATGACTGGTTTCTATTCCAGGTGACCAGGAGGAGATGGGAATTGGGAACGAGGGAGTCCAAGGTGCAGACCCACACTAATAATCCATGATGTCCTGGAAGAGATTCCCCAGCAATCCTTTCCAGAGCTAAGGAGTCTTTCGAGTGCAGGACAGTTAGGGCTGGAATTGCAACATCAGATTATGTCTCTCATCTTACTTGGTTCAACAAGCCTGAGGTGAGGTGACCTGCAGCACTGTGGGAAGATCCTGGAGCATCCCCATCTGCTTTCTCTGTTAACCCGCCATTCCGTCCAGAACACTCAAAAGCTGCTGAGCCTTAGCGGCGCCCCTCGTGCAGTGTAATTTTCAGAGCCTCAGAAGGCAGGAGCGCGGAGGTTGGGCCGGGGGAGGTGAGGCAGGCGCTGGGACAGCTGTGCTCACGCTGCTCACAGGAGCATTTGATGAGACAACTTTGAGAAGCCTGCTGAACCTCAGGGTCCTCAGGCTTGAAATTAATTCATGGAAGGCAGGCAAGCCTCAAAATCAGCAGGAGACTGAAACCCTGCTGCTAACCAGCAGCAACAACTGAGCTCAGGGTTGGCTTCTTAGAGCCGCGGCTTCCCAGCTGTACCCACAGACCCTCCCAAGGTCCCGTAACACGTGTGTCTCTGTGTGTTATCAGCCCATTTTACCGACAAAAAGGCACAAAACTGACGGCAAGATGTGGACAACTGTTTGAGATGTGCTCTGTTTGAGTAAATGAAGGAATTAGTCACAGGAAATCTCAGCCCAGGGAGACCCTTTTGGACTCCATTTCTTTGCTTTAGCATGCGAAAAATTCACAGGACCTCAAGACTAGCAAGCTGTTTTTTTAATGATGTCTCGTCCACCGATAGTTAGCCTTGTGCTCTGCGGCCTCGGAATTGACTATACATACTAGCAGCAGGGAGGGACAAGGCTTCTTTGTACTGCTGCAACCTCCACCCTGAACTCTAGCTCGGGCTTTTCTTGTCTGAAAGGTTGGAGGGGGGAGTGGTGTAGGGAGATGAGAAAGTGGTGGGAAGGAAAGAAGAGTTTTTAGAAGCCAGGAAGGACATGCTACTAGCAGGACCCGTTTCCCATCCCTGGGAGGGGACTCAGAGAAAGAAAAAGATTGAGAAAGAAAGACTGAGTGTGGGAGCTGGGCAGGGACCTTTAGCCCAGATAGACCCGAGTTATCAGGCCCAGGAGATAGAGGCCCCCAGCAAGGATAGGCGGGCTTAGACAGTAACCCTGTGGAAATGAAAATGACACACCCTTTCTCACTCTACTGTGTGGCCCTAGGGGCGGAGGGGAGGGCGGGGCAGATAGAATGGGAGCCCTGTGTGAGATTTAATTAGACTGAGAAACAAACGTGTAGAACAAATTCACGTCGCCAGCGTTCTCTTTTAAAACTCCAATTATTCCTTACTCACTCAGATGCATGAAAAAAGGAAGTCTGCTGCAATAGATTGCAGAGTGCCTGACAGGGGAGTAGTTGAATCGCCTTCGGAATAAACCAACTATAAAAAAAGATGTAGATGTTGATGTCTATCAAAGATATTTGAATAGAGATTGGCTACTGAACGTGATTAAAGAGTTACTGTTAGTTTTGTTGCATTGGACCAGGGGCTGCAGCTGTATAATAGAGTGTCTTTTCACAAGGAAGTGTACAATAAAGTAAAATGTCAGATACCATGGCATGATAGTTGGTTGACATTTTACTCTAGCAAAAATGTCTTCAGCACAAGAAAAAAAAAGATATAGCAAAACATTAAAAATTGTTCAGTGTATTTGGTAATATATAGGGCTTTGGTACACTGTTGTTTCAATTTTATTTATATTAGACTTGTATAAATATATGCATGATGGCATTTTATATATTTTAATAATTAAATAATAGTAAGTTGATTTCTATAGAAAGTAATGTATATAGAGTTGGACGTGGTGAAACACATGTATAACCCTGGCACTTGGGATTTGCAGGCAGGACGAGAGAAGTGAAGCTGTGAGGCTGAAGCCACTTTGGCTACATAGGGAGACCTGGCTAGGGATGCAAGCAACTGAAGCTCTTGCCTAACATGAGGAGCCATCCCAAGTGCCACAAAGAAAGAGAGGGGGAGGGAAGAGGGAAAGAGAGGGTGAAGGAGTAAGAGGAAGAAGAGAATGAGAAGGGAGGAGATGGAGGGAAGGAAGGGAGATGGGTTGGTGGCACAGCAGGATAGTAGAGCGTGAGCTTGTCAGGAGTGAGGCTTTGAAGCTCCGAGTTTGACTCCTGACATCATAACAATATTAAATTTACAAAGAATAAGTTTATAAATAAAAGAATATATATGCAAATATATATTTACACAGTATTCAGTAACTCAAGAGTCTTGTACATCCTAGTACCCTACAACCAAGCTGTGTTCCAACACTTCCTTTACTTTTTATTTTAATTGCCCTGGGAGGCCTTGAACTTGTAACCCTCCTGCTTCATCCTCCTGAGTAGCTGGAATTACAGGCCTGCACTACCAATCTTGCCAGAATATAATCGTTTTAAGCATCAGTAGACAGCAGTTAATTACAGGCTCTCCCACTGTGCTTATAGCCTCAGATCTGTTTTGGGAGACTACACAGAGAGAGGAAACACATTATCAGCTTTAAATAGCCCTGTGGAGGGGGCAGTGCTGCCTTGTTTCCACTCCCCCATAAGGCCCTCCTTAGGCAACTGGTGAACCAAGACAGGCCTTCCCAAATTGTGAGGAGCCAACATCTATCCCCACAAGATGCAAATGCCTCATTATCACCTTTTCCCCCACTGGTGGGCCCTCCTTCTCCATGCACTAGACAGGCACTTTTCTTTACCCTGGATCTATTAGTCTGTCCACACGCAATGCAGACATTTATCCTTCACAGTTCTGGAGTCTGGGAAGTCCATCATGATGGTGCTGTCAGATTAGATGTCTAATGAGAACATAGTTCCTTATTTATAGGGGTCTGACTTTCTACTCTCCTCACACAGTGAGTGGAACCAGGGAGCTCTCTAGGGTCTCTTTACAAGAACACTAAACCCACTGTGTATGTTCCATGGCCATGATAGAATTAGTTCTAACAGCAAAATGATTTTGGGGGAGGGGACACAAACTCTGGTCTAAAGCACCTGCTATGCTATAGATGGACTTATAGTCACATGGGACTAAAGAATAGAGTAACAGTGACAGATAAATCCCCTTAGTGAGTCCTGCAGATGTTATCTTTTCTGAAATCAAAGAGGTCATGGATAGCAGAAGACTTGGTTACTCCCCATCTGTTTAACAAGTCATGAGGTCCCCCACATCTCTGACTAGAGTACATGATTAAGGTACAGAAGGGAGACAGACACTCATCTATAACTCAAGAATCTTGTGGGAGAAGAGTAGTCAGGCAGGCAGAGGACTGGGAGGACAGCCATATCCTGGGGCAGGGCTGCAAGTGGATGGGACTCAGAAGAATTGCAACAGGTAAAACTAAACCGATGATGACTACGATGACGACGACAACATCTGAGGACCCAGGCAGGTTGAAATGGACAGAAGAAAGTCCATCCATTAAGCCTGGCTGAGCAGAGAATGCACAGCTGACTGAACCAAGAAGGCTTCGTCCTAGAGACACACGGAAGAGTAATGGCATGGGGGTGGGGAAAGAGCCAGAGAGGGACTACCTGAGTGAGGTGGAGATACTCTTGGCCAGTTGAATTGGACCTAGGTGCTACTCCAAAGAGCCAGCCTGGAAGGACTATGGGCCTCTAGATAGACTGTGTGTCCAATTCTCCCAGCCTTACTCCAAGCTGCTTCTGTGATTATACATAATTATAATAAGCCCTGCCTAGGCAGGAGGATGTGAGGAGAAAGCTAATTCGCAAGCTTGTCTCAATGTGATGTTCTTGCTGCTATGGAGTTACCCAGAATACAAGGTACACTCAGAATGCCTCCCACCTAAATGCCAGCTTCCCAGTTCCTGGAGGGCTCCAATGAGTCTGGGGCTTGTATGTGGCCTTTGTTTCATCCTATTGAGTAATGAGTAATAAACTGTGCCTTTAAGAAGTGAAGTGAATGGCCGAGTGACAAGGGAGGATTAGCTACAATAAGTGATGAGAACCCTGCCCCTCCACCCCGGATGCCCCTTCAAGCTGAGTTAAGCATCCCACTACACTGTTTTATTCTCCTCATGGGGCATGGGAGAATCCAGGAACTCTCAGAAAATAAGTGCACAAATCAAAGATCTGTTTGTTTGAGGGTCAGCCCATGGGGCCACAACTTCCTCTGCTTTAGGCATCGGAGGTGGGGCTGGTGAGAGGAAGCACTCAGAAGGGACCCTGAAGGAATCACATGATTCCAAGAGAAGCATGCCCTTCACACTGGATAGAGTCCTGGCTTCAGTGCATCTGTATGCCAACTGATTCAGGCTGGGCTCATGATGCTGGAAACTCCTGTGTCATCTGTGTGTGACCAGTGAAAATCCATCCCATGTACCCAGACACCAAATAAAGTTCCTGATGGTCAGACCCTCCTCACTGGCAAGGATGTAACCTTGTTTATTGCCCTCTTTGTATCAGACACTGTACTAGGCTCTGTGGAGGGGAGGGTGGCAGGAAAACAGTATTCCTGCATCCACAGCCTATCCAGTGGGAACGTGCAAGGCCAGCAGGTCAACAGGATAATTCAGTATTGTGGCAATGACTCCGATGGAGACATGGGGATTCTGTGGAGGCATTATGGCTTCTGAGATGCAGCCACCTCTAAGGGAAGCTTTTGTGTGGATATGGGTATAGCCTTCAAAGGCCCGCATTCTAAGACTCTCAGTTCCCAAGATGCTGCTATTGAGAGATGGTAGAATCTGTAGTTGGTAAGTTCTTAGGACAGACCCTTACAGCTGAGTCTTCAAAGGGGATTTGGGACTCCACCCGTGGCCTCCCTCTCTGCTTCCTGGCACATGATGTGGCTTGTCCACTCCACTGCTTGCTCCTACCACAACATGCTGCTGTCCCTGGGGACCTAAAGGTATGAGATTTCCTGATCTTGATGAGAACCTCCAAACTACAAAGAAAATAAACTTTTCTCTTTATAAATATATTGTTGTGGTATTTCATTATAGTGACAGAAAGCTGACTAAAGCAAGGAGCAAGGGAGAGGATGTGCCTAAAGCAACATTTCTAATGCCTTCATCTGGGAGAAGACAGAGAAAGGAAAGCCTGAAGCAAACTCTAACGAGTTAGAGCACTGGGATCCTCGGCCCGCTCCATGGTGGAATGGAAGACATCAAAGCAAATGCCACTTCTGTAATGAGACAGTTTTACTACCAATCCATTCCCTAAAGTAAGTGAAGCCTACAGGCTTAATACAAAAATACTTGCAAGTTGATTATAATGCAGCCACATAAAACAACACATTTTCTAAACAGTCCACACACAGTAGATTCCATACACTGAACTCAGAATTTTGATTTATAACCAGACTAGTGATAAGCTGTTTCTCACAGTGCTGGGCCATGACCTCAACAGCTCTAGATCAGGGACTTGTTCACAAGGAGGAGAAGATGCCACAGTACCGTTCAACATTGTAGCCTTAGTCTGCTTTCTATGACTGTGGTAAACACCATGACCAAAAGCAACTTGGGGAGAAAAAATGACAATCCATCATGACAGGAAGTCAGGGCAGGAACTGAAGCACAGACCATGAGGGAACACTACTGACTTGATCTCCAAGAATCACTCAGCTTGATTTCTTCTACAACCTAGGATCACCTGCCCGGGTGGCACTGGTCCATGGACTGGACCCTCCCATGTCAAATATTTGAAGAAAATGCCCCAGACATGTCAACAGGCCAGTCTGATGAAGTCAATACCTCAATTGAGGTTCCCTCTTCCCAAGTGACTAGTTTGTGTGCAACTGACACTGATCAGCACAACTGAACCCTAATCAACTTGACATACAAACATACCACTCTTAAACCACAACCTTTTCTTGTTTATCCTCAATATTTCCAGTTAATATCACAATATAAACTACAATCCAACTTTAAAAATCCCACAGTCTTCAAAAAGTTGAAATACTTTAAAAGCTCAGCCCCTTAATTGTGGGCTCCCTCACAATCCAAAAATAAAGTTACACACTTTCTTATTCCAAGAAGGAAGAAGCTGGACACAGCTATAGTCAGATCAAACCAAAACCAAGCCTCAATGACAGTAATCTCCTATTAACCACAGCCGATTGTTCAGGTTCAGCTAACTACCGTTGATTGTTCCAGTATGGCAAAGATTTCACTTCAGTGTTGCTGATCTCTTATTAATTATAGCTGATTCTTCAGTCCCAGCTTTCCAGCAATTGCAAATTCTTAATTAAAAATATTTTATGAACAACCCTGATATAATCTTTGCTTCTTGCTGAAACTTCACAAACCAGGCCTCTATTGTCTGCATCTCTCTTAGTATTCTCTTTGAAGCCCCCGCAGAACATCCCATTAAGCTCTGAGTACTAATGGCTTTTCTAGCCCAAGTTACAAACATTTCCATAACCCTCCCTCAGAACAACATAGTCAGGTCTCTCAACACAACAAGAGCCCAATCTCTCACACTAGTCTATGTCCTACTTTGCTTTCTATTGCTGTGGTAAACACCAGGCCCAAAAGCAATTTAAGAAGTAGTGGATTTATTTCAGTTTACAGTTTATATAGTCAACCCTGAAGGGGAGTCAGGCAGGAACTCAAGAGAGGAACCTGGAGGTGGGAACTGGAGCAGAAGCCATGGAAGAACACTGTTTACTGGCTTGTCTTCTGTGGCTTGTGTGGTAAGAGTTTTGTTTATTAAAAAAAATTAAAAAAACAGTTATGAGAATGTTTTTGTTTAATCCCAAGTGTGGGGCTGCTTCAGTTAAGACCATTAACTGTATCTTATGAGCTAGCAGGGGTATGGCTTAGCCAGTGAGCAAGTTGAACTAGGAGAACTTGAGAGAGGGAGAAAAAGCCAGAGCCCGGAAGAGAAACACTACAAAGCTACAAAGAAGAAAGAGGTTGCTGCTCTCCCTACTGCTCCCTGATCCCCCAAACTTGCTGCTGGTTATTCCTGTTGCTATTTCCTGGTTTGCTGGTTTGCTGGACTTCTGGGAATTGGTGACTACTGAGATTGGTATTGCCCCCAAAGAACCTGATGACCTTAATCAGCAGGAAGTAGCTCAAAGAGAACTCTGTCCTTTTTCCATTTAACCTTCTTTCTCTTCCATCTAATGTTGGGGGTTGGAAGGAACAAGGTTTGGAAAGAAGGTAGAGGTATTAAGTACAGTAAAATAACTAGAGTAAATAATAAAAGCCACCTACACAGAGTGGCTTTTGCTAAGCCAGTTTTCTAATATATAACCAAGGACCATCTACAAAGGGTTTCTCCTTCACTTATCCTGATGAAGGGCTGTACCTTGCAAGCTTAAATAAACCCTTTCTCCCCAAGAGTTCTTTCTGTTGTGGTGTTTAACATAGCCAGAGATGGTACAATAGAACAGTCCCCCACATGTTCATGTGTGAACATTTGGTCACCCATCTCATGAAGCTAGCCTGACCCTATCTTGCAGTGGTGGGGATTGAGTCTAAGGCTTTCTTCTCCCACTTGCTAGGCAACAGGACTTATCATCTCAGAGGTCTTCTTACTTTCTGAGATGTCTCACTAAATTGTCCAGGCTGGCCTTGAACTCGGTCTGTACGCCACATGAGCCTTGAGTTCTCAGTTCTCCTGCGTCATCATGTGAGAAGTTTGGAACTTGCACCATCAGGTTCACGATGCTGTTTTGAAAGCTGTAGGCCCTTTAGGATGTGGACCCTGGCTAGGAGAGAGTCACTTTGGACAAGCCTTTGAAGGTTGTAGGCTTTGGTTCCAGCCAATTTGTCCTGCTTCCTGTCTGATGCCGATGTGGAGAGCCCTGGTCACACAGCCCCATCACTGCAATCTCTGCCAAGGTCATTCATAACTGACTGAGAATCTGGATTGATTTTATCCATGTGATGGACTAGTTTATGGTAGAGGAAATTCCAAGCCAGCATAGCTGTGGCATGGTTATCACTGGCTGTTTTTAACCAGATTTACATCAAGAGGCCCTGAGACCAAAGGGTAGACAGAAGAGTTTGTAAATCATTCAGCAAAGGATTCTGAATAGAGTTAAAGTACTGAACCAAGTGAATGCTGCAGGCAGAGCCATGGCCACTGTAAAAGACGAATGAGCACTTAACCCTGGCACAAGAGTGAAAGGGCCTTGAACAAAGATCCCACCCACCTATTGGAGACTTCAGGGTATAAATGTGTAGGTGTACCTTTAAATTATTTATTAATAACTCTAAACACCTTCCAATCCACCAACCAGAGGCACATTAGAAGGATACATCTCAGGCACAGGTCCTTGGGGCAATTGATCAGCAGTCCATCCAAATCAGCATACACAGGGAACGCGGCAATCGGCCGAAGCTACAGTGGTTACCCAGATCTGGCATTGAAATGGCTGCTGCCTCATCCCCACTGTCAAGACCTCCTCTGTCCATCTGAGACTGCCTGCCAAACCTACATGGGGCAGGTGCTGCACTCCACTGACAGCCACGGCACTAACTGCCACCGCTCCCCCCAACCCCCAACGCTTGGGGTCAAAGTCCCTTCAGACAGTCCAGTTTTTCCAAGCCTCCTCTGGACAGGTCCTGCACCGCAGCCTCTTCTGCCCACCCGAGCTTGCCACCTTAGGACAGGTGCTGCACCACATGGCCTAGGAGCTGGCTGTTGCTGCACACTCACTTGAGGCCATGGTCTCTTCCATCCTTTTGAGTTCACTGAACCTCCACTGGGCACTTGCTGCCCTCCAAAACCCTGCTTTCCAGAGCTCCACAAGGCCTTGGTGCTGAGGCTTTCACTGCTCCAAAAGAGCCTTCACCTGGGCTCTGTCCAACATAGGCTGAAAGTCTCAGCAGCCACAAGCTTTGTCTAGAGTCTTTTGAAGTGAAGCAGCAATGAGCAGTGTTGTGAAGCAATGCCAAGCAAAAAAGCCCTCTCCAGTTTCCGGGCCTTCCTTTTTATATGCTTTCTAATTATGCATACAGATGTTTTCTCATTGGCCAACCTTATGCCCTCCTCATGAGGTTCACCTGTTGACCAAGATCACTCGAGCTCCCAGATGTTCCCCCCAGGTGCCAGTCATCAGGCTGATTTGTATGCCCCTTTTATTAGTCTGGTTTTGGGCAGTTGACCCCACAACCCATACATATTCCTTCAACACAACTGTGTTTACAAAGAAATCCAAACCTCCACAACATAAATGGTCATTTGAAAGGCTTTCATTTGAAATGAGAGTATCTACAAAAGAATGCCTAAAGGGTCACTTGGGGATTATCTCCCCAGGCTAAGCCTTTAAGATAGGCAGAATCCAAATACAGATGTAGCCTTTGGAATCCTGGCTATATCCTGAGCTGGAAACAAAACTTAGTGTTGCCTGTGTGGTGCTGAGTTTTCAAGCACAAAGAACGTGATCGCTGTAGATGTAGAGCTCTGCTGCAAGATTCCAGAGAAAAGTCTAAGGCCTGAAAATATGTAGCAGGGTTGGGTTCCCCACAAGGACCCCCTGACTAGGCTGTAAAGGTGGAGCCCAAGTTTCAGTGGAGACTCCAGGATACTGACAACACCAAGAACAGGTGACTTATGCTGATAAAAAAAAACTATAGGCAGTAATGGAAGTGGCCCTAAATAGAGACCAGGAGTAGGACAGGCAACAGGGATAAAAGGGGGGGGGGCCTACCCCAGCCCCTTGAGGCTCAAATGATGTCATCATATGCCCCATATGCTATGTGATTAAATGATGTCATCATAGGCCCCATATGCTATGTGATTTAGTGTTTTCCCTGCTTCGTTTTGGTCTAATCTTACTGGCCTCCCATTCTTCCTCTGTACCACTGTATATTGAAGGTACATGACCTGATTATTTTTGTAGAGGTTCACAGCTAAGACTTTGCCTCAAGTATCACGAGAAATGTTAACTTTTTGAACAATGTTGGGATTATGGCAACTCTGGAAACATTTGAAATTGACTGAGTGTATTTTGTGTTGTGAGATGGCATGAGCTTTGGGGAACCAGGAGCAGAGAATTTTGATTTGAATGTGAAATGTCCCCAAAAGGCTCATGTTTGAATGTCTGGTTGCAGCTTGTGGCAGTATTTTAAGGAAGGCTATGGAAATTTTACAAAGTGGACAAGCTAGTGGACATGAGTCTTTAGGGAGGTTCCACCCACTTTGGGTGCTGGTTAGTTTGCTGGGCTTCTTGTCTCTAGCTATGCTGTATGGAGCTCAGACCTCGGCTCCCATTGACATGAACTGCCTATGCCTTCCCTGCTGTGATGGTCTAGAACTTTGGAAACTGTGAACCAAAATAAACCTTTTCTCCCTTGAGTTGCTTCTATCGGGTATTTTGTCATAGTGAAAAGCAACTAGCACACCACTCCTCACCCCACTGAGTCTAGAAGATTTGAAGTCAGTGTGAAAGGTTATTGGTGGGTCACCACGCTTCCTGATCATAATCCCACAAGGAACATTCATCAAACTTTACTTCTAGAAACAAGAAACTAGTCCTTAATGAGATCCATAGAGGAGCCAAGATTTACATATGTGTTATCTCCCTTATACTTTGTTTTGGAGGCTGTATGGAAGGCACAGTGATATCCTGTTGTAGTGGCTTGAACGAAATGCTCCCCATAGTCTTAGGCATTTGAATGCTTAGTCCCTGGTGGGTGGCACGGTTTTGGTAGGTTTCAGGTGTATGGCCTTTCTGGAGAAAGTATGTCACTGGAGGTGTGCTTTGAGAACTTGGCTGTGCTTGTGGTTCAGCTGTGAGCCATCAGCTTTCTGTCCCTGCCACCATGACCCCACTCCATCATTGTTTACTGTCACACTCCAGAGCCATAAACCCAAATAAGCTCTTTGTTCTCTAAGCTGACCTGTTCATGGTATTTCATCACAGCAATGGAAAAGCAAATGTCTGTCTACACACTGAGATGTTATTTATGGCTGTGATCTCAGTTTTCTCACCATCAACAGATTGTGTTCGCTTGTAAGCAAAACTCTCCTGAACTGCATTAGCTCTCTGGCTGCTTATTAGCTAAGAACATTCTTAGCTCTAATGAGGGAAGTTATGGTCTTCCCTACATCTGGCCAGTGCCCTTTCTTGGCAGAGCTGAAACTCTGCCTCTTTCCCCCAAGAACCTTCAGAAGCAGCCCTTCTTCCAGCAGGTCTCCCCTTCAAGAAAGTATCCATCTTTTCAGCTTTCTGGTAGCTTAGAGTCCTATCTTTTCCCACAGCATAAAAAGCCCAGGTTGCCCTCACAATTGCTTGTCTCTAAGGAAGAAAGAGACCACCCTGGCCCACAACTAGAATTGATTGCTTTCCCTCGACTGGGCTCTGGAATCAGCTCGAACAGCTCATAGCTCTGTGCTGAGACATCCAGGACTCCCCAGCCTGCTCTGCTGGAAAAGGCCAGCATCTCAGGACCAATGATTAACTGGAACAATACAACCATCAGTCAGTAAATGCCACTTGAGGATACATGTTCATAAGATTGCAAAGAGACAAGCAGGCGGCGGGGAAGTTGTTGATGTCCAAAACACCAGGTCAGACCGGCACACAGCAGAGCCACTGCAAAAGAAGAGACAAAATTAGTGCATAGCTCCTAGGAAGTATGTGGCCACAGATGCCCTCCTGCCTCATACATCAACAGGTTTTACAGCTCCACCCTACAGTTGGTGCCTGGCTCAATCACTTGTTCACTTACTCACTCACTCACTCACTCACTCACAAGAATCCCCTAACAAAGTCACTAGCTCCCAACTCAGAACACTACAGGAAACGTGACTTAGAAAAAAAAAAAACTGTAAGCCAAAAAGGGCCTCCAAAAATAGGTGTGTTGATGAATACAGTGGGCCTTGTCTATCTGCAAGTTTCACATCCATGATTCAACCAAGGGAAGCTTAAAAATCTTCAGAAAAAGAGTTGCATCTGTGTTGAATATGAACAAATTTCTTTCCTTGAAATTAACTCCCCAAACCATGCAGTGAAATAGCTCTTTACCCAGCATCAGCATTATTATATTTATTTTACATTATATTATATTAGGCATTATATTTGTATTATTTATATTTATTATAATATATTAGGTATTATTAATAGTCTAGAGAAGATTTAGGGTGTGCAACAGGATGTGTATAGGTCTTAGCAAACAGTATGCCATTTTATACAAAGGTCTGATATATCCAGGTATCTTAGGAGGATTCTAGAATTAAAGCCCAATGAAGGACAATTATGTTCATATACATATATATTCTTATAAATATACATATATCATTATACATGTATTCCTGTATTCTTATATCTCTATATTTTTACATATGTGTATATATTCCTATATTAATATTTATGTGTCATATAGGTGTATATGTATCCCAAATGTGTGTATATATATTTACATTTATATCTATATTCATATATGTGTGTACATAAATGTTTTTATATGTATGTGTGTATGTATAATTCATTTTATGTTCTATACTAGTCCCTAGGTATCTACAGGAATTCATGGATATGTTTCAAAGAAAGCTTTACTTGATCATAGGAAGTAATCAATAATCCATTCACAAGAAAAATGAAAAGCATTTGGATTCAGAACATGTCAGGATGGTAATAATCCAGTCCTCTAACATGGCAGGAAGGGTAATAACAGTCTTCTAACATGCAGGGAGGGTAATAACCCAGTT
>CAJQZJ010004750.1:3157590-3172099 GCA_907164525.1 Lophiomys imhausi | reverse complement strand
TAATAACAGTCCTCTAACATGCAGGGAGGGTAGTAACCCAGTCCTCTAACATGGTAGGGAGGGTAATAACAGTCCTCTAACATGGTAGGGAGGGTAATAATAGTCCTCTAACATACAGGGAGGGTAGTAACCCAGTCCTCCAGCTCCACGGCCTCGGAAGCATGTCATAGGCCAATGCTGCCTCATAACATGGACCCTTGAGCCATGTCCACGCTTCCTGTTCCACAGCAGCCAGTGAGAGACTCTGTTATCCAGAGTACCTCTTTACACTTTGTGAATAATGCATGATGTGGCTTATGCACAATAAGAACACTCATTTATTTTGCACCTTCATTCTGCCTTGTTGGAGATTCAGTTTTGGCTTCCAGTGTCCTCCTAAATGTCAATTCAGAATTCCTAAAAGTCATGCATTTTAAGTTATGTTTTCTCCCCCTTCCCCAACCAGACACACATGCACATACAAGTCCATTCCAATTAGCAAGAATTTGCATCTTTGAAATGATTTTTAGATACAAGCTAGGTATAGCTTTATCTTTAAGATAAAGAAAAGGATGAAAGATGCAAGAGGTGGGCACTTGATTACCTAGTCAATTAATTTATGTAAATGTTTTAGAGACTTCTTAAGACAGTATCCAGTCCTTCTCCTTGTGTCCACCGCAGAACATGCAGGGGATTTCCATGGCAATAAGCTTGCTGGTAGGAATGAACACAGCATAGCACTTATTCTGCCCAGGGATCTCCAAATTCTGTCCAAAAGGAGCTCCTCAAGCCTTGGGTCACTTACCTCAGCCAGGGAGAGCTGGACAATGCCACTCTGGTCCTTGTCCAAAAGCCTGAACAGTTCTGAAACACCAGAGAAGGAAGAAAATTAGTTATGCCTGGTCCCGGGATTTGGAACGTCAGAGAGTTACCTCTGCCCAAGGCACACATGCCAAGCTGCAGCTCTCTCTCTTCCCTTCCATCCCCCTGTATCCCAGCTCTCATCTAACCCTGGGCTCAGCAGTCAGGGTGAGCTTTTGTGTCAGCAGATGTCTCAATGTCTCCTGGACTGAATGGATGAACCAAGTTGTCAGCAGAGATGGCCTCTGGATCTTTACCTTTGGATGCTCAGTCAAGAGACTAGCAGTTTCTTTGGCGAGTGGGTTAAGGATGGTTCAGTCCATCTGCTCTATCTCTAGCTAACTGATATTTTACCCCTAGGACTTCCCACCTTGGACTCACCCAGCGGAGGGAAGGTCCCCCTTAAAAAGATATCCCACTGATTATAAGATAACAGTACCCCAAGGTGGAAGGAATTCAGCTACTGCCTTCTAGAGAGAGCCCACCCTCTTCCTGGGAGGTGGCAGAGCCTCCAAACGACCCTCATGGAAGCATACAGGTGAATGAACACTAGACACTTGTAACACAAGACCCTTTAGAGACCCAGCACCTTGGCCTAGTGACTTCACATAGCTCAATAATCAGGACACCAAAGCTCCAGGTCGCCAAGGAAAAGCAGCCTTGGCCCTTAGGTGGGATCAACTCAGACATCCGTAACCCCTAAAGTGTGTAACCCCCCTTCCCTCTGAGCATCACAGCTATACAAATCTCTTCTATAGTTTCTTAGTCTCTGGGCTCCAAAGGCACTACCAGGCCTCACCTCCTGGCCTGGCCCCTACAACGCTCCGTGTCTCTGAAGAGGAGAACTGGGGGTAAAGAAAACTGAGGCTTACTGAACAGGGTCTCCAGGCGGATCATACAAGCCACAAAGCCGTCAAAGTCAACGCCCAGCTTGCTGCATGCATACCGCTTGGCCATGGTGTGCTGCACCTGGTTTGTTGAGAATGAAATCTGACGGCCAGGAGAGACTGTCATGGCTGGTGCAAAGCTTTTAGCATTTTCCTGGCAGACCTCAGGGGGCTGATGTCACATGATTCTGTGTAAATCTGTGAAACAAAACTACCGCTGCCTCTCCTGGGGAGTCCCAGGAGATGCCCTGCCAGCGAGTCTCTCCACATTTAGGGATGTCTCACCAGCCCCTTCCCTAGTCCAACACCAGCTCAGCCCCAGGGCAGTCATGGCCACAGTAAGTGAAAGTAGAAAAGGTAAGGGGCTTTGTGTCTGAGCCCCACTGCAGAGCCCCACCCTTTGGAACTGCTGTTGCTGCCTCTGTAACAGGCAGAGTACAGGACCCTCAGCATCCCCTCCTCCCTGGATAGGATGGATCCTTAGCAAAGTTTTGTTGTCACACAAGCATCCAATGTAAGAAAACTCTCAGGGATGGCCCTTGGCTCTCTCTATCATGAGAACAACTATTCCCAGTGGGCACATCTGGGTCCTAAGACCTCTTCTACAGGACAGTTTTCTTGAGGGCTGTCCTCATCTCATAGGCATCTATGGTCCCTACACAGTTGTGGTCCATTTCCTGGTAGGTCTCCTGAAGCCAGAGAGAAATTCCACATGAGAACAGCACAGCCCCAGCACTGACAATTTCCTCCCACTCTACTCCTCTTTTGGGAGGACTAGGATGCACTCAGAAGAGATTGTATTTACATCTCCAAAGAAGTTTCAGGACACGTGGAGGTGGGGTTAAATGTCAGTGTGGTGCTTTGTCCTTGGAAGGAGGGCTTTCATTACAGGAGTTAACATCAGTGTCTCTTTGCCTTTGCCTTCTGCTCTTCTTTGAACAGCGTATTTATGTTTGGATGGTTTTGCCCAGAGTCTGGTCAGACTAGGATCTAGAACAGCCCAGGAATGAGAAGCATAGAGAGTCAAAAGGAAGGAAAGGGGCCAGGGCCCAGAGAGATGCCCTTCTCTCTAGAGAGAGAGGGAGAGGGAGGGGAAAGAGGAGAGGGAGAGGGAGAGAGGGGGAGATGGGGAGAGCGAGAATTAGTTACCAGGTACTTGAAAATCTTCAGCCAGAGTCTTAAACTTCATGGGTTCGAGGCTTCCAGTCTCATCACTCTAAACTTGTTAAAGGCCAACATGGACAAAATCATCAGTCCCAAATCATCAGTCAGTTTCTTTCTCTTGTGAGCTCACATGAGTGCCTTGAACCTTTAGTAAACCCTCCATGTCTGCAGCAAGCCACACATTAGAGTGATAGTGGGAAGCAAATTCAAATTAAGACTAAAAGGTCAAATACTCCCTGCAGAGGCCAGGTACAGAGGTGGGAGCAAAGAACAAACTATCATCAGCCTAAAGCCGCCTAGCAACAGCACTGATTGGCATCCTACCCTCGCTATCGTGGGTGACAGCAGGTGGAGCTACATGCCTTATATACTGCCTTCCAGACTAAAATTTCAGTAATTGCTGCAACTGCTCATCCAAATTATGATAGTATTGTCCAAATGTCAAAAATAAAATCACCAGATGTTGCAACTACAGAGTCTTCTCAAAGGCCATAAGAAAACCAAGAGAGGTATGTATGTTGGGGGGAGGTCTTGTGGAATTTCCCATATCCGACTTATCTTCCTTCCGTGAGTACTTACTGAGTGCTGAAGTAGACATTGGGGTTTGGTTTTAAATTCTCCTTACCTTCATAAATTTCTGTCTCTTTTCTCACCAATCACAATGAATCAATAAACACCACTGCGTTACAGAGCAGACTGTCAATCCTTCCCATGTATATTAGATAACCAAATGGAAGTCCTCTTTGTACCCAAGAGTGTAAAGCTCTCTGCTCCAGTCTGGAATCTGGAGTGACTGCCTCAAAGGCCCACATGATAAAGGCTCAGTCCCCAGCATGGCACTCTTGGAAGATGGTGGAACTTTGAAGTAGGCCTGGTGGGACACAACAGGTCATTGGAGGCATGACCCTGAAGAGATGTTGGACCCTGTCCCTCCCTCCCTCCCTCCCTCCCTCCCCCCGTGTCTTTCTCTCTCTCTCTCTCTCTCTCTCTCTCTCTCTCACACACACACACACACACACACACACACACACACACACACACATACTTCCTGGACTCCATGAGATGAGTGTTTCTTCTTATTTCCATCGTTGTGCATTGCCTCGTCATAGGTCAAAACAGCCAAAATCATGAGCCCAAATAAACCTTTCCTGTTACAAGTTCATCATCTCAGGAATTCTGTCCTAATCATGGGAAGTTGACTAACATCCTCATCCTTTCAGAGCATCCAGTCTCAGGCTGTATCTCTGATTAGCACTGAATGTTGACTGGACCACAGCTCACATCCTTACTACAACAGACAACTAGTCTCTTCAGAGTACAGGGCTCAGGGAAATAACACCCTGAATGTGGACACTTTCTTTGCTTGGATTTCATTTCACCCCCACGATGGCTGCACAAACTAGACATTCTTATCCCATTCTATAGGATAAGACCCTGACAGTACAAGCATTTAGTAACTTTTCTAAAAGCATATATTTGATAAGTAATAAATACAGAATTTGAATCTTTGCTTGTTCCAAAGTCCAGATAGACCTATTGAGTCAGGTTCTCCAGGAGTGAAATTTAAGCAATGGCATTTTCAAGTTTCCATGGATCAGAGAATACTGACATGTGCTCTAGTACTTCAAACATTACGGTAATGGAAGCACCACCTGGTGTAGGATTCCAAGGATACAAATGTCCACAATAGGCAGATTTACATAGGTAAACAATACAGCAGTGTCTAGCACTGAGTGGAAGTCAGGGGAATAAAGAGTGGCTGCTAATATGAGCGCAGGATTTGTGTGTAGGGGGAATGACAAAAGTGTCCTAAGCCATATAGTGATGGCTACACAACTCCAAATCTAACAAAAGCCATGGAATGAACTGTACATCCCCAACTAAGCATATTTTTGACATGAACGACATCTTCATAGATGTCATTTTTCTAAATCTTCATGGGCTTTTTCACTGCACGTGGAGATTTAAGCACTACCTCTTCTGGAGCAAAGACCCAAAAAGAAGACAGAGTTACCAAGTCAGCAGCATCCTTCGCAGCCTTAGGGATACAGTGTCGTGCCCCTAGGACAAATGGTGGATAACTATAACAAAATCTGAATCTGAGTTGAAATCAAGAGAGAGTTTTGATGAGAATGATTCTGAAACCAAGGACCTATTCACAGCAGAGTGAATCAAACTCAGTTTTCTCTGACCACATGTTGAACTGTTAACCACAAACCCATGGAAGGACACAAGGGCAGAAGGGCTTCAGCACTATTTGGCTAATGGCCACTTGGGGCTTTGAGGTCACTAGACAGCACCACCTAACAACTTGTGCAGAGATTGGCACACTCTCCACTACCACAACTCCGCACAAACCCTGCCATGTGCAAAGGAAATTCACTCTTCCTGACCTTCCTGGAGGGGAGAGGTCCTGCAGTAAAGTTGCCAGATCTCATCATGAATAAGGCCCTAGGAGCTGAAGAGGGCCTCCCTAGGCTAAAGGATTCACCTTCACCACCAGTATGTGAAGAATGGCCACCTCGATCTGTCCCAGGAAAAACTTAAGGAAATGTTGAGCCACTAGTGCCCTGTACCTTCCTATAGGAAGTCCCTGACATGTAGAATGCCCTTTCTCTACTCATCGTGAAAACTCCATCCCATTTATAATATACTGAGTGTTTGTGTCCCCCAAATCCATGTTGAAATCTAATCCCAGTATGAGGGTATCAGGGAATGGGGCCTCTAGGAAGTAAGTGGGTCACAGAGGGGAATCTTTCATGAGTGCAATTGTGCTGTTATAAAAGGTAATTTCAGAGAAATTCCCTTCTACCTTGTGAAGTTACAGCCGGGAACCCAGAGACAAGCTGTTACTAGACAGGTCTGCCACATCTTGGTCCTAGGTTTCCCAGCATCTCAAACTGTAAGAAATGTCTGTTATTTATAAGCCACAAGGTTTAAGGTCTTGTGTAATACTATTCTGGCAAACACTGGAAAGACTGTTCTTCAATAGGTGATAAGGGCCAAATCAGATCAGAGAGAACAAATAGGTTTTTATCTTGTATCATAATCCTAAACTATTGATGGTGTATATCCAAGGGCCATATGAAGTGTCTGAAACAAAGATCATGTAATGATGGGGAGAGCCCAGGAAGGGTTCACATGAGGAGGGGGGAGCATGATGGATCTCATCAGGTGGGGGAACTGTGAGCAACACAGTGCAGAGGAAGAAGGGAGACAAATACCCTTGTTTGTTATCTCTAAGTCCCATAATTTTAGACTAGGTACTCAAGTATGGAATATCTTGGTTTTGAGGGATTTTTTTTTTTTATGGATAACCATGGGAGATGGTCTCAAGTGTGGTGAAGACAATCAACGATTGTCTTCCTGACTACACCCAGTAAACATGTTTCCTTTCTTGTTTTCTCCTCTGCCCTCCCCCCTTTCTGAAAAAAAAAAATGGTAGGGGAGTCTTAAAAAAAAAAAAGATGTGACATTTAAAGGATACATCCAGCAGGCTGATCATTTCTCTGCAAGTGTTGATGCTAAACCCATCAAATTTCATGTCTGTTCCTAAATATTTAAAAAGAAAAGAAGGTGAGAGTCAGGATTGTTTGAAGGCAGGGATAATAAATGATCTAGACAGTAGGAGACCATCAAAGACAGTGCGATTTCCACGGAAAAGATGAGAGCATCAGGGAAGGCTCAGGACAGATACCCCTAGCCTCCTGGTACCCTGTTGACCAGCACTGGCATCCATCTTCAACCTTTGAACCTCAGCTTTGGTACCCACAGACTTATGTTTGTATGCTTTAGTTTCCTCCATCATCAAAGGGAAATACAGTGGTGATAATGACTTGCAACCAAGAACTGGTTGCACATTGTAATAAAGGTAAGCGAGGCTTCGTTACCAGGATATTGGTGTAAGCCCATCCTTCCCTTCCTACTCACCCCAACCCCTCTTGGCTTTCCCAGTCACTATATGATCTACTCAAGAATAATCCCACTTGTCAGATATTATCATCATCTTCACTATATAAACAGGGACCCTGAAGCCCAGGGAGCTTATACAGTTTGCTCAAAGTCTTTGGCTGTCCTGTGAGGGAACAGAGCTGGGATTTGAACACATGCCACCTTGCTCCACGGTCATAATGCACAGTGGCTCTATGGAGCTGTCATTGCTAAGTCACAGGCATCTCCAGAGCTTCAGACCTCCCTGCTTCCCATCTTCCCCTGGGAGTCAGAACGGGTGTTAAAAACCCTGCAGTCCTCTCCTCCACTCTGTCCTGAGCCATACAAGGGGCAAGAGTAGAGTAGAGTGTAGAAGGGCTATCCTAAGCTACAACAGAGCTCTGAGTCCCAGGACACTGCTCAGGCCCCCATCTGTCTCTGGGCTAACATAAGAGCCCATCACCCAAGCAGCTGAAGGACTTAACCCTGGCCACACCTGGACCAGAATAGAAGGAGGCTGACTCAGTGCTGGCTCCAATGACACTGAGGCATGAAGTGGGGATACAGTGCCCTTCTCGGGCAGCTTGACACTTAGGCAGTCCCCAAGGCTTGCAGAAGTCTGAAGCTTTGAGCAACTGAGTACAGGCAAGGACACTCAGAATCACACTCCCACCTACATCCCCAAGGAAGTGCTGTAGGAGATCCTCAGGAAGCAATAATTTTGTAGGAAAGTGTCACATAAATCAAACACAGCCCAGATTCCTTCATCTTGGGACTTAAAAATAGTTGCATTTGATGTCAAGGTTCTTGGTCCTGCGGGTCTGGTTGCTTACCAGTGAGAGTCTCACCTCTCCCAATGCCATCTCCTCTCCACCCCCTTCTATCTGCCAAATGCCACAGAGTCAGGAACTCTAAGGTAAGAGGCAGCCTGAACCCTCCTCTCTACCTGGAGTGCTTCTAGCCAATTGATCTCCACTTTCCTGCTCTCTCAGCAGCTCCACCCGGCACCCCTCTTGGATGCCCATGGACTTCTGATAGGCCCCACGGGAGAACTCACATTTAGAGAACACTCCATTCAGGACCCTCTTGAGCTGATTAGCACTGATCTCGATATCCTAGAAAGAATCCAAATGTGAACTGCTTCAGATCCAACAAGCTGTTTCATAGCATTCAATTAATGTAGAAGCCCTCCCCTCCCCAGTCAGGCTCAAGGTCCACCAGCTGTGTGATTTTTCCAAAGCGTGTGATATTGTATCTTTAGAAGCACAACTTCTCCATTGCCTCTGAGGGTTAGTAGGGAAGAGGGAGAAATGTTGATGGTACAAGCTTGGTGTCTAACACCACCGAAGGCTGCCAGCCCAGCCTCTCGCGTTTCATGGGCTTGCTTAGTGGGAGACAGTGTGACATGTAGTGATAGTGGGAACTACCACTGATGTACCACATGCCCTACATGTGGCATCATTAAATCTTTAACAAAACTGCATCCACACTGTAGTTAAGGAGCCATGACTGTAGAAACTGCCTGTCACTGCACATGTCCAAGCATGCACACACGCGTGCACATGTATCATTGTGCTATAATGGCTTGGGGCTCACAGACACCAAGTGTCATATTTCCCCTCTGAGGGACTGCTTAGGCTTGGATTCAGATTCAGGGAATGAAGCATCCCGTGTGTACCTGGTGTGAACACTGAGCCAGAGAGAAGTTCCATGCCTGAACTCCGAGGTGGAAGATGAGTCTGGGCAGAGAGAGGAACAAGGGGTGCAGTAGAAGCAATGAGCTGTGAGCTGTGTTCCAAACTGGACTCTGCCCAATTTTCACTCTCTGACCTTAGCCCAATCGCTCTGAACCTCCTGTACTCCCCCAGAGAGGGTCTAGCATTAGAAATGTGAGGCCAAGACTGCACAAAGCAATGTCTCCAAATGGCGTCTCTGGGGCATAAGGTGGTCAGTTTTAGTATAATACCCCTTTAAGAAGCCTCTAGGTAGAAAGGCTCAGTCATCTCCCAGGAAGAAATGGGTTGCTCATAGTCCATATTGGACCTTGGGTGTGATCTTCATGAGGCCTTGTAACCTTGGACCAGCTCCTTAACCCTCTGTCACCCTTTATCAGCAGAGGGAGGGGATGGTGTCCTGCATGCCCATCCCTTCCCTATCACAAGAGAGAGAAGTAAGACAAGGTTGGAAAGAGATCTACAAAGAGCAGTGTTTATTCCCTGGTGTTTTGAACATGCTAGGTAAAACATGGCCCCTTGGCAGCTGAGGAAACAGCCTATGTTGGGAAAAATACTGGCCTGAGTCTAGCATGTGCAAAGCCCTGGGTTCCATCCTAGCACCACATAAAACAGGGGCGGTACATGTCAGTACCCGGTAATTGGGAGTTGGAGGCAGAAGGGTAGAAGTTCGTGGTTATCTTTAACTACATGATGGGTTCAAGTCCGAAAAGGCTACATGAGGCTTTGCTGAGAAAAGAAAGTGAGGAGGGAAGGAGAGAAAGGCTGGAGAGGGAGAAAAATGAGGGAGGGGACAGGAAGTGAAAAGAGAAAAAGAAAAGAAAGAGAAGTGGCACTGGGTGAGGAGGGGAGAGGAGGGAGGAGGCTCATCGTCTACCCTATGACAGACACCCGTCTCACTTTATAAAGAATGTTTGTTGTAGAAACAGTCCTTCCAGGAGGAAGGGAAAGGTGGAGGGACTCAGGAGGAGGTAAACAAACGTCACATGTCTGGGAAAGTTGAAACTTACAAGATACTCCAACACCCCTCCCCAGTTTTATAGAAGCTGGTAATGGTTGCTTGGGGAGGAGACTCCTAGCTGCCATGCTGCAGAGAGGAGAATCTCAGACCTGTAGCTGCCTGCAAGCTATGAGAGAACCCCAGGGTTATAGCTGTCATTGTTTGTCCCTGCCCCACCAACACCATGTTATGTAAAGCAAATAGATGTATTCTGTGGGAGTGCTCATCGGTAGAAACACAAAGGGGCTGCTTGTGGCTTTGCTTTGTTACAAAGGTTTCTTCCTGGTATATTTTATGTTTTTCCATTCCTTCATGTTCATTCTCCACTGCCATCTCCCAAGAGAGGATTCACCATTTATTCCAGGCTGTCCTCAAACTCTCAGATCATGCAATCTTCCAGCTTCAGCCTCTCAGATACCTGGAATGACAAACCACTGAGCCAGGCTTTCATTCCATTCTTAAGTCTTAAAAGTCCCTTGGTGCTTCAGTGGGGTAGAAGGTAAAGGTGGGATAGGAAGAATTGCTTTTCCCTTATTGGGGTTTTGTTTGTTTGGGGGTTTTTTTGTTTTTTTTTTTGTTTTGTTTTGTTTTTTGGTTTTTTTTTTTTAAGCACTTTAGGATGCATGATGGATCCTCAGTCACTACAGGGCCAGTGGGGACTCACTGAATCTTGGGTGAGCTCAGATTTATGACCTCTAAATGACTGGAACCAAAATGAACCCTAGACAGCAGGGGAAGGGCAGGGGGAGAAGGAATGGGAGACAGCTGTACATACCCCGATCACAATCACAGTCATACACACACCTTGGATTCCACAGGGTGTGCTGCTGATCTCCCCAGTCAGTGGACTGGGTTGTGTTTCCAGTACCAGGGCAGGTTAACTGAGTGACCTCCTGCTGCAGCCAGGCAATTCTTCCTCTGAAGACTATTGATTTGGAGAGGTCACACTGCCCTGTCTTTCTAGTCAGAGGCCCCATCTAACGGTACCAATTTACAAACTGAAAGGCTTTTGGCGAGACCCTGAGATTGGACTTTTCTGTTTTCTCAAGCCAGTCAATGCAGGAAGAAAAGTGGTCTCTGGACAATTGTTTCCCTCTCTCTCAGAAACACAGGAAAAGCCTGCCAGCTTCAGACAGGATGAAGTGACAAGTGACAGGCACAGGCTGGAGACCCAGAGGATGCATCTTCAACCTCCTGTACACCCTTAGACCCAAGGGAGTGCCAACAAGCAAGACCTTCCTGCAGCTGCCCAGCTCGGAAGGTACCTGTCCTGTTTCCACTCACCTTGCCTGCAAACTCCTCAAACAGGCTCTGGAAATGCTCATCTTCCCCATCCACGTCACAGGGATGTGGCTGAAAGGGAGGGGACTGATGAAGTTAAAACAGAAATTGGGGAGGGAAATATGGAGAATCCCAAGCAACCCATTAGCATCTGTTGTGAGCCTGTACCGGGCGAGACCTTGGGCTAAGTGGGGACACATGATGCTGTGAAAAGTGTCCCTCATAGTCTTAGGCATTCAAACTCTTGTTTTCTAGTTGTCCAGAAAACACTGTCTGGGAGGCTTAGGAGGTGTGGCCTTGTTGAAGGGAGCATATCACTGGAGGCAGGTTTTGGAATTAAACGCCTCATTCCAAGTGTGTGTGTTGCTCTTCCTGCTTTGGTTTACATTTGAAGATACTCTCAACTCCCTGCACAGGCTGCCATGCCTCCCTGTCATGATGGACTCTTATCCCTCTGGAACCAGAAGCCAAAATATATTCATCTCTAAGTTTCCTTGGTCACAATGTTTTATTATAGCAACAGAAAAGTAACTAATGCAGGTGAGAAGGAAGGGAGGCATCCAGAGGGTTGGCAGTCCAGCAGGGTGCCATGTAGATCCAGAGATCCTCTCTGAGCTTCACAACCCCCGAGTTTCTTCTTTTAAGATTTATTTTAATGTTAACCATCTATTTGTGTGGAGATGGAGTATGTCGTGTGAGTGCAGATGTCCATAGAAGCCAGGGGGCTTGGATACCCAGGAGCTGGGGTTATAGGTAGTTGTGAGCTACCCTACCTGGATGCTGGGAACATCTGCAAGAGCAGAACACACTCTGAACTGATGAACCATCTCTCCAGGCCCCCAAGCCTTGAATGGTTGGTTTCAACCATGAATCACTTTTAGAGAACAACAAAACAGACAAGGAAGTCTCAGGCTGAGTCCAGAGAATACCCAATGACTTTGCCAGCAAACTCATAAGCATCTCTATCCAGAACTCATATGAAAAATGTGGGGTTGTTTATGCGTGCTTTCATAGCTTTGGCAGGGTCCCATAAAGAAAGTAAAAAGTAGTTGAGAGCACAGCAGAGTAGATACAATGGAACTAGAAGCCGGAAGACTGGAAATGAAATACAAATTGGCTGCTTACTGGAGCCTGTCTCTCTCTGCATGCTGAGCATCCACTTCCCAATGCTAATATTAAACTACCTAAGACTGTTTCATAGAGTCATTTTGAAAATCAAATGACAGCTAATGCGTGTCAGTCCTTTAAAAATTACGAACAATTCCATGAATGCCTTTGACCAAATACTTTCAAAATGATCTCCGACTGTCATCACCAGAAAGGATGAAAAAGAGAAAGCTTTCCAGGCAGCCTGAAGAGTTTCCAGGAACCAGGTTGATATCTTGAGAAGCCATTGCTAGGGTAAGTGCACAAAGCCCAGGCTAGCCTAATGATGCTGTAATTGTAAGTTACGGTGGTGGGACTGGCATTTTCCTTACTTACAGCCTGTGAGGTGGCATTAAATGAATATTCTCACTTAGTGGGAGCAAGCTGTGAGGTTGTCTCTCATTACTGTACACTGTTCACATATGGGGAAACAGGTTTAGAGAAAGAGGGCTATGAAGATAGAAAGAGACAAGTTGGGAAGGACTGCCACAATGTGGTATCTTCTAGACATGACAAGACTGACACATTCATGAAATCACAGTAGCCATGGTTCCGTATGCAAATCTGTACAAGATGAAACCAGTTTACTTGCCAGTGTGGGTAAGTGAAGAGGCTCATGAGACCCTCCCCCTAACTGAGGATCTTTTGGCACATGGTGGATGTTGAAGGAGGGAAGCTCAGTTTTCTTCAGCTGTGGGCTGTGGTAGATTGCCCATGCTCCAGTGAATGGCCCTACTCCCACTTGCACATGGGCACCACTGATTGAACTCAATGGGTTATGAAGGAGGAAGAGTAGGGAGAAGGAAATGACAATGAAGTTGGGGGAGGTTGGAGAGGAGGCGTGATGGGGTGGATATAATCTAAATATATTGCTAATAAATCAGAATTAACACACACACACAAACAGTTAAGTGGCAGGCCAAGATCACACAGCTAATAAGTGATGGAACCAAGATTCAAGTCCCTCTCTCCCCTTCTCTTCCATGAGACAACCAGAATCTGCTGAATGAATGAGTGAGCAACCGATGACCTGGAGATTTGTACACCCACTCTGGAAGGCCATGAAACTTCCTGTCTTCTACATCCTAGTCTCTCAGCGTCCGGGGCTGTTTCCTTATCTCTACCACGAGGCTACTGATACATACCATCACCCTCCAAGTGCACAAATCCAAAACCACATATATGTTTTTTAGAAAGAAAAAGTTATACTTGTCACACATAAGATTTAAAATGTTTTTTTTTTTCAGAAGAGAAAGACATTATATTGTAAAACATATAATGTAAAATCTAGGGGCGAGCCCACAAATTCTAGATAGGGCATAATATTCTATTATTCTGGGGAGAAAGGGTATAAAGTTGCATTGTAAAGGACAAAGCCAAGTGAGCCAGTATACCCTTAAATCTTAGCCCCTGTGAGGCAAAGGCAAGAGGAATGAGAGCTCAAGGCCAGCCAGTGCTATACAGCAAGACTATGTCTCACACACACTTAGCAATCCAGTGTACGCATACAGACAAATGCTGTCTGAAGCATGCAACCTGCCAACAAGGGGGAAACCATACCACTCACTGGACGTGGGGACTTTGGGACACAAGGAACAGGGAAGATGTATTCAGATAATGACAAAATATGTCAAGTTTGTTCATCATTCACCAGGTGAATTGGAGACTGCCTTGGGTCTGCAAGTAAATATAGTGGCAAATAAGATTCTGCCCTTATCTCAAACAGTGCATTGCTGGGGGAGTGTCTACTGTCCCAGTAGAGCCTAAGTAGAAACACTTGGCAATGATGTGGCAACCAAACAAAGGCAAGGAAGGAGTGTCTTGTTGCTAAATTGGGTGCTGATATCATCTTAGCAGCCTGCTCAAAGGTACATTTGAACCCTGAGAGTGGCTGGTTCACAGTGTACCTCCCTCACTCCAAGCAAAGCAGTCAGGCCCTTTGCATGTGTAACTGCCCATGACTTGGAGGAAAGGACACAAGAGTTCCAGAAAGCCAAGGCTCTTCCTATCTCCTGTAAAGTCCTGAGTTCAACAAAGACATTATAACTGTAATGTGGGTGCTATGCACACATGTGGACATTATGTGTGCATGTGCTGTGTACGTGTGTGGCATAAGTCTGATCTATGTGTGCGTTATACATGCAGGGGATGTGTAGTGTTATGATGGATTGTATAATATACATACATGGTGTGTGTATTTGGAAGTGAGCAGTCTGTATTGTAGGCATGTGTGAGTATATCTGTGTGATAAGTTTTATGATAGACATATGGTAAATAGTATGCATTGTGATATGTATATAATATGCACTGATGGTGTATATATGTGGTGATTATGTGGTGTATGTGGTATATACTATGCATACGTGATGTGTGTGTCATGTTTTATGGTGGTATGGTATGCATATGTGGTATGTTTTATGGTGGGGATGTGGTGAGGTATGGTGTGTGTGTGTGGTATATGTATAAAGTTTGGTGTGTGTATGTGTGTGTGTGTGTGTGTGTGTGTGTGTGTGTGTGTGTGTGTGTGT
>CAJQZJ010004750.1:3125379-3157580 GCA_907164525.1 Lophiomys imhausi | reverse complement strand
GTGTGTGTGTGTGTGTGTGTGTGTGTGTGTGTGTGTGTGTGTGTGTGGTGTGGTATGTACATGTTGGGACAGAAGTGGCCACAGTGAAAAAGAAAGTTAGTTTCTGTGAGCCAGAATATACTGGAAGTCCAAGGCCTTGGATTCCTAGACTCCCTCCTATGGGTCCATTGCCACGCTCTAGAAACCACAGAAGGTTCTCCACCTGAAGGCTAGCACTTTACCATGCTACAGGCCAAATGCAGCAGTCTGTGAACTGTAACCATGAAGGAATGTATGATCTGATCACAGAATGGTCAAGGCAGACCTATGACTTGAAGAGACTATGTGTTACTCTGGAGCTTTGAAAAACCATAAGACCACAGGAGATGGAGACAGGGAGCCCTGATGACCAGGTTTGAACTTCTGCCAGCCTGGCTCAGTGGGGGTGTGTAACCAGTGTTAAGTCACTTAGGAGAAACCAAAATAATTGCAATTCTGTACAGTCTACACCAACACACTGTGGCTCCTCTAATGTTCCCATGCCCCACAGTGAGAATGATAAGACCCCTGGGAGTGATGAGGCCAAGCTACCATCTGCAGCTAGAGTTCAGTAACCAAGAGTTGCCCAGGAAGGACCTGATGCTGCAGGGAGGAGGTTAGCAGGTGGGCTGCAGACCCTGGGAGCAGTCACACTGGATAGAGACTGTAGCAGACGACAGGGTATTTCCTGCCAGATAAACTCATGCCCGAACCCCAGGCAGATGGGTCCCCAGGTGGTGTGTTCCCACTCAACTGTAGAAACATGAACTTCCACGTTTGATTATTTCCAATAATAGAACATGTCTGCCCCACTGCTTTCATTCCCTGATGGCAAGCATAGAGACTAGAGGGCACTTTGAGTAGCTGCTGCGTACAGATACTCAGCCCATTTGGGTGAACAGCAGAGGAATGTAGCTGGACTTGTGTCAGAAAATATCCCTCACCCCTGGGTCCTGCCCCATGGAACAGAAAGATATCATACACACACACACACACACACACACACACACACACCATGTGGAGAGTACAAGAAATTGAACTCATTCTTCAAATCCTGCACATTTCTCTGTGTGTATGTATACACTCATGTGCATGTTCATGTGTGTGAGTGCATGTGATGGTACATGTAGTATGTGTGTGTGCGTATTTGTGTGTGTGTAGACTAGTGGACAGCCTCTGGTGTCATTCCTTAGACACTATAGTACTATGTCACAGAGAAATAAAATGTTACCATTTTTTAATATATAAAGAACTCTGTCAAATCAACAAGAAATTAGAATGTCTGCTATGCAGTAGTGTGAGAGCTTGGCATAATAGGATTGCATACCTCATGGGGGTTTCCAGCTATGACATCCCCAATTTCCCTGAAATCAGACAGAAATGAATCAAACATGAAAAAGGAAATTCAGATAATGGCTGGGTTCTTTCAGGGAGAATTTCTTCTCATGGGGAATTGATTTCACACCCAGGATTTTCAGTTCCTGGTTTAAAAAAAAAAAACTGTATGGCTAAACCTCTAAAAGTAATTCTTCCCCTTTACTCCCTCAACCCACAACCCACACAGAAGTTTTCATGAGCGCTTCACTGTCCTCCCATGGATTCTGGATTCTGAGCTCATTCAATTCTGAGACACTTCCCCATCTTACCCACTGTGGCTACTCTTCTCTCTTCTGAAAACCTTAGAGCCAGAACCTCTGTTGGCCTCATGGAGGTCATGAGGTATGAGGGGTGGGAACATGGCAGGAGATGTGTGTTGTGTATTAAGAATTTGTGGCATGATATTTGTGTATTGTGAACATGGTATGTGGTACATGGGGTATATATATAGTTTCTGGGGGTCTATGTGAATATTCTGTGTGTGATGTATTAGTGGTATGTGTGCATATTGTGTGGTATGTAGTATTGAAGTATATGGTGTGTGTTATGTACATAATGTGTGGTGCATATGCATGTCATATGTTGTACAGTATGTGTATATGATGTGGTATATAATATATATATGGTTTGTGCATTGCATGTTTGTGTTATGTATTTGATGTGTGGGTTGTGTGTATACATGATACACATGGTGTGCATGCTGTATATATATGCTTATCTATAGTGTGTATGTGGTATATTGTGTGTGTGTGGATCTGTACATATGGTGGGTGATGTATGGATGGTACATATATTGTATATAACATATATATGTGTGTGTATACAGTATGTGGGTTGTGTGTAATGTTTATAACTTCTGTGTATGTGTATGGTATGTGTACTGAGTATGTGTGTACAGCATACACAACCCTGGCCCAGATCTCATCAGTCTCTGTCAGGTGGTCGGACAGCTAGCCAACAGGTTGTTGTTGGTGGCCTTTCTCCCCAGTCTTGACTTTTCTGGTTGAGAAGATTAGCATAGAACAAAGTGGAGGCAGTAGAGGGCATACCCAGGGTAGGTCCCTGGTGTCAGGCTTTCCAATCTTCCTTTAGAAGCATCAACCAAGCCGGGCGGTGGTGGCGCACGCCTTTAATCCCAGCACTTGGGAGGCAGAGGCAGGCGGATCTCTGTGAGTTCAAGGCCAGCCTGGTCTACAAAGCGAGTCCAGGACAGCCAAGGATATACAGAGAAACCCTGTCTCAAAAAAACCAAAAAAAAAAAAAAAAAAAAAGAAGCATCAACCAAAACCCAGGGGCAGGTCATTCAGCAATGGGTGCCACCCAGTGCTGCACTTCCACCTTACGGCCTAACTCAGAAAACATCCCCCCACAAAGTAGACACACAGAGCCTTGGTCTTTTTCTCTGAGAACACCCTCAAGCAGCAGTCACCATCCTTGAAGGGCTCGAAGGTGGATGGCACCACTAGATACTGCCCTGGGGGGAGTTGGATCCTGCTGGACACCTCCCGAAGGTTCATGTAGGTGCTGGAGCGGGCAGAGGGCTGGTGGCCCAGGAAGAAGTCCTGGCCCAGGTGTGCATCCATGTGACTCTCCAGCTGCACAAAGCAATGGGCAGGGAGGGTCAGTGTCTCCGTGGGGTTCAGCTCCACCCTGTTGAGTCAGGGATTGGTCACTGCACCTAATGTGGAAGAATTGAGAGGCTTTTGGTTCAGTCACGAGCTAGCTCACTGTGTCTTGACCAAGTGGATTTGGGGTGCCTACTGGATGCCAAGCCCAATGAGGCTGTGGCCTTAACTGTATGACTTTGGCCAGCCCCACTGTCTTCTAGGCCTCCCTCTATTAAATGAAGGGTGGAACTCAGGGTGTCTAGTGTGGGCTTTGCATAGTCCTCCTCATGACTCCAGCATGCTGCAGCTGTCTCCACGAGAACAGCATTGACTCTTATAGTCCAGACCAAGGACTGAAGAAGGAAACTAACTTCAACCCTGGTCCTCAAGCCATGTGTTTTGTGTGATGACTAACATGACCAGGCTCTGAAGAGGACAGATGGAGGAGGCAGCCATCCAGGCCTGGTTCTGGGTCCATCCTGCCAGAGAGGAGGACACTCCCATGAATTTGTTGTGAGGAGTGGGGAGGCTGCTGCTGTGTGGTACAGGCTAATTACTGACTGCAGCAGGCTCTAAAAACACAGGTGCCAGCGTTGTTAGCACTGTAACTAACCCTCCCCAGAGTCCTGTATCTTCACAATCAATCTTGCCATGGTGCCAGTGATAGAGGCAGGTGCAAGCAAGCTCCAAGAGCTGAAGCGCCCACCCTGGAGTGGTCAGTATCCATGCGTGCTCATTGCACCTTCCCTGGATCTCAGTTCTGATGATCAGGGGAGAAAAGAAGGACCACCTGTCCCTCTGTCATTGCCCTGGCTCGGACTCCTCGAGGACCCTCTCAGGTGGCAACTAGGACAGCCACAATGCTTGGGGTTCCCTCTGAAAACGTTTCCACCCTGGACACAAGAGTGCTGGGACATACCAGTAGCAGAGCCCCGGCCAGCATCTAAGTGTAACAAGTTCGTTGTCATTCTTGCTCTCCCTGATGGACGTGAGGGAGGAAAGAGCCCAGCAGGAGAGGGTGTCAGTCAGTGCAGGTGGGCAGCAAAGTGTAATCTGGGCTTGGCTGCAGAAAGGGTAAACAGAGTTTCTGGGAGAATCCCATGGTGGAACCAAAGTACCCTTGTTTAGGAGACCGGAGTGGGACATGGAGCCACTCAGGCAAGAACCTGGTTTGTTCTGTGCTGCTAGAGAGCCCATCCAGTTAGGTGTCAAGGGTCTCTGGCCTTCACATCTTCCCTTGACATGACTCAGCTAACATTGACAATATGGGGATCAAGCAGGCTAAGTGAGGGTGATTCTCAAAATGCGAGGCTAAGTCAGCAAGTGAACCCTGCAGGGTGAGGCATGTGCAAATGGTTCAGCCCACCCTAGACCAATAAAGCCAGATGCTATAGATGGAGGCCAGATGGTGTTTGCTTTAACAATCCCTCCAGGGATTCTGAGACAAGCTCAACTTTTATCAGAAGACTGTGACACTTGCAGATCACAAGATGTAGACCAAGGGTATTGTAGATACTCTTGGGGAAAGTTCTGGATACACACACAGGACCCCACAGTCATACCGATGGAGTAGCTCAGATGGGAGTCATCGTGAACCACACTTAACCCAGGTTTGGTTTCCATTATTTTCTGGTAGTGAAAATAATGCACCAGACCACCCACCTGTCTATCCCCTCCCTGAGAAATAGCTTGAATCTGTGATCCAAGGGCAGAAAGAACCAGTAGTCTGCAATCTGAGAACATAGCCTGGGCCCAAGCCTAAAAATCTGGGACCTGCTGGTCTACCTATACCCCGGGGTCAAGCTGAGAACCCGAGAGAGGCAAGGAGGCTGCAGCCGGGCACGTGCCACTGTAACATGAGTGCAGTTGACTCCAAGTCAACCCCCAACCATGACTACATATTGAAGTCGAGGGGCTTTTTATAATCCTACAATGCCTGTACTCTATTGACCCCAAGATGCTGCTAAAACTTGCTTGGATATAGCCTGTACACTAAGATTTTTAAGGCTTCCTACGCTGCGGCTGAGATGATCCTGGGTCAGTACACTCTGGAGCCTTGCTTTGTGCCCACTGCATTTTCCTGTGGGACCATGCAGGTTCCCTCTCAGGAGTGCTTCCAGGCTCCTAAACAAGGCCCAGGAGGTCAGAGGAAACCTCAGACCATAAGGGCACTACTGATAAGATTACCAGTAGTGAATAAGCCAGCTGTAAATTACTGGGGCATGTGGGATGAGCCAGAGACAGGTTGGTGAAGTTGGCACTTCTCTTTCTAATTAGATATCAGGGCATTTGTTTCTGTTGGCCATATAAGAAGGAACCTACAGTATGCTGCAATCACCTTATTCAGACCAATCCACCATGCATATATGGGCAAGGATCATCCCTTCCCGAAGGGGCTGACAAGTAACTTAAGCTTGTTTTCATTGATGCTCAGGGATACCAGCTCACGAGAGCCTAAGAGCATCCAAATGTGAACCTGTTTCCACTGCAGGAAGGAACCAAAGGCAGGCATGCCCTTTCTTACCAAATGAAGACCACCTCTGTCCAGGCAATACTCGCATACCTCCTTGGGAATCTGCAGGGCAAAAGATGACAAGAGCAGGTCACCTGAGAGCTCAAGGTCTTTGCACATCCCTCTCTACACCTTGCAGACACACCAAACACTTAGGGAAGGAGCTCATGCTAAAATGAAAGGTTGGTGAGCATTTCTGAACTGGGAGGCGGTCAGTTGATTCAAGGCTATAGGCAGACTTCTGAGTCCCATCTGGGGCTGGGCTCCGACCTTTTATGTTGTTTTCTAATTATGTCATCTACCAGGATCTCTCAAATACTTCAAAAGTAATAACCTATGAGCTTAAATTATACCTGAGGTCTTCCAAGAGACTTCCTACCCTGGCCTGTCAGTCAGATGAAGGAGTTAGCGGGAAAGAAAATTCCACTCAACTTGAGTCATAATTGATCCTGTCTTCAGCCACAGTGACCCATACTGGGCTTATAGGAGACTCCCCCAGGGTTTTTAATTTGGAACTAAGGAAAGGGGCTCCTTTCTTTATGCTGGTGACATTAGACAGTATAGAAAGCCAGGCTAGGAGAATAGCGTTGGCATTAGAGAAAAGGATGTGGCGGCAAAGCATTGTGGAAGCCTCTAGCTCCCACCCCCCAAGCATCCTTTGCTTTGGCTCCATGAGAAGGTGAATTCTTTCTCACTAGCTCAGCTGTAGCTCTCTCGGGCACAAATGAAGAAGTTGACTATGGAGATGAGTTCTCAGACCCCAAGAGGATACCCAGCTATGCCTGGTGCTCTTGTGCCAGGCCAGAAGAGGGGACCCCTGTCCTCCTGTGTCCTCCTCCTTCTGCTGCCACTGCCATACAGGCTGTTTGGCCAGAAGAGCATGCTGGTGGTTTAGGCCCATTCCACGACCACCTTCCCCTCTGAGGCAAAGTGAGAGTGGCCGGCGTCCTCTCAGCAGAGCCACAGTGGTCAAGGAAGCTGGTACTCCTCTAGTCCAGGGTTTAAAACACCATCAGCCGCACAGAGGCCTCCCCACCCTGCCAGAAGCTTTCCTAATTACCTTGGCCATCCTTCCCTTAACAACCTGGATGCTTCTGGTAATATGCTCTGAATCCACCTGGCCCTGAATCTCCTGGGCCATACAGAAAGAGCCACTGCCCACACAGAAACTGGGAGGGCAGCCATCTGTGAAATGCAAGATCCCAAGCGGGTGGTCGGAGAAGGGCTCTTTAGCCTTCATGGGTACCTTGCGGCTTCTCGACTGGCCACAGGTTTTCGACCTAAGGCTAGGATCCAGTTTCAGACAGTTACAGCCAGAAATGGGGAGACACAGGGGTGAGATTATTCCTTATTCCTACTAGCCCAGCTACTCCCCATACCCCAGGCGCTCCCCTCACCCAGGCTGTTCCCCTTTCCCCAGCCGCTTCCTACATCCATCTCCTCAATTTGACTTTAGATCTGATCTGTTCACACTTTCAGCTCTAAATCATATGCCTCCAGTGACAAGAAGTAGGACCACAGATCATATACCCTGGAGTATTTTATAAGCAGCTATAATTTGATACGTGAAACTGACATGCTGTGTGTATTATTTATTGGTGCAAACACCACACCACACACAGCTGTTGAGAAAGAATGCTTTGTGGATCTGGCACAATGAGGAAGGCCTGAAGGATGAAGCACTGGCCACTGTCCCTGAGTGGCTCACCCTGTAACTGCACCTGCTAACTGTCGGTTCTCTAAAACAGTCACTAAGTTTTTAGGTGTCAGGGAACATGGCATCCCTTCAGGCTAGAATGTTCTCTCTTCCCCACCTTTGAAATCTAGGTCATCTTTTGAAGAACTGATCAAAGTCTGCCCCAGTTTGAAGCTGAAGAACCCACACAAGAGCTGTGACACAGTGGTACCAACGTCACAGAATCATCCCTGCCTGCCATCAACTGAGTGTGTTGGGGTTCCCATTCCTGATTGTGAGCACCCTGAGGACAGGAACTGTGTGCTATTCCTCCATGTCCCAAGCTTCTAGCTCTGCACTGGCTCAAAGTAGGTGCCCAGGCAAGTTTGCTGTGTTGGGATGCATGCACTAGATGGATACAGATTGGGCTGCTAATCTCTGTAAGCGGCAAGGATGGGTTTGCAGTATTCTGTCTAGACGGGGCTGGAAGAGCTAAGTCTGAGTAAAATGGGCCTTAGTTACTTTCAGTTCTTTTCTCTTGCCATTAAGTAGCGAATCTTTTCCAACCCTCATTCTTCCAATTACACAGACACACAAACGCACACACATTGTTAGTGTTAATTGCCAAGTTGGTAGAATCTAGAATCACTTGGAAGATAGGACTGTGGACTTGTGTGGAAGATTATTAACTACAGTAGGAAGACTTGCCGACTGTTGGTGACACCATTCCCTATCCAGGATCTTGGATTATGTAAGGGAGCTGAACAGTGTACAATCAGCTGTTCTCTTCTTTTTGTAAACACAATGTGACCAGCTGCCTCAAGCTCCTTCCCCCTGCCTTCCCTGCCATGGTGGACTGAACATTGATCCGTAAGCTGTAATAAACCCTTCCTTAAGTGATTTTTGTCGAGATATTTTACCACAGCCATAGGAAAGGAAACACACACACACACACACACACACACACACACACACACACACGAAACCCTAAGCTTAAGAATATGACAAATGGGACTGGAGGAGGATGGTATGGGGCTTGGCAACTGAATTTTTCTTTGTTATAAAATTTATTACAATACTTCTTATCAGAATGCTTATTTTATGTGCATTAATTTATACTGATATGTTGGTCCTCCGAACAGCACTGGGTCTACCTTATTAGAATTATATTTTTACCAAGAAATTCATTTGTAATAAAACCATACCCCAAAACAAACAAACAAACAAAAACTGAGTCCCTGTGGAGTACATTGTATGGAGTCTTTGCCCCAGTAAAGTAGATGGCAGCATGATCATAGCTAGATTGTCAAGGCCTGAAGACTTGATTTACTGTGTCGGGGAGACAAAATCCCCAGAGGGGTAGTCACTGGGGAAGCCTGGCATCCTGAGCCAGGGATTGAAGCCTGAGACAAGAAGCAGCTGTGTTCCTCAATCCAGAGACTCCAGAACCAAAAAAGTCCATGTGATTCTCTTCCCCAAGCTAGTGCCTTGTGTGCTCCAAGTGACTTCCTACCATAGGAAGAAGGGACTGTATACATTTGGCTTCTGTATCCAGCCACCTTCCCCCACTCTGGAATGCATTTTATTGCTCAAATGTCTTTCACCCTCATGTTCTGGGCTCCTGTCCCCTGAGACACCTCTTCTTGGATAAGAGACTAATGTGCACATTTGCACTAAGTTCTCACTGATAGGCAAAGTATAATGAATTGTACATCTCAGTGTTAACAGAAGAAATTCCACCCATAAGGATGAATAACTATGGAATCCAAGCCTCAGTAAGAGTTCAAGGAATGTAAGGGAGCAAGGCCAACATCTTATTAAGAGTATTTGAGCAATAGGAAAGATGAGTTCCAATTACTGACCAAAACATCCCGATCAAAGACATCAGTATACTGTGACAGAGGAACCTAACTTAGAGATACCTGGTAGATGGCATAGCCTATGCTGAGCATGACCTGGCCGATCCTCTTTTGTGGTCTGCGGTTCTTCTGCATCAGACCCAACAGCATTGTACATCAGGGTTCACTGGTGCCTTCCTCCTTGTCCTCATCCACCTTGTCCAAATGGATTTTAAACTGGGAATTGGTCCAGTAAGTGGCTGGAAGTCATCCAGTGATAGAGGTCCAACAGGGGTGAGGAGATGAAGAAGGACAATAAAAAAAAAAAAAAAGGAAAGAACCTCCATCATCCAGATGAAAGGATAACACTGACTGGCCAGACTGCCTGGCACAGCAGGAGTGGCAAGCAGTCCTCCCACCTCCCTCCCCCACCCTACAGGTAGACAGATGGAATGTCTGTCTTGTCCACTTGATCAAATCAGAAGCCCAGAACTGTCCAAGTACTGAAGCCTGAGATCCTGTCATCTCAGGCTGCTCTGGACTGCACCAGGAAGCAATATTTTGCCTTCCTGGACATCTTTCATTTCTTCCTGTTCTTACCTGAAGACTCCACTTGGGGCCCTCTAGAGAGAAGTGTGTCTTTGGGATGGATGAGGATAGAGTCCCAAAAGAACCAAGGGAGCCTCGCCTGATAGCTGGGAAGCCATATGACTGTCAAATGCTCCACCACGTCCAGGAGAAGCCCCACTTTGGATTTCAACCCCATGAGGACCTAAGACTCATCCTCTGTCCCTCTGCCAAAGGAGTCTCCCATGATGCTCAGTGCTGCAGCCTACTGATGAGACACTTGCCCTTGCAGACAAGTCACTTAAACCTAACAATGAATGAGAAACCACAGAGTCACAAGCATTCCTTCCATACTATCTATGGCCGCTTTAAAAGACACCTTTTTGAGCAAAGGGAATAGCCCAGTGGGTAAGGGGGCTTGCCATGCAAGCCAGAGGTCCTGAGTTCAATTCTAGTACCATGTAGAAATGTCAGTTTTGGCTGTGCATATGCCTGTAAAGCCAGTGCTGTTGGGGAATAGGAATGAGAAATGCTTGCTTTGCTGGTGGTATACCTCCAAGTTCAGTGAGAGACACTGTCTTAAAGGATTAAGATGGAGGGTGTTGGAGCCGGGTGGAGAATGATACAGCAAGACACCTGACAGCTTCTGCAAGTGTGCACGCACACACATGCACAAAACAACACCCCATACACACACATGACACCTTTATTCAAAGACAACATTTGAAAAAGATCTCCCAACTTAGTAGCTACCCAAGCTGGGCACGGAGAAGTCTAAGGAATCACCCACAGACACACAATGAACGGTTCTCTGATGCAGTCGAGCTAAGAGTTTAATTGAAGAAGAACGACCTGACAGATTTCACCATGGTAGGTGTTCAGTTGCAACAGAGAGCTGGGAAGGAGTGCTTGTTTTAGGGTGAGGAGGGGTTGTGGGTGTTTTCATAATCTCCATGATGGTACAACTCTATAAAATAGCACAGCCATCACATGTGTCCAAGGCACATTCATTCTTTTTTCCCTAACAGTGAGATTACTTATTCAGTTCCTCCTTCCCAGAACCTCCATTTCTAGATTTTTTTTTTTGTCCCACTCAAGGCACAGGTGTACATAGATTTTAAGATCAGGTGTCTGTGGAATCCAGGGGAGACAGAAAATTCGGTAATTTTCTGTACTTACTTCATTACCACGAGGCAAGAACAATCCACTTCCTGCTGACAGCTAGCTGGCAGCACAGATGGGATTATGATTTGGCGCAGGCAGACACCTTGGGCACCCCCTATGGTTCCGAGCTTCCAGAGTGATCCATGCGAATTTCCTACATCTTTTCTAAGAGCTTGTTAATGGTGAGCATATTTTAATTTCTCCCAAATGTAGCATTACCTCAATCCCCACATTTTTTGTTTACTCCTTAACAGTACTAGAGGAAGAGAATGGCCCATAAAAATAATACATCCCATTTGTATAACACCACACAGTTTACAGAGCGCTTCCCGGTGCATGCTGCACTACCATGCTCACTGCGCCCCAGCGAGTTGGAAGGTAGGAATTATGAACCTGTTGTGAGGATTGAGAAACTGCAAGAAAAGAGTGCCCCTCAGGTCTCGCAATCATTAAGCTGACTGATGGGGGCAGGCCGTCGTCATCTCCCCCTTCAGACCTGTTGACAGCTGGTCTTTGCAGCCAGATGGAGACAGATGAGGATGGAGGTAAGACCTTGTGCTCCCAGTCCGCAACCACATGGGGTTTGACAATTGCTGCTGTTACTACAGCATGCAGTGGCCTGGTTGGGAGGAAGGTGGCTGCCCCCAGCCCCCGCACAGAGACACTGAGTCAATCAATGCAAATCAACAGAACAACAGCAAGCCAGAGAAGCAGGAAGGTGGGGACCTAGCAAATGGGGTGTGTGTTTTTCTTTCTTTTGTTGCTCCCGAGAGCTGTGGGGTCGTTTTTCTCAGTTGTTTCTTCAGCCTCTGCCTCAGTGGACTCCACCTAGGAAGAGCCTACACAGGTACAAGTTAGTCATCCTGCAGAAACCGGGGAGGCCATGCTCACCTTCAGTAAGATGAGGAACCAGAGTAAAGCCAGAGGCAGTGGTTTGCAGCAGGACATCCACACCCAGGATAAATCCCTGATAATCCCCACAGAATGGAACATGACCCACACACAGCCCGTGTATGCCCACTGCTGTTCCCCCACAGCCTTTAGCTCTAACTTGGGTAACACAAAGCAGAATGGCTGCCCTTCTGAGTGCAGCCCACCAAAGCAGCAGATTATCTTCTGACACCACTAACTACTCTGCCCCCATGCTCAGGGGTATGGTGTCAGCCAACTGGACCAGGTAGGGAAGGCAGAAGCCCAAGAGAAGAGCAGGAAGACCTAGTGATAGTCCAAGAACGGGAGGTAAAAAGTAGCATGCTGGGAGAGCTGGGGGATGAAGCAAGGGTGCTCTAAACACACAGGAGCTGAGGTGAGGCCTCAGATAGGCAGCTGCAAACCCACTGTCTACCCTTGCTGGCCAGGCCTCAGAGCCAGAAGAGAAACAGGACCTCAGATCCGAGGGTATTGATTATCCAAAGATCCATGTTAAAAGCTGCACAGCCCAAGGAAGAAGATCCAGGAGGCCACTTGCCTCACCTGGGTAGTTCTGGCAGCCCCCTGTTGTGGAGCCTCGTGTCCAGTGGCCATTGAAGAGCAATAGGTTCCATTTTTGCACCTCTTCACTGCTCAGAGAGTCTGGGGACAGGTTGCATATCTCCAGTCGAGAGAATTGCTTCAAGAAATCCGAAAAGGACATCCTGAAGAACCGAGGAACCAGAAGGGAGCCAGTCAAGTAGGCTGGACTGGAAGAGAAATTAAAGGCCCAGGAAAGAGCTCTGCCTTCCAGCAGCTGTGGCCTGCCTGAATTCCCTTCTATAGCCCAGGAACACGAATAAGCAGAGCTATTGTCCAACCTTGTCACTGTGGTCCATGTCTCAGTTCCTAGGGAATCTCCCTCCTGTATCTACCAACCACACACACAATTAGAACCATGATCCTGAGGAAATTCTCCATGATATCTGGTACGGAGATGTCCTCTAAGACATTCCATCTTCTTCAAGATACCCCTACCCCCAAACAAAGTTTTGACTATAAGCTAGGTGGAGGGGGTTCATTGTTTTAGGCTCACAACAAGCAGAAAGGCTGCTGGGCAGACCATATTGTAGACACAGAGATCTCGGTTCCAATGCTTTAGACATGAGAGTAGAGGTAGAATTATACCAGGGGAAGGGGAAGGGAAGAATAAAAGCTCCTATGTTAGGAACCTTGTCACATTCCTGGAAGTCCTGAAGGCTGAACAGACTGGTCACTAAGGGGACAGCCCTTTAGCACACAGGTTCTCACCAGAACTCGCCATCTTCTGCTCTCTTGTCCAGCTCTTCCTTCTGCCTGGGATCTATATAATTCCACTCAGGTGCACTTGCAGAGGGAAAAAAAATGAGCCAGAAATGGTCATTCCTGAGATGCAAGCTGTTTACTGCAACTAAATGTCCCAAAATGACCACAAACGGGATGCACCCCCATTAAGGAAAGAAGACAGACTGGACCTAGAGTGAGAACTGGGGGAAGGGGATAAAGCCAAGGACATGGACTCCTGCAGGGGTGACCTGAGCATGCAGCAGAAAAGTGGTGGCTTTATTCTAATTTTCACTCTCTGGGTACGTTTTATATTCCAATTAAGATTCACAGACCTCTGACCATTGAACAAGGAGGTCCTGTCACAAGAAAGGCGTGTACTCCTGTGTCTACTAGTAACATGTCACTCTCATCTTCCATCAGAGTGGTGCCCAGCCAGCTCTGGGCACAAAGACACCGTCCACTTCCTACGTTTACGGCTTTGATCATCAGGCCCAGTTTTATAGACATTTCTCTGAAGTAATGTCACCCAGTGTCCTGCTGGTGGCCTTTGTATGGCAATACTTTGTTCAAATGCTATCTACAGCTGTCTGACCTTTACAGCTCTGGGTTTTCCTGAAACACATGTGCAATATCTAGATAAGTGAACAGTGTTAGTGTCAATCCTAAAAACAAACAAAAGCTCTTCCCTGAGCACACTCAGCCAAACCCCTGCTCCTCCCCCATCCAAACCCCTACCCCGCTCCCCACCAAGAAGACAGCCAGGTCCAGCCTCTCCCTCCAGCTGGCTTCTAAGCACTCTCCCCCAGCAGAAGCTTTCTGGGGTTTCTTAAAAGCATCGCAACATTCATCCAATCAGGACTGAGTCCCACAGTTGGGAATTCTACATCTAATCTAATCTCCCAGTTGGTTTGATTTTTGTTGTTGTTGTTGTCAATGTCATTGTCTACATTTCAAACTTAACACAGCTGGATACCGGCTGAGTTTAGACATGCCATCTTAGAGCTTCACTGTCCTTCTCCAACTTCTAGTAGGTAACTGGCACAGACTGTTCTCTGACTGGTAGAGGACACAAAGGACCTAGACTCCAGAGCACATCCAGCCCAGGATCTCACTTGCTCTAACTGACTCCCCTTAGCAGTGGATAGGCGGCCCACAGACTGTCCTTCTGCCAGGAATCGACCCCCATCTAGTCATGAACTCATGGTGTGACTGACACTCCCATTCATCACTGCCTAGGTGGGCCATGGCTCCCAGGATCAAGGTTCTCCTGACATCTTTGTTTTCTCTTGGTACCGAGGGAACAGTGTTTGTGGCCTGGAAAGATCAGATTTCAAGTGATTGATTTGATCTTGTAACACCCAGCGTGGTAAGCAGGAAATAGATAAGCATTCATCAGTAGGCAAAATTTCATGGAGCTGCCAAAGTTTCAAGTGTCAAAGAGGGAATCCATAATCAAAAACGTCGGCAAAATGGTTTCTATTCTGCTTTGCCTGGCCTGGAACCATGGACTATTTCCACAGCAGGTTGTGTAGTCTACAGACACTAAGTGTTGCAGAACCCACTAAGCAATGGGTCTTGTTCGTATGGTGTGTATTACATGACACCTTTGTCCAGAGATAGGTGAGCATTGGGAAAGGGGAAGAGAAACCTACTCATCACTCCAGGCTCCTGACCACTCCACTTCACCCCACGGGTTCCTCAACCTGATCAGCTTCTCTGGACAGCCACAGAAATCCACCTGCAAGACCCACACACCACGCAGGTGAGTCACCATGTCACGCTAATACTGCCTGCAGTGCGTGTCTGCACCCAGGGCATTCAGTGTCTCAAATGTCACTGAAACACTTTGATTTTCTCCCCATGCTCGTTTTCAAGCTTTAGTTAAGTGTTCTTCTGTTTCCACAAGTTCTTAGAACAGAATGAAGAGTGAATGTACCTCAAAAACAACTATATATCTAAATTAAACTTAGGTTTAAATTTTGCAATTGATTAACTTGGACCTCACTCTGAATATCAGAGATAGCATCCTAATGAATGTCCCTTAAAGAAAGCAATAGCATGTAAGTTAACATTGACTTGTTTGTTTATTTATTTATTTATTGTTGGTTTTTCAAGATAGAGTTTCTCTATATAACCTTGGCTGTTCTAGAACTCACTCTGTAGACCAGACTGGCCTTGAACTCATAGAAATCCACCTGTCTCTTCCTCCTGTATCCTGGGATTAAGGGCGCGCGCCACCACCACCTAGCCCAACATTTGCTTACTGCTTACTGCTGAGTTAGGCACAGTGCCAAGCATTTCAAATGGTTGGTTGCTATATTCAAGCTTCACAGTTTGACCTCAAAAATATGAGATCCAGAGAAGCTCAGTTATTCAAGATTACCTAGTTACCTGTATAGCTATCCTCTCCTGGAGAAAGCTCATAAGACTTGGGAAGCAGGGAAACTTGGAGGCCCAGGAAGTCCCTGAAAGCCACAAGATTCACAAAGCCCCTCCCCAAGGTTATAAAGAGCAGTGAGCAGTTGCAGGGCAACCAGAGATTCCTCAATGAGAACCGCCTCCAAGTCATGCAAGGGGGATGCAGCTTTCACATGTCATCACCCATGCTGGCGCTCTGGTGACGCAGCTACATTTGAGTCATTCATGCTTCCCTAAGTGATCTGGGTGGAACTGTTCCTTTGATCTGTCACCGGTTCTGGCACTCACATTAATATATAAGCATGTCGACTCTATTAGTCCTTCGCCTCATTTCCATCATATGCTAGCCTGAAGTTTCCTCATACAGATTCAATTCGTGTTTATGGAGCTGACTTGACTTAAAGAACATCACATTCCATAGAGAGACATAGTGAGTGTTGTCACCATTGCAACAAGCAGCAAGAGCTGGAGCACTGGTGTGTGGCTGTTTCTGAACTGACCAATGGGAAACTGGAAGAAGAAAATCCACTTCTCAGTGGTAGCACTGTCTGGATTGATGTATTTTGCCTTAGTCCTATCATCCAATTATATCTAGGCTTTTAACCATAAATCAAATTATTCAAATTCTATTTGTACATAGGTAGACCACATGAGATAAAAATCATGAATATTATAGGTCATTCGGGGACCAGAGAATGAGGAATACCCATGTGCCTTCTCGTTATTAAATATTATCCTGAATGCTGGAGTAGAAATTATTTCTTCTTTTAGGGAATAAACTCCTATGGGTTTATACTGCTTTGCTTACATAAACATTTGTTTGAAATGTATGTAAACAGTCCCTATGACTTTTCCAACCACACCTCAGAAAAGAGTTGTATTTAATTAAAGCTAGAGAGCTAAAGTGCAGGGTGTCTCAGATACTGTTCTCTGAGAAGCTAAGAGTGAGGGTGCCCTGTAGCGAACACTACATATCTGTCCAGGGCTCTGAATCCAGAGAGAAATTTTCCCTGAGTAAGCAGAAAAGCTCAAAGCCAACTCAGTGATGTCATCTCCTACATCCTTCTTGGGATGCCCCAGACTTCTGCAGTCATTCATGTTAGCCCTTTCCTACCTCTTGGACTCCAGTAACAGAGTATGCGTGACCCTTAACCAGCTTTTGCCTGGTGGTGGCTTCGGCTTCAGCTCCACTTGAGACCTGAGTCAAAAAGAAAGTCCAGTCAGGGAGGCTGACCCTAACCTCTTTGGAGCCAGCACCACACTGTTTTTTAAACATACAGAACACAGCTTGGGATCTCCCAGGGGGGAATGGTGCAGTGGTGGCCACAACCCACAAGCAGAGAGACCCATCTCCAGTGAACCTCCTTTGGTAAGTCTGAGAAGCACTGAGTAGCTGCTGATCCCACAGTGTGATCAAACAAACAAACAAAACTATACATGATGACAGCCAGAGAGGAAAAAAGAGTACACCAATGGATAGATAAGATTCAGCCCTCAGGCTGGTGGCTCCTAGATCTGATCTCTAAGTCTGCATTGGTATTCTATACAGTCAACCTTCCTGTCAGGGCTGGACCCTCCACTTTTCTTCAGGGATCTCCAAGTTTATCAAATATTCTCAACTGCTATGTTTGTTTTCCCAAAGACTGAGATGATTTACCAAAAAGATGGTAAGTATATAATGCCTAACTAGGATCCAAGAGACAGGGCTGTGCTCCGACTATGAGTCTAGCCATATTAAAGAGGCTCAAAGAGTCACCAGCAAAATATAACCTTAAAATGTGACTAACTCTAGTTCCCACCCACTCACTAGGTTGTCACAGTTCCTGTTCACTGTAAACCAGTATGTCACCAGACAAAAGAGACAAGGAAGAGTTGGAGCTCACGTCAATGGAGCATCCCAGTAGAGAGCCTGCACGGAGGGCCTTCTGGATGACGTGGTACAGACTGCCTGGAGGTTTCCTTAAGTCATAAAACTCAGAGATGCCACCTGTGAAATCCTCAAACCCCTCAATTGTGGAGCCTCCAGCAAGAGCTTCATAGGAGCCATTGAGCCTGTGGGGAAAGAAAGAAAATATGCACCATCCAGCATGAGCAACCTCAATAAGGAAACCAAGGGCCATGGAAAGGGACAATGCCAGGATATAGGCTACAGGGCCAGGGTCAGACTTGGGTCAGTTTTGATGAAGAGCTTAAAACATGAACAGGCCACTGTCTCAGAGAGACACCCCAGAACACACACAGACCATTGTTTCAGACAGACACCCCAGGATTTCACTAGGAAAAGATCCTCAGACAATCCCTCTCCAGGCTCCCACCCCCTGTTCTAAACCAAAGGTAACCCTTCCAGAATTGGCCCTGACTGCTTGAGTTTCTGGGTTGTCCAGGCACAGATTGGAATGGGGAACCGTCCCTTGAGGCTGGGAGGTGTCTGCTAAGGATTGCCCTGACAGAATTGGAAAGTTATTGGGGTGTCAAAATAGAATGACAGTAAACAAGATGAACTCAAAGAACCCCAAAGGAGACTTTGAACTCTGAGTGTCAATCGGAAAAATGACCCTCAAGGCATGAGCAGAAACCTGTTGAGTTTTTTTTTTTTTTTTTTTTTTTTTTGGTTTTTCGAGACAGGGTTTCTCTGTATAACAGCTCTGTCTGTCCTAGACTCACTTTGTAGACCAGGCTGGCCTTGAACTCGCAGAGATCCGCCTACCTCTGCCTCCCAAGTGCTGGGATTAAAGGCGTGCGCCACCAACGCCCGGCAAAGGTTGTGTGTGCCAGTTACCTTGTTTTTTTTTGGTCTTTTTGTTATTTTGTCTTTTTTTTTTTTTTTTCCAGAGCTGAGGACCGAACCCAGGGCCTTGCGCTTGCTAGGCAAGCGCTCTACCACTGAGCTAAATCCCCAACCCCCCTGTTGAGTTTTGTAGCTAAAAACTTTTCTTCCCTTCCTGGTCATCATTTTAAACATTCATGCTGCCCTAAGATCTTACCTTGGGGCTTGAGAGAGAGAAAGATAATGGCTAGAGAGATACTCTTATGAGACAGAGCTGGGGTCTTTAAAATACATATTTTTTACTTATTTATGTTTGCAGTATTGGGGACTGAGCCAGGGCCTTACGCATGCTAGGCGCACACTCTCTCACTGAGCTACATCCCCAGGCCCAGACATGAGATCTTAAAGTCTCAGCCCAGATTTCCATGTCTCTTCAGAGGGGTGCATTCTGTATAGCCTGTGGATGTCTGGGTGCTGGGAAAAGCTTGGCCATGGCGCCCTGAGTGGGAGGCAGGGGAGAGCCTTCAGGGAGACTCCGGGTCTTTTACCATCCCACTTACTTGGCGTAGGCTTTCTCCAGCAGAGAACTCCAGAACTCACTCCCTTCTTCTGAGTGTAGAAAGAGCAGCTGTCCATTCTTGGTGGGGAGCCTGTCATCAATGACCACCTCCACCCACTCTCCATACTGCCAGAACTAGGGGTGGGAACACACAACACTGATCACATGCAGAAAGCAGAGAGAAGTCCTTAGGCGGCCTCATTGGGTGGGGTCTCTGCGGTCAGTGAGCAGCTCCCCAATCTCCCTGAGCCTTAAACACCCCAGAGAAGGATTTCTGCCCCATTCACACCCAGGAGATGCCACAGGCACCAGGAAGCCTTTAGTTTTTCTTTGAGTCTGTGGAGAAGAGAGCTTGCTCAAAAGCACCGCCTGGGGCCAAAGTGGGTAACTCCTTAGTCCAAAGGCTGGAGGACGAAGGAAAGGGAAAGGACATGATTGGAAAGATGTATGAAGGAATGGCTCTCAAACGGAAGTGAGTGCCCAAATCACCCAGAGGGATAATCTAACATCAGTAAGTGGCCTCCTTTCCAGAGTTTCTGATTCCACAGACCTGGAGTAATACCTAAGATACAAACGTTGTGTCAAAGGTCACAAGCAAGGCCAATTACCTGGAAATGGAAAATGCCCGCGTAGTTCTTCTGGAAGCTCTGGTCCCTGGGAACCACTCGGTAAAGCAGCTTTTCGTTCAAGGTGAGGGAGGCAATGGCTGCCAGAAGCCAACAGTCTCCTGTAAGAAATCGGAGGAGACATTGACTGATCAGGCCAGGCCCTCCTGTCCCCATCACTCCAGGATTTGTGTCTGCTGTAGACTGTTCTCTTCAGCTGTAATGTGATTCCTGAGACTGGGTTATGTAGAAACAACAGAAAAGTATTTATCACAGTTCGAAAAGGAGACAGTTGATATTGGGGAGAGCCATTCTCCACTTCCTCTTCTCTGCTTAATGCGTGACAGAAAAGTGAACAAGCCAAAGGGTCTGACTAACTCTTCCACCCTATTAATGGAGCGCTGATGGTTAAGTTCACCTCCCAGTATGATCACACTGCACTTGGGATCTGGCATTGAATCTTGGAGGCACACAGAGTCGACCAAAGAGCGCCACGCCATTCTTCTAAGTCCTGCAGGTGGACTCTCCTGTCCTGGCTGAAGTGCCACACATTCAGCTCCCAATGGCCTCGCTGGGAGGGTTTTACTCAGTCATGGAAACTCTCTGCTCATCCTTATTGCTGTGCCTCCCTTGCATGCTGACCACTTCACAGTTCCTAGGCTCCCAACCAGTGGAATGGAAATGGAAAGAAAGAGAGAAAGGAATTTGTCCCTTTGTTCCATTTGTTGTCAACCTGGATAAATTTGGTTGGTTGGGAAAAACAGTGAACCTACTCAGCCAGGACAGAAGGTATCCAAATGAGAGTCAGTGAGCCAATGATCAGTCCTTTCCCACTATGGCCGGGGTAATGGCAGTTGATTTTGTATGATCTGTGTGAAGTATAATGGCCCTTTTATGTTTCAGAGTTCACTGTGAAAGCCTTGGTCATAATACCCTTGAGATATTGATTAGCATGAAATCATCATAATTTGAAGCAGAAGAAATAAAAGTCAAGAGAGGTTAAACATCCCAGGGCTTGGTGTTGGTCACTTTGAATATCTTCTGTGTGAGACAGACTTCCCAGGCCCCTGGAAGCCACCTCCTGAGACAACACCATTGACTCCCGGTGACATCAAATGATGAGTCACAGGCCCTGGACACTTACCTTTACCTCCTCAGCTGGAGGGACCAATGTCTTGTAAGCTGCATAATGATGCTCACACCTGTGTAGGTACTCATGATTCTGTAGAGTGTGTCGGCAAAATGTCCTTGGTGTCCCTCACATTGTATAAAGCAATATGGCATCATAGTGCCCAACCTTGTCTCTTTCCAGCTTCACCGAAGATCCCAGACCCTAGGAGTCCAGGGTTTAGTGAGGCAGTCTTTGTTTCTCTTATTCATATGGTTCTTTCAGCTCTAATGTCTCCTTGGGTACTCCAGGCATCCCTGTCCCCATGTGAAAAACTAGAACCTGTCAACCTTAGCTAGAGAAGCCCCTTTGTGCAGTGGGCACAGTACAGACCAATAGGCCCAAAGTGCTGAGACTAAATGACCTTGGGGTGCTCAGTCCTAAATAGAATGTACATATCAATCCTTCCCCAGCAAGGCTCAGGAAACATTGTGGAAGATGGAGCCAAAAGAACAGGGAAGATTGCTGTGAAACACCATCTTCCACACGTGGTGTACCAACTGCATTCATGAAGTCACAGCAGCTCCAGTTCCTGCACGAGACCTGAACAGTGTCAAGCCAATAAGATCGTCAGCAATTCAGCAGGCTGCACCAGTTAGATGTGGTGGGTTATATTTGCTTAAGGAAGAAAGGAGAAAAGACGAAAGGAAGGAAGAAGAGAGGGAGGGACGGAGGGAGGGAGGAAGGAAGGGAGAGAAAAAAGGAGGAGGCTGATAATATGGTTCAGCAGTTAAGAGCACTCCCTGCTCTTGCAGAGGACACAGGTTGGACCCGAAGCACCTACATCATGGCTTACAACACTCTGTGGCTACAGTTCCAGGGATTCTATACCCTCTTCTGACCTTCACAGGCATAACACACACACACATACGCACACACAGAGACACTCACGCATGCATGCACATAATGCGCACGCACGTGCCCATGCACACGTACACACACACATATGCAAACAAAACACACATATAAATTTAAAAATCTTTAAAAAATGGAAAGGGCAGGACATGAAGATGGGGGGTTGTTGGTGGGTATCTAGGAAGAGTGGAAGGTCCCCCTTCTTCTCTTGTGATGGGGGATGAGATTGGGGTAGATGTAATCAGGAAACATTATAAACATATATGGAATTGTCAAGTAATAGATAAAAGATATTCTAATAAATAAATATTCTTAACCTCCCCTATGTACTTTCAGATTCAAAGCCTGGCAACATTTTGAAGCCTTCCAGGCCCTTTTCCAATTCTATGTTCTCATCTTAATGGTGGAGCTAAATAAAGTTGCTTCCACAGCTCAGTACTGAACACACTTGGTCTTTACATTCAGACTGCTTGAGCATGCAGTCAGTAAACTATGACTCAGGACCTGCATCTGAGGGTCTGTCATCACCAGCAGGAGCTCCATAACAATTTCACCCCAACCTTTCTCAAAAACAGAGGCCCAAGACTACATCCAAAACTAATTTCTTCTTCAGTTTTACCTACTCTCTGTCTTAGACAACAAACATACACATTTTTTAAAACGTACTTTTTAAAGGGTTTTTTTCTGATTTTTGAAGTGTCCTGATCTTTACTTCCTTCACTTCACCAACAAATGCTATCAGATGATTACAGGGATTCAAGGTGAAGTTCAAGGTGAAACTAGAGATGGAGCTTGTATGTGTGCACTGGGCTATGGAGCTCCTTACCATGGAAGAGTGCGGCAGTGCCTCATTTAACAAGCAACTTCCCAGGAGTGGAAAAAATAACAAATTTCCCTCTCTGCACCCAGTTCCCCTCCGCTCAGTTTCTTCCAATGAATTCATATTATAATGTCATTTCTCTGCCTTTTTTATTTACTTTAGAAACAAAATAAAAATCTTTCCCAGAGAAACTCCTTTTTGCCTGCTCTTTTGCCCATTGTGAGTTTTGCCTCCAGGCAAACCTGGGAAGCACAAAGTGAACCCTGATGACTTTTCCTGCCTGACTTTTTCTTATTCCTTCTGTCTGTCTGTCTATATGGTGCTTCCTGAAACTTAGCCAGTTCAGTTTTCACCCTCCATGAAACCTGCCTTGGGCTCTACTCAGAAGGCACCTCTTTCCTTTGTATATTCTGGAGCCCTTATTTATAGCTCTCAGTTGATGACAGCATACAAGCTGGACTACCAAGTCCACTCACACAGAGGCTCCATGGTGGCATGTTCCTTGCCATCCCTGACTAACCCCACATCCCTCCCTCCACAGGGCTCTTAGCTCCTACCAAAGCCACCTGATAGTCCTTTGGTGTCCTATGGTGGTTAACTCATCCTCCAGAGAAAGGCACCAATCCTTCCAAATGACCTCATCACTTGAGCAGCCTTACCTTTGCCAAACTAGCGGAATTCAAGAGTCTCAGTGGGGACTATTCAAAGCTACAGCAAATGAAACGAATTGTTCTTAGTTCAGATGATATGGGGAGGGAGACACAGAGACACAGATAGAGACAAAAAGAGAACTGTAAGCAGGAAACCATGTGTATTGTCAAGGAAAGGAAATGAAAGAGGAAGTTGGGCAAAGGAGTCTGAGATTCCCCTGGCCCAGCTGAGTAAGACTAACAGATAACTCAAGAGAACTGAAGAGCCTGTCCTCTCTTGATCCAATGTAGAGAATGAACTAGAAGGTCTTTGGTGAATGTCAGGCAGGCACACACAGAAATACACCCACTAGAGAGCGCACAGGAGCCAGCCTCTCCCACTAGTGTCTCTGTAAGAGTGGGTGTCTGAGGAAGCTTGGGAAGGAGTGGGCTTCAATAGAGCCATAGAAGGATAGGTGTATAAAAATACTTACCGGGACAAGGACATCCACAAGCGGGAGCCCAAGGGTTCTAAGAGTCTTGTTCTCATCATTGATTAAGGAGAACTCAGTTTTTAGGATAAAGTTCTCCAGGCTAGAAAGATGGCTCATCAGTTTAGAGTGTTTCCTGCTCTTCCAGAGGACAGAGTTCAGTTCCTCCTACCCAGAATCATCCATACCTCTAGTACCAGTGAATCAATGCCTTCCTTTGGCCTCAGTGGGCTCCTGCATCCATGTGATGTACATAAACTCAGGCAAGCACATAAACATAAAAAATGATTTTTTTTTAAAAAAAGATAAGGTTCTTATGTTCAAAACAAAGTACAAATGCACCCAGGTGTGACACTTTTCAAAGGAGACTTACTGAAGATAAAAAGCCAACAGAGAGGATGCTGGTTGTTGACAGCTTTGGGTTACATGAAGAACATGACTCGGAATAAGAAATTCCACCCAAAGCTGAGGGTGCTTCTTTGAAAAAGCCAGAGGGAAAGAGATTCCTAGAGCCTGTTCATGTTGACTTTAATGAAAGGATACAGTTCCGTTAATGGGAATACAACATAAGATGTAGATATGACTCCTGGCTCTGCCATTTCCTGGCTCTGTGGACCCAAAAGGAGACAGCACCTCCCTGAGCCTTGGCTCATCATCTAGTAACACTAGGTGTGTTACTAACCTCCATTGGATTGGGTACTAAGTGATCAAATGGGATCCGTAACAGCTAGAACACAGAATGTGGTCATTAACTTATAGCTCATTAAATTGCTGTTCCTCGCAGGAAAGAAAAGACTGAGAAGTAGCTGCTAGAGCGAGGGCAAGAGGCGAAACTACCCCAGTGTGGCATCCGGGCAACCAAAGGAAGAGGGCATTGAAGTAGACAGGTTAGCAGCAGGGCAGATATTGCACAAGAATTTGAGATGATAAAGACTGAAAATTGACCATTTCATTTAGCAAGGTGAAGATCACTGGTGACAGTTGCAGAGACATTTGCTCTTTTATTCATGTTCTATATATACAGCTGCTCAGGAGGTTGAGGCAGAAGAATTGGTTACTGGAGTCTAGCTTGGACAATATAGCAAGAGCCTGTCTCAAAATACAAAGATATAAATGATGAATGAATAAACAAATTAAAGCCTGCATGTGTCAGTAGCCATTATTATAAGATATAGGTAGCAAGAACTCAAGTTTAAGTGAATCTCTCAAACACTAGGTAAAGATGCTTCTAGACTGCAGGTAGATGAGAATGAGGAAGGGGGAGGGTAAACATGGGAGCCCAGTAGGAGGACCTTCCTCCCCTTGGGAAGCACAATGACTAGAGGAGAGATGATATTAAGACCCCAGACAATCTGAAGAGGAAGCCAGCACAAGGAGTCCTTACACCCTACTGCCAACTCAGAAATCCAGAGGCCAAGAAAAAATGGTAACATAGAATGCTGAAGCACAGAGACCAGGAGAAGATGGCATCATGGTGCCTGAGTCAAGGGAAAAAGAAGTGTGGGTCCATCTCTCAGCAGAGGCTATGGAGTGGCCTCAGGGGCCAGGTACCAGATGAGGAGCTGATGTCTTATTCAGGTATAGCCCATGGCCACTCAGATGAGGAGCTGATGTCTTATTCAGGTATAGCCCATGGCCACTCAGATGAGGCTGATTCATGTCTGTTGGGCCCTGATGAGTCAAGAAAGGAGAACAAACAGGATACTGTCACCTCTTCAAGAGGTCAGCAAGGACCCAGAACACAGCACTAGGCTGTACAAAAACCATTTGGTCCTTCTTCATTGCCAAGTCATTGTATCCAGCTACCATCTTGTGGAGCCACAAAGACTTTAAGAAGAGAGACACAACTTATGTTAGTCCACTTGTGATGCTAAAACAAAATACTCCCTATTAGGTGGTTTGTGAACAGCACCAATCTGTTTCTCCCAGTTCTGCAAGTTGGAAGGCCAAGACCAAGGTGTTAGCAGACTCAGTATCTTTTGAGAGCCCTATTCCTAGTTCACAGAAGAGGGATTTCTGACCACATCCTGACATAGTGGAAGGAAAAGAGAGCTCATCAGAGGCTCTGTCATAAGGGTACTAATCCCATTCATTAGGACTCCACTCTCATGACTTAATCCTAACATCAACTCCTAATACTTCCACACCAGATGTTGAAACTTAACATGAATTTTTGAAGGGACAAAAAAAAATCATTCATCCACATAATAACTCTCATGTAGAATAACTGATGGAGGAATATGTATTCCAAAGAAACAAGAACCGAAAACAGGAAGAGTAATGATACCTTTGATTGGCCAGTTTCTACTTCCCTCCCTCCCATTCACTGTCACTGGAAATGGAGGTGCCCTAGCAAGCTGAAAATAATTGAGAAAAACACAGTCTCTCTGATTACACATTCAAATGTAATGCAAAGATTTTGACCCCACTAACAAATGCTTGTTTAAAAAAATCATCTTCAATATTTTATCACAGCTGAGACACTCTTTGCCTGCTCTTCCTCCATAAGACTGTTCAAAATGTTTCTGCTCATGGGGCACTGATGAAGTTTGACATTTCACTGCTCAGCATTCACAGAAGGGTTCCTCGCCCCTGCTGGCGAACATGCCTTCTCAATCCCACAGCACTTCAGTCATGCCATTGTGACTGCATTAAAAGCACACATATGTTTTTGGCTGCTCTTGCTTTTGCTGACAGTTTCTGTCTCTCTACCGAGTCTGGAAAGTGGCCAGAGGTAGATGATGGGTTCCGTGCTCCTCCCAAACCCCAGCACACAATCTGTCACAGCACTTCAGGATGAACCTGTCACAAGTGATTTGAACACACGTACTTCAACCATCAAGGAAGTCCTACAGTTTAGCCCATTTTGCAGAAGGTTTCTCCAACACAGAAACACAAAGTGGCATGTGTCGATGCTATGTGAGGCAAGAACCAGGCTTAGATGAGAACGGCTCTCTAGGTGAGTAACACTCTTATGACAGAAGTGAAATGAGCTGCAGTGGGATCCTCAGCCACAGGATGGCTGGCATTATGGAGTGGAGACTGTCTATGGTGGAGGCCATCTTGAACGTTGAACAGTGTGCTTGAATTGTAGCTGGTGGTGCCAGTAGCAGATTCCCTGTGCGACAACCAAAAACTGATATAGATATTGCCAAATAACCTCTGTGTTAAAGGAAGGGGAATCAAACATGCACACACACACACACACACACACACACACACACACACACACACGCATACACACAAATACACAGAGAGACAGACAGAAAGTGAGAGAGACAAAGAGAGAAAGACAGAGAGAAAGAGAGAGAGAGAGAAAGAAAGAGAGAGACAGACACACAGAGAGAGACAGGGAGAAAGAGAGACAGAGAAAGAAAAAGAACTGAAAGTGTGAGGAAGGAGGATGGACAGAATGGCTTCCTTCCACAGTTCTACTCGACTGCCCAATACTATGTCACTAGCTGTAACTCTCATGATACATCTTTGCCTCACACCACTGGAGTTTTATGAGGCCTACTTTCTGCTTCCCCTTGCTTTTTCTCATGTCTGTCTTCTCTGGATAAGGGAATTTTATCAATTAAAGGAACTCCCTGCCTTGTCCCTCCCTCTGTCACCACACAACAGTGTGTTGCATCTCTCCCAACTTCCAACATCCATTTCTCTGAAAACTCTTAGTGCTTTCTCAGGTCCACCAGAATTTGGGTGGCTGATCTCTTGGTCTCCAGCAGACCCTACAAGCCATAAAATAATGTCGTTCTTGGCTCTGTTTGAACAACAGAGAAACCCTCTTTCACTCCAGACAAGCTGCACATTTCTGAACCACCCCCAAACCTGGACCCTCCTCTGAGGACAACCTCCACCTTAGTCCTCTCTCCGGATTAGTCAGGAATCACCTGACTCCAATTCAGCTCTGGCCTTTGGCAACTCTGTGACACCTGTCACCTATGAGATTATTGTCACCTACTCCCTAAGACATATCACTACCTGGTAACTTATCCATGTATATTGGTCAGAAGCAGTCATTGAACTGTGAGCCTCAGAGTTTTCATCTGTGAAATGACTCTGTGTCCTACAGCTTATTGTACAGGGTTAAATCCTTGTTATTAAGTATCAATATATAGTATCTTGATACTAAGATACAGATGTGCATATGTAAATATATTATAAAATATATAAAATGACATGTTCTTCTTCAAGTATAAAATATAAGTCCTTTCCATATATTCTAATAACTGCAAATACACAATTTATAAAATTTATATTAAAATTATATACTATATATGTTACATATCTTATAGTAGATACGAGAACATGTATTGTTTTTCAAGTGTCACAGACTACGTATTTGATGGAAATCCCTAAGATTTTAATGGAACTGAAAACATCCCTCATCTAGTAACACTGAAGCCATTGTCCCCTAGTCCAGCACACTACGCCTGTTTGTGGCACCCAGCCAGTCCTATGAAAGGCTAGTGTGTGTAGTTATACACAAACCTAGCACTTGATAATGATGACAAATGACTATGTTACATTTTATGTATTTACTATTCCGTAATTTTTTATCATTAGAGTGAACTCCTACTTATAGAATTTATTGTGAGCCTAACCCCACATTGCCCTGGCAGCAGCTTCTCACATTTGCATTTGCCACATCTCCTAATGACATCAAGGAATTACCCACACCAGTGGTTTGCAAGTACATAACACTGGCATGTCAGCAGATACATCAGAGTCAGCCTCCATCATTAGATGGTATACGACTCTATATCTCTGACTGAATAGAGAGGACATCTGTGTAAATGACAGAGAACTAGGGAATGAGTTGCATGAACCAGGCAGCATGGCATTTGAGGAGCCCAGGCGAACGCCCTGAATAGCCTTCCCCCATGGGTGAGCCAACATATTTATCCTTGGTTCACCTGCCAAAACAGCTCCAAAGAAGCAAGAAGGGTGGGAGAGAGTAGCAAGGTGTCCCACAGCAGGGACAAAGCATCTGGATGTGCTGAAGCATACAGAGGGCCATAGGCCCCTTTGCTTCTGCTCCAACTGGCTCTCAGAGAAAAACCAACATGGAATGAATCCTGCTTGGACCTGGGTGGCTCCATGGGTTAGAAAAGGAATGACCACAACTAGACAGAAATTCCTAGCTGACTGTCCAGAAGCCCCCTCAGCCTCCCTGTAGCCTCAGAAGAAAAAGGACAGGAGACAACTACTCAATGCCAGCAAGGAACACAAGGAACATCATCTTGAGAGAGAAGGGCAGAGGGGGACTTAACCCAAAGAGACCAAGTTATGCTGAAAATACAGTTTCAGTTATTGAATTGGACAGAATTTTAAGCCAGATGGGAGTAAATTTAGTTTCCCATTTCTCTGGCCAAGGATCTTGAGAGAGATCAAAGCAGTTAGAGATATCAGATATGTCCTCATGCCCAATCCAGGGAATAGCGGACGGAGTTCACTGGAGAGGCAACAGGAAATGCACTTAGGTACCTTAGTGAAGTCTCCCCCAACTAGCAACTACTTCTCTGCTCAAAATGGAAAATCCCTTGGCCTCCCTGTATCCAGGGCAAATAGTATCTTCAGTGCATCCTGAAATCGTGGTGGGAAGAGAGAAGCGTCTGCCAGCGTCTGAGGGTGCCATTACCTTCCCTGAAGGGATAATATGGAGACAAAGATACGCACCTGTGAGCCCTTCACTGGGGCACTTCTTTAAGTGGGTCACCTGCCATCACCCACATGCCTAGACAGCTTCTAGATGCCCTTTCCCTGCATATCCTGTCAGCCTGCAAAAAAACGTCCCCAGGATTAGTGCACCTTGCATATCTCAAAGTCTCCCGTGTGCCACAAATCCTGCTGAGGTACATTCTGAATGGGGGAATCCAATGGTTCCCCAACAAATTCCTGCAAAATAAAGATGAGGAAAACTCATTCTAGGCCCAGCCCTTCACCCTCCACCACCCCCTCATTGCCTGATTGCACAAGGGCGCGAAAGTCCTTTCCTGTATTTGGTTCTCTGTACACCTTGAATGGTACTTTGCAAATTTGATATCCACTTGCAGATGAGTAAAACTGAGGCCCTGACCAGCCAAGTGACCTCCAAAGTCAGACAGTCAGTGTCCAGCCAGGAGATGAGCTTGCTGCCTCTCCCATACCCTGTAGGACCAGAAGCTGAAACCGGCATCATTATCACCATTTGAAATAGATGCCTTACACTTCTGTACAACGGGAACCAGGGGTTGTAGGACTGGCCCCTCCTCTCTGCCTCCCACAAGCAGCTTTGCAACCTCTCCTCTCCTCCACTTTCCATTGGGTTCCATAACATGCCCCCTTCCCACTTTGATCAACACTGAGCTCACCCTGCCACCTGCCTCACATAATAATCTACTTACCTGCCAAAAACATGAACAGTCAGAACTTCTCAGAGCTATTAGGAAGATAATGATGAGGTAAGATGTTTAAAGCACCTAGCTTGATACTTGACACATGGAAAGTCCTCAGCAAGCCTCCCCATTATTCCTTATTATCATCCAACAATTAACCCAAACACAGGGAGTTCCAAAGTGTGAATCAGCAGACATTTATGGAGTGTCTGCTACCTGTAAGTAAACAAAACTGAGAATGACAGTTGTTAGATGCTGGGGTCTCCCTGAGTCACCCCAGTTTGATATAGGAAGCAAAGCTGTAGACTGACTCCCACCCACCGGCGCCTGTCCCTGCTCAGTCCCCTCCCTTCAACAAACACTGACACCACTGGTGTCACCAGTTTCAGCCTGAGAGTCAACTAATTGCTTTTCCCTCACCTTCCCCATATCCTACTGTTTGCTATATGATTTTGATTTTGTCCTAAATGTCTCTAGAATCTCATCTCTCCAGCAGTCGCCAACCATATTGCAACTCTAAGGGACCCTTTTCTCTAATAGTCAAGACCTAGGAGCTACAGTTAAAAAATTCCAAAGATTATCATAACACAAAAATATAGTCAAACACCCACTCCCACTTAACACTAGTACCTCTCCGAATGACCAACCAAGCCAGCACACCTGCAAACACAAGACCAATAGGTGACAGCGACTGCTATAGTTTGAATGTTCATGTCCCCTTCAATATTTACATGGAACTTACCCCCGCCTTGGAGCTTATTCATAGAAAACCAAATCTTGAGAGGTTGGCCCTCACAAATGAGATTAGCTCCCCAAAAGTGGACAGGGCTTGCCACATTTTTGCCCTTCTGCCTGTTGCCATGTAAGGACATGGGGTTCACCCCTTCCGAGAGTATACAGCAACAAAACACCATCTTGGAGGCAGAGACACCAAATCCTCACATGCATTTCTGTGATCCGTGGATTGTGTGGTCTGTGGTGTTTTGATACAGTTGCACAAATAGATGAAGATACTGAATGGCTGGCTACACTTGCAGAATTGGGTGGAGCTGGTGAAGTGACTACGCCATTGGCCACAGAACTGAGTTCCAGCTAAGGAAGAGAAACCTCAGCAGCTGCAGGCTGGACAGGCACCTGGGAGGGGAGCAGTTTGAGTGTGAAGGGATGAAAAAAGATCTTGGAAGAGCTCAGCATCTCCAGTGCTTTCAAGAGCTTGCTTTAACAGTCTACATGGGGGCACTAAGAACGTTGTGCTCTTTTCTGTTCTGCAATTATTTCCTAAGCATGGTGAGCTATGAGAGAATGTTTCAGAATCTCTTGTATCATTTATCAAAATGGTGTGCATAATCATACCTTTTTAAAGCAACCGTTTGCTACGAAGTGAGGGCTTTCGGTTTACTCTACAGGTCTGTCCACGCCCATGATTATCTGAGGGTAGCGAGGGTTTCTCATATTGAAGCTGTGGGTTCCCATTCTCCACACTCCACATCTGGCCACACACATTTCTGCTTGAAATCCTTGTGGTTTCCCCATTATCCTTAGGAATAATGTCCAGAATTTTTCAAATTCTCCACACAGCATCAGGGCCCCATACGCTCCTCACTTCCTATTTGCCCTACTGTACCTCATTCTTGCAGATCCCCTTGACCACGTACCCCTTTGGGCAAAAGGGCTTTATTCTGATGCTGCTGCCAGGAACCCTCTCCCCACACCCACCAAGGCCAGAGGAAGAGCAGCAAGGATTGTCTTGTCGCCTGTTTCCTAGCACAAGAAAGAAAAGCACGACACGGCCAAATAAGTGAGAGGACTGTGAGCATTCTTCGTGACTCGGATAAGCAAGTGTGTCAGGCAAGTCCCTGTCCCTTACCCCCAGAAGCCTCTCCCACCAACTTGGACCCACCACTCTCAACCAGCCCCTCCAGCCACAACTGCAAGTGAAGGGTCCAGCGTTAGTTACTTTCTGGGGTACCATGTAGACTCTCAACAAGAAAACACTTGTCTAGAAGTGAGACAAGAGTCAATCCTATGTTCTGTACACATCCAGAAATCCTCAGGGGACCAGCACCATGTTCTCTGTGGGAGACAGAGAACCGGGGTCACCCTGGGAGGAGAGAGATACTTTCAAAAATCAGCGGTGAGTCCTCCTGGTGTTTTTCTGAGTCGTGGCAGCCTACGCCCTTACAGCAGCTATAATTTTTATGTCCTCAGAATAACTCTTTCCAGCTGTACTACATATAATAATAATATGCATTAAATAATCCACTTCTACTGCCCCACGGGTCATCTCCCACTTCCGCTCCTGGTTCCCATGGTGACTCAGGAAAGGCTTCTTGGGCCTGACAGCAGATCCACAGTAGTGAGGGCAGCTCTCGTGGAGGACATAATGGCATTTGCCCAACGACAGTTCTGAGCCTGAGGCCCTCTGCTTCAAGGAGCTGTAGAGCACACCAGACTTAGTGTAGTCACCAAAGAGAGAGAGAGAGAGAGAGAGAGAGAGAGAGAGAGAGAGAGAGAGA
>CAJQZJ010004750.1:3078426-3118463 GCA_907164525.1 Lophiomys imhausi | reverse complement strand
TGACGGGAGAGTGGAGCACTGTGATGGGAGAGTGGAGCACTGTGATGAGACAGTGGGGAATTAAAATGGGACTGAGCACTGTGATGGGAGAGTGGAGCACTATGATGGAAGAGTGGAGCACTGTGATGAGACAGTGGGGAATTATAATGGGACTGAGCACTATGATGGGAGAGTGGAGCACTGTGATGGGAGAGTGGAGAATTGCAATGGGACATAGAATTGTGGTGAGACAGGTGTACATGGTGATAGAATAATACAGTGGACCATTGTGATGAAACAATGAAGTATTGGAACAATGGAACACCGAGATGGCGCAGCAGTGCACTGGGATAGGACAATGGAGCACTATCTTGGGACAATGGAGCACTATGAAGAGACAATAGAGCATTGTAATGGAACAGAATATTGTAATGGGATGAACACACCTTGTGGTAGAATAATAGAGTATTGTGGGGAATCAGGAGAGCAAAGCACTAAGGTGGGACAATGGAGCACTACAATAATAGTGGGTCATTGTGAAGAACATTGTGATTTGACACTGGAAAATTAGGATTAGACAGCTAAACATTTTATGATAGGAAAGCATTGTGATAGGACACTGGAGCTCTGTGATACAACAGTGGAGCACTGTGAAGGGGCAGCGGAACACTATGATAGGGCAGCGGAACACTATGATAGGGCAGTGGAACACTATGATAGGGCAGCGGAACACTATGATAGGGCAGCGGAACACTATGATAGGGCAGCGGAACACTATGATAGGGCAGTGGAACACTATGATGGGGCAGTGGAACACTATGATAGGGCAGTGGAACACTATGATGGGATAGTAGAACATTCTGATGGAACGGTGGAACACTGCGTTAGTGGAGCATTGTGAAGAAAATAGGCATTTTATAGAGGAATGGAGCACTGTAATGGGGGAGTTGGACAGTGGATAACTGTTACAACTCTCAAGTATTGTTTTGAGAGACTGCAAGTTTTTGATTTTTAAACATGTTTACTGAAAGTTATCATAATAGTTCTATCAAAAAGATACCATTTTCACCTGGGTGTTTTGGTACACACCTATGATCCTAGCACTCAGAGGAACCTAAGGCAGAAGGATCATGAACACATGGCCCACCTGGCCTGCAGAGTGGGTTTAAGGCCACTCTGCAACTTAGTAACTCTATCTTAAAATGAATGGGGGGGGGGGCGCTGTGGTATATCCTGTTGATACCATTCCTGCCTAACTGGCATGCCCAAAACCCTGGGTTTAATCTCCAGTACATTAGAAATAAATAAATGACCTCTTTTTCATGTATAAGTGAAATATTTTAAATTTTTAATTAAAGAAAAAATACTAGGGACACCTCAGTGCCAATTGTTGAACTCTGGAATGCCAACAAATCATTGAGAAAATATTAATTTCTGCCATGCCCTAATCAACAAGTGCTGTGTCAAGCTTCTGGGGCCCTCAGGATGGTAAGCTATATCCAAGGAAGACTCTTTGCTCATTGTTGAGGAGTGACCCTGACCCAGATCTCACAGGCCACGAGAGCTGCAGTTGCTCAGCCACTGGTTGCAGCCTCAGCTATGAAGCGCCTGCTTCTCTGCCTACTAAATACAATCTTGATAAAGAGGGACCTAGGCTCCTGTTTTGCACAGGTGCTCAATGACCCCTTTTTCTAGCTCTGTTCATTAAAATCCACATGGTGGCAGCTTCACTTGTCTTGATGTGAGAAGGAAGCAGAGAGCCATTGGGTTCATTTCCTGTACTTCCAGCTTGGGTCTCCATCCACTGCACACATTCTCCATGGTGCCGGCCCAGCCCCTTCTGGAAGCCCTCACATCTCCTTGCTTAACAATAATCAAAGGACAACCCCACCAAGTCAATCAATGAAAAAGCTCTCATTAACTGCCTTTCCCAAAGTTAAAAGGTCTCTAAGAAGGAGCCATTAAAGCCAGACATTCAAAGTTGTGTTTCCCGGGGCTTTGTGCTAAATTAGGCTGTTCAGCTTTAAGGAAAAGGGCAGCAGAGCATGCAAAAGGTCAGCACATTCAACTCTCTGGGCGCCTCATACCAGGGCCAGGGGGATGCAGGGAGGGAGTTGCTGGGAGTGGGGCACTCCTGTGCAGCACCCCAGTTGTGCTTTCTACTTTGCAGTCACACTGCCTGGGTTTGGATAAAGCTATTTGCTGTACTTATTAAAGGGCAGAACATTGAAAACATTTAAAATCAAGTGCCCTGCAATTTTCCAAATCGTGATGCTTTCCCACAGGCTGAGGAGAAAGGTTTTCCAGGCTGGAACAAGGCAAGAGAGAGAAACAAGAGGAAGGGTGGAAAAAAAACGCGTTAAGAAACAAAAGGTCAAAGGGTTGGTGTGGAAGCCCGGGGTTGTCTCTCTCTCTCTCTCTCTCTCTCTCTCTCTCTCTCTCTCTCTCTCTCCTCTCTCTTGCTTTCATCTCTAATCTGTGTTTTGTAGCTAGCTGTCCACTAACTAGGTAGCAAGGCAATATGGAAACCTAATTCAGGATCTCATTGTGCCATAAAAATCTGTTATATTTTGTCCAAGTCTGTGTGGAAACTCCTCTCTGGGAGGCTCTGGAGTTAGAAGGGCTGGAGGTCAACAGAGCTAACGTGTTTTCAAGGGCAGCCTATGCTTCTTCCTCCATTGTGAGATATAAACATTTTAAATATTTGAAATATTTATATGAGGGAACTGTGGAGCTGTGCAGTGCAGAGAGTAGTGTTTGTTGTTTGTTTTCTGGTAGCAACTGGGATTGAACCTAGGGCCCCCTGCATGCTAAGCATGCACTCTACAACTGATCCCCAGCCTAGCCCTCAGAATAGTATTTCTGAATTTTCTATCCATATTAAGAACACTCAGTCACAGGAGCTCCCAGTGACTCTAGTCATATGAGCGTGAATTTTTATTTTTCTTTTAAAGAAACAAGGTAACAGTCGTACCTAGTTTGTGTTTAAACAGTTAAGGACTGTTCAAAACGATGCATTTTCAAGTAAATTTTGCTCTCTAACTGTTGAAAAATTAATTTAATTATTTAGGCACCATTTGTAGGAAGAACTAATTAAATTATTAACCAGTTTTTACATAATATTTAAATGGTCGGTGTGTTAACCCTTAACCCACCATAATAGATGAGCACATAGACACCTGATGGATTTTAACAAGCCTTGGCCTGGATTGAGCAATCTTGGTCCATCTAAGCTAGCTCGTAATTCTATTCCCCAAATATGACCCCATATATATATATATCCCCTTGGACTGCTATTCTCCACTCTATGCCAATATTCCTGGCCACATGGAATGATCTTTTTTTCTCTAACCCATGGCATGTGACCTCACTCCTCCTCTTGCTGCTTGTCTTGGAGGTTTCTTCTACTTCTTCCACTAGAGGCTTCCTTTATTTCATCTGTGGGAGGTTTCTCTTACCCATCAGCCTCTCTGATTCAAAAGCCTGAGCACCTTGGTCCTGCCTACCTCTGTCTTTGCCCAATCTCAGGCATCAGTATTTGTTCAATCAATCAGAGAAAGTAACAGACACCAAGCAGGCCACTGGGACCAATTAATTAATGTTTAGAATACATAGCATCACCCCATCATCTAACAATATTCTGATTTAAAAAACATTTTTTTTCTTTTGGTTTTTCGAGACAGGGTTTCTCTGTGTAACCCTGGATGTCCTGGACTCACTTTGTAGACCAGGCTGGCCTCGAACTCACAAAGATCCGCCTGCCTCTGCCTCCCAAGTGCTGGGATTAAAGGTGTGCGCCACCACCACCCGGCCTGGTTTAAAAATTTTAAAGAAACAGTTCTGATACATGTGGATGCTCCTCAGTGGATAGAGGGCTGGCCTAGTACAACCCCCCCACCACCATGGGTTTACTCCCTAGCCCCACCTATAATGGTGGTGGGCATGGCACACGGGCCTGTAATCTCAGGCATTCCAGAGATGGAGGGTAATGGTGATGTCGTGCTCATCCTCTTCCTCAGTCAGTCCAAGGCCCACTCAGGAGAAATTTCACTCCCACCAAAAAAAATTTTTTTCTAAGTATATCTCTATGCATGTATCATCAGGATATTTAAACCCTGATGAGAAGATATGAAAAATTTGTGGTTAGAAACTGCCTTGAATGGTTCTCTTTCGAGATGAGATACAAACTTTGTAATCGCCGAAGTGGATTGTGACCACTGTATTTTTGTTTGTTTTGTCAAAGTCTCCCGATTGGTAAACTGTGTTTATTTATTACTGGTGGTGCTGGGGATTGGACCAGGCAGAGCCATTTGTATTCTAGCCTGACCTCTGTGGCTGAGTTACACCCCTGAGAACCTAAAACAAGCAAAACAAAGACAAAATTATTTTCCAAATTGAACTGCTGCTGACTTAAAAAGAATGTGAGACTTGGGGAAATGGTGGGGTTTTGGGGGTGGGGGGGGCTGTTTGGTTTTTGTTTTTGTTTTTTTTTCCTTGCTTGTCTGTTTTGAGGACTGAACCCAGGACCTCACCCTGGCTTGGTATCCATTCCTCCAAGAGTTCTCACCCCACTAAAAGGGGATTCTTGATTCCAGGATCCCCAGTCTGTGAAAGAATGTTTGGCCAGAAAGGTAAGATCATGTTTTCTTACTAATGATGGAGGCATCTCCTTTGTTGTAATTACACAGACAGGGTCATTCTATAGGAAGCTCTGCCTGCTTAAGGGTAGCTACGGAAAACATCTCAGGTTTTTCTACAAAAGGTATGTAATTCTGGCTCTTCACTCCAGTGTGAAAGCAGTTCAAAGAGCTGGCAGAAAATCACTGGCTTAGGGAAGCCAAAAGTAGTTGCAACACCGAGACCCAACGTGGGGCACGCAGTCACAAAAACAGAAGCCCGTAAGTGGATAATTTGGTTAGTCATTTCTAGCAGCTTAATCTGATGTTGCTCATTCCTTGCGCTCACCTGCCCTCACCCTAAATAAACAGGACTCACCCCAGTTACTCACCTAGACCCCCTTGGCAGATGTCTGTGCGCGTGGCTCCACCAACAATAAACTGAGGGTTGGGACACAATTCCTGAAAGTAGTTTAGGAGAAAATACAAGTCAGAAGATGCTTTTTAACGGTGGAGGAAGTATAGGTTAAAAAAAAAAAAATCAGGGCTGGAGAGATGGCTCAGCAGTTAAGAGCACTGGCTGCTCTTCCAGAGGTCATGAGTTCAATTCCCAGCAACCACATGGTGGCTCACAACCATCCATAATGAAATCTGGTGCCCTCTTCTGGCCTGCAGATATACCTGCAGACAGAACACTGTATACATAATAAATAAATCTTAAAAAAAAAAAAATCAGCACAGAATTCAGACCTGGAAGAAGCCAGCAGGTATGCATGATCTTACTTCTCTAGCAAGTCTTGAAGACCTGAGAAGGGAGGACACTGGAGTCACACATCCACCAATGCACGGGACAACAGATGGAGCCCAGAGCCCCTGGAATAACCAAGATTTTGATTGCTATGCACACTGGGTGTATGGTTGTGTGGCTATGTGGGTGTGCAAAGACTGAAGGGTGTGGTAGAGTAGGAGAGAGGCAAAGGCTGAGACACTAAAATGAGATATGACCCTGACCATTTGGACAACACCCTTCTTTACACAGAGGGCCAATTAGAGTCCTGTTTGTTGAAAGGTAATGCACGCTGTGGAAGCTCCTTAAACATGTGACTAAGAAGCAAGGATCTTGTAGCTGATGGGATTGTGGAGGTGTCAGGGAGGAAGTTAGGGATCAAGGATGAAGAAGTGTCAGAGAGTACCATTTCCAGAAAGGCAAACTCAGATCTGATACAGTCATATGCTTGCTGATATCACTGCCACTCACCAGCCTCCACTTGGCTTCTGCTCACCCTAGACTCTGGAGGAGGGACCAGGATGCACGCGTTCACCCTTTTTCCTTTGTTTACCCAGGAAGGACCTACTGGGCCCCATTCTGGATATCATAGTATCACAGCAGGCAGGGGAGAGGGAAGGATGGTAAAGTGAAGAAAACAAAAAGGTAAAATGCCAGCCTCTAAGTGCTTTTGGTTTACATAGACAAATCAAGCTGACATTGTTAGGAAACAGAGTAAAAAAGACTAGTGCATATTAAAAGTCCAGCGGGAATTCTGGCTGACCAGCTGGCCGCATGGAGACAATAGGGGTTCTACCAGAAAGGTGGGCTCCAGTATAGTCTGCAGAGGGGTTTCTAAAGAATACGGTCAGACTGGACACAAGACAAATTGTTAAAGGGAAAGGGTGGGACCTCAAGGGACCAAAGGGAACTTGGACTACACTTACTGAGAGGCATTTAATCGATGGGTTACCCTTCAGCAAGGGCTGGCTGACTACAGGGTGAGAATCATTGCTTACTCATGCCACAGACATGAAGAAATGATAGATCCAACATGTTGAAGAAGCAAGAGAGTGAGCTGAGCAAAAAGGGCAGTGTCCAGGTGAAGCTGTGAACAGGGGTTCTGAGATCCTACTGCAGGACATGGAACCTTCTGGAAGGCAGTCCTAAAAGTCTATGTGAACCTGTCAGCTCCTCCCTTGATGGCTGGAAATGGAAACAGCCTCTCTCCCCTAACACCTCACTTTCCTACCCCAAGTTTTGTTTGTTTGGTTGGTTTGAGGGGGTTGTTTGTTTTTTGATACAGGTTTCTCTGTGTATATCTGACAGTCCTGGACTTGCTTGTAGACCAGGCTGACCTTGAACTCACAGAGATACACCTGCCTCAGCCTCCCAAGAGCTGGTATTAAAGGCATATGCTACCACAGCTAGCCCAAGTATTATTTTTTATTTACATTTTTATTGAGAAAGTAACTGTTACTGATGGACAAAATTCCAACAGTAAATAATAAACTAAAAGCCCTTCCATTTTGGCTCTTTATTCTTAACATTTCTAGCACATCCTTCCAAAAACTGCCTTTGATCTGTTAGTACATTTTCATGTATGTGTATATGTCTTAGTCAACTTTCTATTACTACAACAATATGCCTGAGTTAATCAACTTACAAAGAAGAAAAGTCATCAGGCATGATGACGGTACATGCCCATGATCCCAGCACTTGGAAGAATAAAGCAAGACAATCATTATTTTGAGAGTATATTAAAGACTCTATTTAGAAAGGGGGAGGAAGAAGAAAGAGGAGGAGGAGGAAGAGGAGGAAGGAAATTTTCATTTGGGCCCACATCTTTGGAAGTTCAGTCCACAATCAGTTTCACTATTTGGGGGTCTGTAGTTAGATGAATAGCAAGGTAAGAATGTGTAATAGAAGAGGCCTGATCACTTCATGCCAGCTAAAATGAAAGGAGGGGGGAGATGACCTCAGGGTCCTAACTCTCCCTTCAGAGAAACACTCAGTGACTAAAAGGCACAATGTCTGACTGTCCCATGACATATCCCACTTGTGCTAAGGAGTGGGCCTCCTGGGAAAGACAAGGTGCAAATTATAGTGTTCTCTCTCTCTCTCTCTCTCTCTCTCTCTCTCCTCCTTCTCCTCCTCCTCCTCCTCTCTTCCTCCTCCTCCTCTGTGTATGTGTGTGCACAAGAATGCATTTGTGAGTATGTGTGATCACATGTATCTTTTACATCTTTTATTAGAACAAAGAGAATTTTATAGTTGCATTAAAAGTACCCTGAATCATTCAGCCAGTCCTCCAGTGAGGGAGATTTAATTTTTATTCTTTGTTTTAATGTTTTACAGTCTCTGGTGGCAAGTGAAAAGAAGACAAGGTGGGCCAGAGAGATGGCTCACCAGGTAAAAGCACCTGCCACCAAGTCTAGCAACCTGAGTTCAATTCCTGAAGATCCATATGAGGGAAAGAGAGAAGCAACTTCTCCCCTCTGGCCTTCACACATGATGGGACACTTGTACATACACATACAAACACAAACACACATCATACACACATCACACATACATACACACCACACACACCATACACACACCTCACCACACACACACACACACACACACACACACACTACATTAAATATAAAAGCCATAGCTACAGTACTGTTCTCAGATGCCCAAGAGCTCCCATCCTCTGGACTATTATTTCCTGACAACTAAAAGGTGAAGGAATTTGAAAACGAATTTAAAAGAAACAGATTGGAAAAACCTTTATAATTTTGCTTATAAAAAGAAGGAAGTAACTTCAAGACAGAGGGGAAGAAAGCACATTGATGGGGTTTGAAAGAGTCACTTTCCTTAAACAATTCTTTTTTTTTAATCCATCCATCCACTGCTTCTATAATTCAGCAAAATGAACATAGTTCAGAGCTACCCTCTAGACTTGCATTGCTATGCTACAGATTCGTGCAGCATGGTGGTGGTCAATGCATAAACTCCAAGTTGCTCCAAGTGCAGAAACTATTGTTGCTGGAGTGCTCAGCCACAAATGGAAAAACTGTATCAAATTTCCTTCCCTCACTCAGGGGCCATCTCAGAAAAGGGGTCAGAAAGATTGTATGAGCCAGTGGCTGGGGAGCTAGAGAAAAATTGTCTTCTAGACACGACAAGACCACTTCACTCAGGAACTCATGAAGTTGGGACAGGGTGAGAAGATAGAAGATGGGGTCTAGAAGAAGTTAGAGGGAGGAGTTAGGGATGAATGTGATCAAGATCCATGGTAAGTGTATACAAAATTCTGAAATAATTAATAAAAGTATCTTTTAAAATTCATCCATCCATTACTCCCATGAAATCTACAGCTACATGAAACTGAACTCTTACTTTTTAAAAATGGGATATAGACATAATATAGGAATGATAAAGAAAAAAAGGACAGATTATTGAATATGCTCTTATATCTTTGTATATTGATACAAAGTTAAGATTATATTTGGCTACATTGGTATTAATCTTTGTATATTGATACACAATTAAGGTTAACTCTTTTTAAGGTACTGTGCCTAGGTAAAGCTTAAAAATGCAATGTGAAGTTTTGGCCTTTTGATAGCAACTGTCACAAACTGTTTAGGATAATTAAGAGAAGCAAACTAATAGTCATTCAAACATGTCATTTAGTTAGGTATTAGCATAGTTTATCACAGATGTTTTCTAAGTTAACCAGAAATCAAGTTGCTAAGAGACAAGCAATATTTGCTTATACAAATATATGGAGATAAAGAGGTGGTCTTCAAAAACCTCAAGAGATCAGTAGAATATGGTATTCAAAAAAGTTTTCTTGGCTTAAGACTTTTTGATATTGAGACATGTTAGCTCCTGACAGCACCCCCTATTGTACTCCCAGTAGAGGATGAGCATCAAAGAACCTCCATTTGGGGATGGCTACATTAGTGGCAAGTTTGTCACTGGGCAAGGAAAAAATCCCTTGCTTCAACTGTAGACAGAATTCTGTACAAAAAGGACAAAATTTGAAAGCAGGTAAGTCAACAGCCTAGCTCTGCCAAGACAGGGTAGGCAAATCCTTCATAATTCCTGCTTTACAGTTAATGTCTGTCAGAGAAACAGGGCCAAGAGGCTGAAGATAGATGCTGTAATGTATGGGGAGAAATTGGGGGCTGTCCAGGCAACCAGTTGTCTGTCATTTCTTAGTTTTAGAAGCTGCAGGCTCTGCACTTCCTGTTTAATCAGTCATATTTATCCTTCTCTGGGTCTCTGATGTGGTTGAAGACTAAACAGTTATAGTCTCACAGTTAGATTTCAAGTTGTTGTTCTAATCAGGAAGTTGTCACCTGTGCCGATGAGTTTGAGGGTTTTCCCCACTTTCTCTTGTAATAGATTTAGTGTGTCAGGCCTTATGTTAAGGTCTTTGATCCACTTGGACTTAAGTTTTGTACAAGGTGATAAGTATGGGTCTAATTTCATTCTTTTACATGTTGACATCCAGTTAGACCAGCACCATTTGCTGAAGGTGCTGTCCTTTTTCCATTGTACAGTTTTGGCTTCTTTGTCAAAAATTAAGTGACCATAGGTGTATAGGTTCATTGCTGGGTCTTCAATTTGATTCCATTGATCTACTGGTCTGTTTCTATAGCAGTACATGCTGTTTTAATTACTATTGCTCTGTAGTACAGCTTGAAATCTGGGATGGTTTTTTTTTTTTTGTACAGGATTGATTTAGCTATTCTGGGTTTTTTGTTATTCCATATGAAGTTGAGAATTGCTTTTTCCTGTCTATAAGGAATTGTGATGGTATTTTGATAGGAATTGCATTGAATCTGTATATTGCTTTTGGCAGGATGGCCATTTTTATTATGTTGATCCTACCTATCCATGAGCATGGGAGATCTTTCCATCTTCTGATGACCTCTTCAATTTCTTTCTTCAAGGATTTGAAGTTCTTGTCATACAAGTCTTTCACTTCCTTGGTTAGAGTTACCCAAGGTATTTTATATTGTCTGTGGCTATTGTGAAAGATGTTGTTTCCCTAATTTCTTTCTCAGCCCATTTATTTTTTGTATAAAGAAGGGCTTCTGATTTTTTTAAATTAATTTTGTATCCAGCCACCTTGCTGAAGGTGTTTATTAGCTGTAAGAGTTCTCTGGTGGAATTTTTGGGGTCACTTATGTATACTATCATATCTGCAAATAGGGATAATTAGACTTCTTCATTTCAAATTTGTATCCCCTTGATCTCCTTTAGTTGTATTATTGCTCTAGCAAGAACTTCAAGTACTACTAAGACCAATAATCAATAAATGGAATCTCATGAAACTGAAAAGCTTCTGTAAGGCAAAAGACACTGTCATTTGAACAAAACGGCAGCCTACAGATTGGGAAAAGATCTTCATCAACCCCACATCTGACAGAGGGCTAATATCCAAAATTTACAAAGAACTCAAGAAATTAAATGCCAAGAAACCAAATAATCCAATCAAAAAATGGGGAACACAGCTAAACAGAGAATTCACAAAGGAGGAATCCCTAATGGCTAAGAGACACTTGAAGAAATGCTCAGCATCCTTAATCATCAGAGAAATGCAACTCAAGATGACTCTGAGATTCCATCTCACACTTGTCGGAATGGCTAAGATCAAAAACTCAAATGATAGCACATGCTGGTGAGGTTGTGGGGAAAGGGAAACATTCCTCCATTGCTGGTAGGAATGCAAGCTTGTACAACCACTATGGAAATCAGTCTGGTGATATCTTAGAAAACTTGGAATAGATCTATCTCAAGATCCAGCCATACCACTTCTGGGTGTACATCCAAATGATTCCTCACCAAACCACAAGGATGTTTCCTCATCTATGTTCACAGCAGCCTTATTTGTAATAGTTAGAAACTGGAAACAACCCAGATGTCCCTCAACCGAGGAATGGATTAAAAAAAAAAAAACCAAACTGTGGTACATCTACACAATGGAATACTACTCAGCCATCAGAAACAATAAAATCATGCAATTTGCAGCCAAATGGATGGAACTAGAGAAGCTCATCCTGAGTGAGCTAACCCAGACTCAGAAGGATACACATGGCATCTATCCACTTATAATCGGATTTTAGCCATATAGTACAGGATAACTATACTACAGCCAATGCACCAAAGGGAACAGGAACATAAACTTTGTTACCTGTCCATGAGACACTTTTCCCTAGTGGGGCTGCCTTGTAGGGCCCCAGTGTATGAAGAGGCCCTTGGCCCTCATATGACTGCTGAACTGGGGTGGGGGATTGATATGTAGGGACACTCCACTCCGGAGGAGTGGGATGGAATGGATAGGGGGTAGAGGGTGGGAAGGCGGGACTGGGAGGGGTGGAAAGAGGGTACTGTGATGGAGATGTAACCTGAAGCAATAAATAAACATAAAAAATTTCACATTGTTTAGAAATTAATAGGATATTCTAGGTCTAAGAAGATGTTTTTAAGTTGGTAATGCAAGGTAAGACGGAAATTGAGATAGGTATAGAACTTTAAACATATGGAGATAGATGGATAATAGAGTATTGATGTCGGTTGCCAGGTATGTGTGGACTGGACATTGAGAATATATGTTGTGTCTTGTAATTTTCATAATTGTAGCCTAATTATTTAAAAAAGAATTATGAGTTCTGGGAGAGGCAGGAGAGGGTGGAGGGTGGAACCGGGAGGGCTGGAAGGAGGGGACTGTGTTGGAGATGTAATTTGAAGTAATAAATAAACATTTAAAAAAAACTGAACTCCTATGTCACCAGTAACCCCAGAATAAGCATTTGCTATACCCTCTTACTGGGTGCTCCTTAACATTTGCTGTTAATTTCTTTGCTCTCCCTCTAAAAGCCTTCCTGTGTGGTGTGTGTCTTTGCTAGCTCTTGAGTTTCATGTCTTTCAATACATTGTCTCCTCTGTCTCATTTCCTCTGTGGACTCCTGTTTTCTCACTATAGGAATCCAGGAACCCCTGGACTTGGTCCTTGGCTTCTATTCTGGTCCCATTTCTACATCATTTCATACATCCCTTGTATCCTTCTGAGCAAGGTATTAGGGAAATCACTCAAGTTCATTCCTTCACCTACTAACTATAGACAGAGCTGATGCTTCCAAAGTGACTCCCTGCCCTGTCTGCTCAATTCCATGCCACACCATTCATGTGACAGAAGGGAAGGACATTCATATCCAATAGTCTGCTAAGCCCTGCTACAACCTTAGGTTTGGGTAAGAAGAAAGAATGTTGGTAAAGGCTACAGTTTAAAATGCTACCTGCTTGAAAGTAGGAGAATGTCCATCTTAATGTGCTATTCTCTAATTATAGTGCAAATTGTCCCCACACAGAGAAAAAAAACAGCCATTACTGATATGCTACATGGATTCTTGAAGGGTCACAGACAGTCCTCAGCTTGACAAACTCATAGGGAGATAAGACCTCTGAGAGATCCAGACCTTACCTTACCTTACATCTTCTCCCCATTAAACTGCAAGGCAGAGAAACAGAGTAAACAGGCAGCTGGAGAGACTTAAAAGATGGAGACTCTATATAGAGGTATGCCCTGTCTAGCCAATTTTTTGGACTGCTATTTTTTTTCTTTATTACCAGTCACATGTGTTCAGGATGATGCTTCCTGGCCATCTAGTAATGACCCTAAGCATTCCTCAACACAAACTCCCCAAGACTTGCCCCAGCCCCTCATCAATGGGCAGACAGGAAACAGTATTCCTTACTTCCTGTAAGGAAATAAGGTAGGAAGTGGTGTAAAAGCACACACTCTTGGAAGTGATGGCCACTCAGAATCATTGCTCCTTAGGACAGTGTGGTGCCTGGAGGTCTTTATTTGGCAGTTGGGGAGCTCAGGATGATCTTGACAAAAGCCCACTGATGCCATTGTCCTCATCTTCATCAGCACATCACTCAACCCAACACTTCAGGGTCTGGTCCACTGAATGTTTCTAGCTTCACCTGTTTCCCACCATGTTTTATCTGCTCTAACAACTACAGACCACTGCCTTCTCTAAACAGTCTTGCTTGCATACCCATCCACAGCCCAGCACCTTGGCTCACACTTGAGCCTTCTCTTGGGTCTCACCCAATACCTCCTTCTCCACCAATCTCAGCTTAACTCTTTCATAATTTCTTGTCCAGTTAGAGTCAAACTTCAAGTTCTAGAGTCATACTTCAGTGATTCCCCACTGAGCTCCCATACATTTTGTTCACTCAATAGTTTACTCTCTGGACATTCTGTCATGTAATGCTATCTAGAGACGGCTCATTTTCTAAGGACATATTCTATCATCTAGACTCACTTATAACTCAAGGATGTGGGTAATACTGTTGGTCTTACTTCATTAGTGAGGAAAGTGGATATCAGAGAAGTTAGTAACTTACCCACAGTCACTCAGCTAGTGGATGATAGACGAGGCTTCAGAACCCCAACCATGTGTCATGCAAGCCTATGTTCTTCTCCACCACTGTCTCTCAGTTCTCTGCCTATTCTCTGCCCCTCCTTAACTAGCTAAAGCTCCTCAAGACACCTCCCTGCAGAGGACAAGTGCACAGCAAACCAGGAACTAGAAACTCCAAAGCCACTAATCCAAGAGGTAGCCACTAGAGAAAGAATAGGAGCTCCAAACTGAGCTCATCATACATTATATTTCCTACAACCCAAACCCCCCACCCATATATCTCATAACTGGGGTCCTTGTTATGTGCCTGACATGACTTCACTCTTGACTATGTATTTCTCCTTAAGATCAATAAACTGCCTAATTACCAAATGGGGATGGGGAGAACTCTTCAGACAGAAAAGAATATTGACCAGGCTGTACAAAGTCCATTCACACTGGGCATTGTGTGCATCACAGGGGCTTGAGATGGACACTGAGCCTGGATGGTGAGGCAAGGAGCTAAAAGCACAGGGCATCAGCACAACCAGCCACTGTCTCCGTGGGAGGGTTGCTGCTCTTGCCCCACATAAACAGAAAAGCCCTAAGGGATTTCAACCTCCCAACAGAAAGTACATCTTGAGAACCCAAGTGTGATCTTGCAAACTTCATGTAGACAAATGTGTCTTCCATTGCTTGAGACAAGAACCTAGGTGGACCTTCTACTTAGAAGCTTAAGAATAAGCAGAAGCAGCTGTAGTCCTCCTGGGTGTACGACCAAAAGAATCACAGTCAGCTCGGATAGCAGCGCCTGCCCACCCAGATGTATTGCAGCACTAGTCACAGTAGCCATGTTATAGAGTCAACCAGGTACCCATCAGCAGAAGAATGAATTTTTAAAAATTCTATATTTATGTGGGGGGATATGCATGCATGTACAATGGAGTACCATTTACTATAAAGAAGAAGAAATTCACGTCATTTGTAGGAAAATGGACAAAGCAAAAAAAAAAAAAATCATCATTTTACATGAAAGGAGCCCAACTCACAAAGATAAATATTACTTATTTTCTCTTGTATGTGGAACTTGGGGAAGTGTAGAAGTAAAAGAATGACTATTCTGATGTGGATGAAGAAATCAAACATCTTAATTTGTAGAATTACTGAATGAAAATAAATAGCAGCTCCCAAACTAAAGAAAAAGTTATCCTCAAAGTGGCAAGACAAGCAAAGAAACAAAAAGCAAACACAACCATTGAGAAATGGGCAAAGGGCTTGAATAGGCATTTCTCTAAAGGACACACCAGTGATCTATAAGCACAAAGACGAAAAAATACTTCATGCATTATCATCAGGGAAATGCAAATCAAGACCACAGTGTGACCACACTCACACCCATTAGGATGACTTCCACCTCTCCTCTCTCCTCTCCAACCTTGATGGAATCTTCCATAACCTTCAGCAACCCTATGCCTCTCAGCCACAATGCTATCACAGTTTACCCATAGCTGACTGTGTTTAACCTTTGTTTGTTCCCCTGTGTGCTAGCCTGGGAACACTATGCAGTCCTAAGGACCATGCATTTTGTACCTATTACATGCAGGGAAATTACACGCTGAGATTTATTTCTAGTTCTCATAACAACACTGAAATATAGTAGTTCGGGTGGCATCATTTTAAGGGCAGAAAATCTGAAGCTCAGAGAGCTTGTCCAGCTTTGAAGACTGTGTATGTTCTTCCTTAGAAGTAATTTTAGAAAGTAAAGCAGGAGTCATAACTATGGAATCCAAAAGCAAATCCACCACTGCCCTTTACCTCAGCTCTTGACCAGATGAGAGAACCCTCTACCCTGTGTGACATTCAAGTGTCCCTTACCGTGGGTCGCTTCCATACGATGCCTTGAGTTTGTGGGGAGTCTGGTCCAAGATCCCTGTAGCCCAAAGCTGATGGACATGCTGGGAATTCTGGATCTTTAAATAGGATCCCTGAATTCAAGCACTCTTTTCTCAGGGTCTCAAAGTCCTGGCCCAAATACTTCACAGCATTCTGGTTAGAACCAAGACCCTCAGCAACTGCAGGTTGCTTGGATACTCCAGCTGCCAGGGCTGCCATGGCCTGGCTGTGAGTCCTGTAGGGTAGACAGGAAGGCAGGGCTTCTGTGTCCTCTTAGACATCTGCCCTATGGGGATGCCGCCCTATAAGGCAGCATATGGGGGGGGTGGGGCATGTAAACTTCTCACCTGAGGGAGGCCCTGCTCCAAAGGGACATGAGTCATAAGCAGAATCAAATATGTACCCAAGGTGCAGGTAAATCTGCCCCACCTTCTCCTGCTGTCCACAAAGTATTCAGATGCCACAGGCGTAGGGTATCAGAAGTCTCCAGAACCTGGATAGGGCAGAGATGGATTGATTCTCCCTCAGAGCCTCTGTGAGATGTGGCCCTGCCTACACCTTGGTTTTAGTCCAGTGGAAATAACTCAGGACTGTGGGTCTCCAGAGCAGAAAGAGAACAACCCTCTCTCCTTTTATTTTTAATGTGCTTGATGCTTTGCTTGCACATACGCTTGTGCACTATAGGTGTGCAGTGTCCTTAGAGCCAGAAAATGGTGTCAGAGTCCCCAGAACTGGAGTTACAGACAGTTGTGAGCTTCCATGCCGGTGCTAGGAATCAAACCCAGGTTCTTTGGAAGAACAGCCAGTTCTGTTCTTAACCCCTGAGCCATCTCTCCAGCCCAAACTTCTGCTCTTTTCAGTCCCTGCCGGTGTGTTCATTTGTCTTGAACAACCACTGTATTGATTTGGTTTGTAGAAGACACAGGCAACCGATACAGTGTGGCAAGAATTCCCTGAACTACTTACTTACAACACAGTCTCCCTTGTAGCCTGTACCATTGCCACCATCTCTAGTCCTGGGGGCTGTAAGGGGCCTCAGTGGGTACAGGGCTTGCCACACAAAGAGGACAATCTAATTCCAAGGTAGATACAGGAGGATAAGAACTCCAGGGTCTTCCTGGGCTACATAGTGAGTTCAAATCCAGCCTTGGCTGCATGAGACCCTGTCTCTAAAATGAAATAAAAACAAAATATAAAATAATCATTATTGAGTAGGTCTGTAAGACTGAGGTCTTTAGACCATAACCCTGAAGATGATTATAATACAAGGATTCACACTGGACTCTGAACCAGATGGCCTCTAAGGCCTGCAATTCTTCACCTTCATGCTGATGGTAATCCATGTGTTCAGATCTGAGCTAGGTGCTTCTGAGCAAGCAGAAGGCATGTTCACCTCTCCAAGCATGGTAAGCAAACAAACAAACATGGTTCCCCAGGATTCATTAGAAATACAAAGGCAGAATGGTCTTCAGGCACTCAAGCCTTAGAAAAAAATAAACCAATTAAACTATTTACCCAGTATTTATATTATCTTTAATTGTTTGGCAGTGTTATTCCTTAACCTGCCATTATAAATGAATACACACAGACACCAGGTGGATTTTTAACAAGCCTAGGCCTGGGTTGTGCAATCCTAGCCCATCTAAGCTAGCTCATAATTCTATCACCCAAATATGACCCCATATATACATATGTCCCTTTGGATTATTATTCTCCGCACTAAGCAGATGTTCCAGGCCACGTGGAAGGATCTTCTTTAATCTACCCCATGGCGTGTCTTTCCTGTTTACTCCTGGCTTCTCTCCGGCAACCTTCCTCAAAATGCTCTGTATCTCTCCAAAAAGCCCACGAACTTTAGTCCCACCTATCTCTGTCTTTGCCCAATCTCCAGGCCTCAGCATTTATTTAACCAATCAGAGTCAATTAAGTAATAGACAGCAAATAGGACCAATTAACATTTAGAATGCTTAACACCACCCTATCACAAGTCAGTTATCTGAAAGTTTTGATTGCCCCCATGCCTTAGGAGTCCCCCTCTGTTCCCTCAACACTCCTTTTCCTTTGAATTGACACTTGATCACTATCTGGCTCATTTAGTATTCACCATTAAGTTTCCACCTAAGCTCAAGGCTGACCCATCCTTTTTTTTTTTTTTTTATTAAATACTTTATTTTTTTCTTCAAATTACATCTCAGTCACAAACCCTTCCCAATTCCCCCTTCCTGTCCCACCCTTCCACCCTCTTTCCCCCAACAGCTTCCCCTTTCAGTCCAACAAATGGTTCCTTCTCTAATAACAGTAAATACTATACAAAACAACAGAAATAAATATGCCACATTTATGAGTGTTAAATGGCCCAGTATACAAACAGAACCATCCTTTCTTTATACCAGAACCCCAGCTCCATCCCATTCCCTGAAGTTGCCTTGAGCACCAAAAATTCTAGAAGCCCTGCAGCCTTAAAGGGAAAGGGGGTCACATTTTCTTATTCCTAGCTCTATTTGAAATTCATGATGAAACACAGGGAACAATGTGGTCATTTTGAACACAGGTCTGATCATCACCACCAAGCTAAGAGGACCATGGGGCTTCTGCATGGCCAGTGGGAGCCTAAACACAGTGACTTGACTACCCCCATCCAAGTCTCTCCTTCCTCCACAAGCTTTCTTCCCCAGAAACCTTACTTTTGGTTTATGGGATGTCATGCTAGTCCCACCTCAGGGGTTCGCATGTGCTGTTCCTGCCAACTGAAATGCTCTTCTACTCTGGCGTCTGCTCATCCTTCAGACCTGTGCCCCAGAAAAGGTTTTCCCCAATACCAACCCATCTCTTTTTCACTATCAGATGAATATGCAAGGCCTTGCCCAGCACAGACTTCCACAATCAGTGAATTAAAGCCCCTCTGTCAGGCTAAGCATTCCACAAGGACACTTCTCAGGACTGGTTTTATTTTTCATTCAGCCTCTGGATCCTAGGATGCTCCCAGAAACTCAGTAAATATGTTACATGAAGAAACAACCACATATCAAGATGTCCAGTAGATAGATATATGCAAGATATAACAGACCTGGAAACCCCATACAGGGACATTAGTTAATTACTAAAGGCCTCTTGAGAATGTTTTTCTGTCTGTTTCTTCCGTGTGATTCCCAAAAGCATTCCCCTCAGACTGACGAAAATGAGCAAGCCTATTCTCCTCCAAGCACAGAAGCTGCACAGCTGGTAATTCTGCTTTCCTGCATGAGGGAGCTCCTTTGGAGTTAGCCACCTATCTTTCCTTCCCACTCCCCCTTCCTAAATTGCCTCACTCCCTGTCCAGATACCCTACCAAGAAGCCTTTCCTCATCAGACAGGCAAGTCTGAGATGCTGCAAATAGAGCCCTCACTTGCCCAATCACAGGGAAAAAAAAAAAAAAAACGGTGAAGAGAGGAGGGAGGCCTTCGGCTCACCACCCCCTCTGGAGTAGACAGGCCAGAGTACATCTGTTACCCAGCCAGGCACCAAGGAGGAAGCAACCTGTACCCAGAGTCTCTGTCCATCTGGAAAGATGTCTTCCCAACCTCATGCCTGAGACAGCTGCAAGAACCAGAGCCAGCTCCCTGCCAGGAAGCATCAGGATCCATTACAGAGGCAAGGAGTCTGTGCAGGCACCTGCCTGGAAGCCCCTACTTAATGAGAACACCTCTCGGCAAACAGCCGAAGCACACATCAGCCAAGCCAGCCCCTGAAACTCACCCACAGACAGGTCTTCTTTGGCTAGGGGGAGCCAGGCAGCCTTATCTCCTCAGCAAAAGAGATGAATCACCCCAGTTGCACCCAAGGGCCCAAGTATGCTTCTCAGGCAATTAAAATTTGCAAAGCTTGTTGTCTTGCATAACTGTAATGCTGGAAACACGATGGGGGAAAGCTGGCAGATTTGTCTCCTGAGCTTCCCATGTTCAGAATGTTAAGGGAAGCAGGGATTGGACTCATTGTTGAGAGCATTTTGGGGTTCTCATACATGGCTGGCAGAAATGGAAACTGGGACAGATGTTTGGAAAAGAGTCTGGCAGTTTTGCAAAATGCCAGACGTGGAGTTGCATGGTAACCCCAGCAGCACTTCACAGTTAGCAAGAACTGAAAGAGAATCGAGAGTGTATGCCCATTCAAATCTTGTACACGGATGCTTGCACAATGAGTTCTTCATGACAAGGAGGAGAAATGAGCAGATGCCAATCAATGGGTGAGTAGATAAATTGTAGTACAACCTGAGAATGAGAACAGAATAATATTTAGTCATAAAAATGAGTGCAGCGCCTAGGTGTGGAGTAATACACCTGGGATCTCAGCACTTGGAAGGCAAAGGCAGGAAGATTGTGAGCTCAAGTCTAGCCTGGATTACCCAGCAAGGGGTGGGGTAGCTCACAGTACAGCACTTGCCTGACACGTGCCAGGACCTGAACTCCATCCCCCAACAGTGAAAGACTGCTGCATGTATGAAAAATTCTATAAGCTAATCACCAAAGACTCGTCACTCTAAAGAAACATCTAACAATCAAACTTCAAAGTTCTCATACTTCATGGCAGGGAGGGCCCAACAAAGCCCAGCGGCTCACAACACGGCAGCCCCAGAGTTAGAATGGCTGGCTTCTAGAAGGGTTTCCCTTTTGTCCTTTCCATTTTCTGGGCTGCCAACCTCCTTAAATATGGGCCATCCATATTCAAGGCAGGTCTCCCCCCCCCCCCATCCCACTTAGTTAGCAGTGTCTAGAAATGCCTTCAAACACCCAGAATGCTTTATTCACCTCTTAGACATTCCTGGATCCAGTCAAGTTAACATCATGATTAACCATCATGTCCAGTGACAGCCACGGAGACAGAAAGTAACTGCCGGAAACAGGGAAGATGGGGGGATTGGGGCTGACTGCTACAAGGAACACAGCTTCTTTCTGCAGTGAGGGACTTAGCTAGAGGTGATGACTGTTCAACTGAAAGTCACACTTTAAATGTATGCCTGAAATTGGTGATGCTTGAGTCCTGTGGATTATATCTCAATACAAATTCTAAATAGAGCTGAGTCTTGTGACTCATGCTTGGAATGTCAGCACTCAGGCAGCTAAAGCAGCCTGGATTACAGAGAGAATTTGATACCAGGCTAGATGACATAATAATAAAGGTGTGGCTGTGGAGAGGAAAGAAGGCCAAAAGAGGGAGAAGGAGTATGGAGGAGTGAGGGAGGAAAATATTACATAAGGGAAGACTTGCAGTAATCTGAGAACAAGCCTGGCTTCCCATCTGCCCATGACATCAGATGGCTCATTATGCAGCAGGGTCCTGGGGCTGTGTGCAGAACCTTCTTTAGCCACAAAAGAGAAAGCTGACCAAGTGACAGTTTGGGGGGTATATTCCTCAGCAGGTCTGTGAGATCACTCATGGCACCTTGGGGTTATATCTCAGGCCCTGTTCCCTGGCAAAAAGGGACCCAGTCAAGCCTAGTTGGGAGGCTGGCTGAGATTGCCCTCCAGTGGCCAATGTAGGTCCTGCTGAACCAGCGTAATTAAGAGAGGGTGGTGAGCTATTCTTTGGAATAAACTAGGTCTATACAGCATTTTTACCTCAGTTAGCTGATCAGACTCATAGCAAGCCCACAGCCAGACTTGTCCAAGGTCACTTGGATAGCAAATTTGGGGCCAAGTCTTCTGATTTGAAATCTTTTTATCTTCCCACTAAGACCTAAAATTTCCAAGGCATCTGAATAACAGACGGAGATGGGATGCACCGTCTATGAGAGCACTGAGAGGACAGGGGCCACAGATGAGAGGAGGAATAAGAGGACAAATAAACACAGCCTGTCCCTACCAAACTTCAGTGTCATGGCAAGTTAGGGTAGCACTCAAGGGCAGAATGATGGACTATGGAGTTGTTGAGTAATAAGGAGAGATTCAGGGAAGAGGTGGTGTTCTAGTTACGTAAGGGCTTGAGGACACAGTTTGGGAAAATGCAAAGAGAAATAAGTACATGAGATGTGGGGAACGGGATAGCAATGAGAGTGAGAAAGACCCTGCACACAGCATGGCTGTGAGGAGCCCTGCACACAGCAACAAGAGAATACCCATGATGCACTGCAGCAGTGCAGTGAAGGAGTAGCATGATGAAGAGACACCGAGGAGTCCTGACAGCTGTTTTACCTGGCAAGGACTTTTCCTCTTAGTTAGAAGACATCTTCTGGAACCAGGAAAGCACTGGTGGCAGCCTAATTAGGATTAGTGGCAGCAGGGTTGGACAAGGGGGAAACTAGTTCCCAAACTGCCATCTCTGTGAGGCCATGGGTGATGGGAGATGGTTAAAAAGGAAGAGGAGGTGTGGCCAGAGTCCTCATATGATACTATTATCGTGTACAAATAAAATCTGTCTGTCTGTCTGTCTCTATATATCTGTCTCCTTTCCCTCCCTCCCTCTCTTCCTTCTTTCTTTCTTTTGACACAGAGTTCCTAAAATCCCTGGAATTTCCCAAATGTACGGATAGTACAAGCATCTTTTAGGCTAATACCAAGTCTTTGATGCAAGTTCCTAACACAGAGCTCCTAAATCCCTTGGAATTTCCTGGGTGGGAAAATATCTTTGCTTTTAATGAAGTGTCTCTGGATGGGCTTCTAGATCAGAGGTGGTCTCAAAAAGAAAAAACACCCTAAACAAACAAAAATCAAGGAGGCTACTAAGAGCCAGGAACTTGTATTAGGGTCCTATCCTGCAGGAAGGAAAGAACTGGATTGAACTAATATTCATCCTGGGTACCTTATAAATTCAATGATGTTGTTGGAAAGCCTCCAGACTGTGGACTATGTGGCATGCTAGGGGTGTGGTACATCTGGAGAGGGCTTGGAAGTTCCAGCCCCCTTCTCCATGCACTCTGCCCCTGGCTACTTAAGAACTTCTATACTAAACTGGCACCCTAGTAAGTAAACTCACCCTGATTCAAGTCAGATAAGCTATTCGATTCAATGAGATGAGTGTCTTAGAAACCTTCACTTGTGACCGAGTGGTACAGGGAGCGGTAGCACACTTAATGTAATATAATCCCATTGCTTGGGAGATGGAGGCAGAAGGATCATGAGTTTGAACCCAGTCTGGGCATATAAGACAAGACCTTGTCTCAAAAGAAATAATTTTCTTAAATTTGACCAAGTTGAACAGGTGTAGGCACAGTAGGGAGCCAACACTAGCAATGAGATCTAAAGAGGGGGTGATCTTGTAGGTCTGAACCTTCACCCCAGAGGGCCTGCAGAATCTTTAGAGAACTGATCAATGTGAGAGGGAACCCCAGATCTGGGAACAAAAACAGAGAAGGCTGAGAAGAGGGACAAGGAGGAAATGCTTCCAATGTCTCTCAGCATGACTGTGACCCTGACCCCACTAGCCTGACCTCACTTCCCACACACTGGAGTTGTCGTTTCTACCAAAGGAAACCACTCACTAGGAAAGAAGTGGCACCCATTGGGAGGTATTACGGTTTTACAAAAGGTCATAGAGACGGGAGCTGGGGGTATTTCGAGGTCCCAAGCCCTTCACAGATTCCACATGCAGTCTCAGGTTGATCCCATGAGCTTGGAGGTTGCTCTTGCTGGGCACCTCCCTGTCATACTTTCCTGCTTTTGGTTCTTGATGCCAAGTGGTGACGGACATATCTACATCATTCCACCCCCACCACCACCACCGCCACCCAGTTTGGCTTTTTGGAACAGTCTTTACTCTGTTGTCCAGGCAGAACTAGAACTCACTATGTGACGCAGGCTGATGCTGAAATGCAGATGACCCTCTAGCCTCAGCCATCCAAGTGCTAGAGTTACAGATGTGAACCACTGTATCTGGCTTCTGCTTTTTGTTTCACAATGAAGATTCATGAAAGCAATTTGTGCATTCAGTCTCTTCCTTACTGTCCTTCCAAGCAAATTTTTCAGGGTGGAACCATGGGCCAGCACCCCTTGGGCCAGCACCCCTTGGGCCCCTGATATTGCTCATGCGATGGCTGACTCTTAGTCCTCCTTGCATTTGACCTGCAGTAACAAAAGTAGACAGACACAGGTTCGTGAACTTTTCTCCTAAAATGGCAGTGGGAGGGGTGGATTCTAGAAGGGAGACCCTAGAAGAAGCAAGAAGAGATCATGCCTAGAGCTTAGGCAGAGAGGCTAGCCTCTGCCAGGAGCGCAGCAGGCCACAGTGTACAGGCAGATCCAGTGGGGAGGGGTCTGTGAGCACAGACCCTGGGAACTCCAAATGTTTTGACTTTCTCTTGAAAATAGGCATTCAGGCCATTAGAGAAGCACAAAAATGAGACAGTGGGGAGGTGAGGAGGGAAAGAATAGGGGGAGAGAGGCTGAGACTAATAGAAAAAACAAGATACATCTGGGGGCATTTGAGTTGGAGAGCATTAATTTAAAGTGAGATCAATCTACGTATGTATGATTTATCTATTAGTACTAACCAATTATCCCAAACTTAATGGTCTAGAACAGCAAACATTTAATATCTTTCAGTTTCAGAGAGGAATGAATTTAGGGGTGGCTCTGGCCTGGAAAGTCTTTCAAGGGGCTATATGGCTTTGGGAAGATATTGGAGAGGAAAAGGGGCTGAAATCAATGGCTGCCATGAGTGGAGTAGAAGGATCTAGTATCAAGATGGCTCACACATGTGCTTGTGAGCCAGATATTCAGTTACTCAATGGCACTTTCTGTGGGAAACTTGTGTGTCCTCATGACACAGGGACTGCCTTACTTCAGGTCACGTGAACCCAAGAGAAGGCAGAGCCTGAAGTGACACACAATTACTTATGATTTATTCTACTATTAAAGCAAATGGCTGTGTCTAGCCCTCATCAGGGAAGGTTCAGCCTCTCCCTTTAAAGAGAGGTTCTAAGGGAATACCTCTGAACTACTGCAGATTAATAGATAGTGTGTGCTTGGCCAGTCACGTCCTGCTATGCAGGTCAAATGTGTTGTGGGCAAAGAGCTGGCTTAATCAGAGTTAGGCATAAGAACAGGAAGTCAGAGGCCAGAGGTTGTGTGGAACTGAACCTCCAAAACTCAGAAGGTGGGTTATCCAGATGGTTAATCACAGCTCCAGAGGCCCAACAGGACATGTGGGTCCTGACACCATTACTTCCCTATCAGCTAGCCTTGGCATGGGCCAACCATCTAGTCCAGTCCTGCCCTCAACTAGCCTCCTGAGACACTCATTGCCTTTGCCCCAATACAACTTGAGCTCCCCACTGGTCCCTCACTGCCTCTCCAGTGCCAACTCTGTCTTTCTACTAAGTGGCAGGGGATTCCCAAGGGGGGTGGGAGATCCTAATTGTCCAAGATCTTTCCTTGAGCCATGCCAAATGGGTCCTAGAGGTCACTGGCCGAGCCAAGGATTGGTTGCTGTGGTGTAGGATGGCAGCTTTGCAGCTACAACCCCCAGAGCCCTTTCTATGTCCACATTCTGGGGATCAGTGTATGAGTACTCCCATCAGTCAGCCTTGCCTTCCTCTATGGAAGGTAGGACCACAAGAGCAGGCAGTCAAGGCCACTTTGCCAACCATCATGGAGGCCATTAGAAGCTGTCACTACCAACACATGCTCCCCAGGGTTCTGGGTGACATTCTGGAAACATAAGCATGGTGTGTTTAACTGTCAACTTTATTTGAAGATTTGTTTTGTTGTTGTTCTTGTCCCTGCTGTTGTTGTTTGATTTGATTTGTTTGTAAGAGGAATTGAAGTGGCCAGCCATCGTGGTGCGTGGGCCACTTTAAACCCAGCATTCAGGGGGTAGAGGCAGGAGGATCTCTGTGAGTTTAAGACATAGCAAGTTCCAGGCCAGCCAGTGATATATAGTGAGACCCTGCCTCAAAGGAACAAAACCAGCTGGGACTTTCCTTGTACCACCTCCTTTTGTGCATCAGTCCTATCCAATGCCCAACAACCATCAGCCATGTTCTGCAGATGGGGAAATGGGATGTCCTCACAATGCCCATCCACAGCAGAATCAAACTCTGAACTCAAGTTTGTCTCAACTAATACCAAGATATGAAGATATTGTGTTGGCACTGGCTCTCAACCTTCCTAGTGCTGTGACCCTTTAATACACCACATCTCATGGGGTTGTGACCCCAACCATAAAATTATTTTGTTGCTACTTCATAACTGTAATTTTGCTACTGCTATGAATCATAATGTAAATATTTTATATGCAGGATATCTGATATGTGGCTCAAACGGGGTTGCTACCCACATGTTGAGAACCACTGGCTTAAGGGGTCAGGATCACTTTACAACATCTCCGAATGCTCCCAAAGACTTGGACTACTGAAAGCTACTATCTTGTCACAAATAAGACTCCCCATGAGGACTGCAGGGTTCCCACCAGGAGTCCCTGACAGATTTCCCACACACACTCCACCCCAGGAAGCCTGTAGCAAGGACCTAGGGATATTTTACAGTGATCACAGGGATAGGGCAAGCTGCATCAGTGGAGATTCTAGCTAGCTCAAATCAGTGGTAAAGAATGTTGAAAGGCCCAGTATACCTTCCCTGGGCCTTTCAACATTCAACCAAGCTGTTCCCACTGCAGAAGCTGCTGGTCTCTGCTGCCCCCTAGGACACAGTTCACTCCCAACAAGCCTGTTTTGTGTAAAACTGTCTGGTTTAGCATTACCTCTGTAGCAACCTGACTTCTTGTCTCACTGGTGCTTTGGAAAACACCTACAAAGCAGATTTTAAGCAGATTTGTAAGTGATGGGGGATTCTGAAAATTGATAAAGGGAAAGAATTGTACACTTAGCCTCTCTTTCCTATGGACTGTATTTCAGGGTAATTAAATAATTGACAAGGGTTGGAGAGCTGGCTCTGGTTAAGAGGTTTGTGTTTTCAGAGCATCTGAGTTCAATTCTCAGCACCCACATGACAGCTTACAACACTTTATTACCCCCTTCCCAGGGGATCCAATCCCCTCTTCTGGCTTCTGTGGCCACCAGCACAGGCATGCCACACAGACATACCTGTAAGCAAAACACCCATCCATATAAAATAAATAAAATTGTCAATTGCAAGTATGCACTCCTTTAATCCCAGCACTCGGTCGGCAGAGACAGGTGGATCTCTATAAGTTCAAGTCCAGACTGGTCTACATAGTGAATTCTAGGGCCATCCAGGGCTACATAGTGACACCTTGTCTCAAATAAATAAATATATATATAAATGTAAATACATAAGTTAGTTGATAATGTTTTTATCCTTATGGAAGAATTGCAGCTAATCAGGAAACAGGTGACAGAAGCCCTTAGTTTAGCAGCCCTTAATGGACCTAGACAGCTGTCACCAAAGAGGCCGCATGATTAGAGGAAAGGCTAATAAGAAGATTTGGGACAGATGGAACAGGCTGAGACACCAAGACTCCTTGTCACTCTGAGCATCTTCCCTGGGACACTGTTGCCTTGTAATATGCTAAAACAGGGTGACAACATGAGCCACCTGAGAGTTCTGTCTTCTTCCCCAAAACAAGTTAAATCTAACCAAACTCTAGGTTAACTGTCAACGTAGAGGAATAGGAGATTGAGTGGGATTCTCCACCCGGGCACAACTGGCATCATGCCCCGAATGACCCCCCAAAATAGCAGAATAACTAACCAACCTGCTGGTGAAAGAATAATTTGAAAGAACTGAACAAAACACACACACACACACACACACACACACACACACACACACAGAGAGAGAGAGAGAGAGAGAGAGAGAGAGAGAGAGAAAGAGAAAAGAACAGAATCAACGAGGCAAATGGAAAAGGAAACAGTAGGTTTAAACACCTATAAATCCATAGTTCTGTTGGGTCTAAGTACGTACATTTTAAAAACAAAATAATTTAAAAACAAAATATTTGTTGGGCTGTAGCTCAGTGTACAGTTTGTGCTCAAGGCTTGTTCTAGGGTCATTCAGTTGCTGTGATAAAACAGTCTACCCAAAAGCAGCTTGGGGAGGGGAGGCTTACAGGTTTACTTCCTTTTACAGTCGCAGGTCACAGTCCAACTTTGAGGGAAATCAAAGTTGGGAAGGAACTCAAGACAGGAACCATGAATGAACACTGCTTGCTGGCTTGTTCTCTGGCTTGCTCAGCTAGCTTTCTTGTACAGCCCAGACCCATCTGTCTAGGTAAGACACTGCCCACAGTGGGTGGGACCCTCCAATACCAATCAAGACAGTCCCTCACAGACATTGCTATAGGCCAATCTGATTGAGACAATTGTCACTTGAGTTCCCTCTTCGAAGCTGACTCTAGTTTGTGTCAAATTGACAATAAAAAATACCCAATTCAGTTGATTAATTCTTAGACTAGTTAAAAACAACAAAGCTTAAAAGTTAAAATGCAAGAACAGGGGAAAACCATAAGAGATACTAAGAGAACATGGGTATAGCTGTCATCACAGAGAACACCCTGAAAGGAAACAATCGCCAGGGATAAGGAGAACTATTTCATGACAGTGAAGGATGGGTTCATTGGGAAGATGTAATCACTAGTTTAATTCTGTACACCTAGCACAGCCTCAGAAATCATGAAGAAAAATTTTGCAGATCAAAAAGGAAAAATATAGCATCTAAGAGTGAGATCGTAAGGCAATACTTTTAGCAACTGATCAAGTGAAGAGATAAAAATACAGAGAAGGACACAAATGATCCGAGCAGCATAGTTAACAATGTTGTTTCCGACTTGTAGCAAGAAACAAGATTTGGAGAGAGATGCTACATGCCTCTGCTTTTCTGTTCCGAGATACAACTTTGTTCTACCCGCTGTTCTCTACACCATTCCAGAATCTGCACACTGCATTTAGTTTTTGAGTTTTCATGTTACTAGAAGGCATATCACGTACTTCCTCATCACACAGGTGATTTTGCAAGCTACTTTCACATTCTGGATCCACAGTGGGTTTCCCAGCCTGGCAGTTTACTGTTTAATACCTCTAATGAGCCTTCTGTTTAGGTCCTGCACCATCATAATAAGCCTGGCATAGAGCTTCCTATGTTTGTCACACCCTTAGACTTAAGTCATCACCCAGCAGGGCCCAGTCTTATCCTATATTTATGCTTGCTTTGGGCTTAGTTTGAGGTGCTTTCTGTAACTTATACAAAAAGAGTCGCTGTACACAGTCTGCTGGTAACTCTTTAAATTTATAAACTTCAGATCTGTTTTAGGTTTGAAGAAAAAATGCAGTTCCCACGCACTCCCTCATCCTCAGATATAGCTGCTCTATTATTAGCACCTTGGGCTACAGTGGACATTAAACATATCATTGTCATCACAGTCTGTCTTTGGTTCTGTGCATTCTGTGGGCTTATACAAATGTATGACAACATACACCCATCATTACTGCATCTACAGAGTGATTTCACTGTCCTAAACTTCCTCCATGTACCATTGTTCCTCCCTCTCTCCCTCTCCACCAAACACAATGCAATAATCTTTGTACTGTCTTCATAGTTTCATCTTTTCTAGATCTTATGACAGCAATTATATATAGCACAGGGCTTTTTCAGTCACTTAAAAACATGAATTACAGCTTCTGCCATGTCTTTTTATAACTTGATGGCATCCTTTATTTTTTTTAACTATACAATAATACTCTAAAGCAGTGGTCCTCAACCTGTAAGTCACAGCTATTAGAAAACACATTTCTAGCTGGGCGGTGGTGGCCCACGCCTTTAATCCCAGCACTTGGGAGGCAGAGGCAGGCGGATCTTTGTGAGTTCGAGGCCAGCCTGGTCTACAAAGCGAGTCCAGGACAGCCAGAGATATTCAGAGAAACCCTGTCTCGAAAAACCAAAAAAAAAAAAAAAAAAGAAAGAAAACACATTTCTAATGGTCTTAGGGACCCCCCCCCAGCTATAAATTTATTTTATTGCTACTTCATAACTGTAATTTTGCTACTGAGTGGTGTCAGTTCCTAAGACCACCAGAAATATATGTTTTCCCATGGTCATGACCCACAGGTTAAGAACTGCTATTCTAAAGACATAAACTGATAGCTGGGGGGGGGAGAAGAAGTTCCTCCCAGTCTGTTTCCTTAACGCACCTTCTGATTGTCTCTCTGTCTCTTGTGATTTGAGCTTCTGCCATTACACATGACTCACCTTACCCTCAACCAACACTTTATTTTGTCTGATATTTTGTCTGATATTAACAAAGATATGCCGGCTTCCTTCTGGCTAGTGTTTACATGATGTATCTTTCTTATTACTTCAGTTTCACCACTTCTGTATTTGTCCTTGGGCATACTTTGTTGACATAGATTAGCCAATCTATGGTGGGGTCCTGTTGTTAAGCCCCAATGTTAAACCAATCCTCTATTTTTGGAACAGACCCAAATTCATGGCTGGGATGCAGCATCGGATACTTCTCTGTATCCTATTTGCTCTTGCTCTCTTCAGAAGAAAGCAATCACTGAGATGGATGAGATAGCGCTCTACAGTGGGACAAATTCTAACCAACCTGAGCCTAACCCTCTGTTAATCATGTCCCCAACCACTGGGATGGCTCTTATCCAACACGTAATAAAAGAGAAGTGTAGGGACCCAGGCATTTTGGCCTAATGTGGTATCTCTGAAAGGCCATGTGTGGACAACTGTGCCCCTTGCCTTGAGAATAGACAGGGCTGTGCCACAACTACGTCACATTTGACTCCTTCAGACCCAAACTGTTCCCTCCCTTCCTACCCACAGATGCTGTTCCTTAATAAATACTCTGTGAATGAAACTCCAGCTCAGTATTTACTTCTAGGGAACTGACAGCATGGGCCACAATAGTGCAGTTCTGGGGCCTGCAGGTGGCTTAGTAATCTGTTATCACCATGTTGAAAACATAAAATTTTATGGGCTCATAAACATATACGAAAAAAAAATCAGGAATCTTATGATCAATCACATTAATTAATTATTCATTGTATTATATGAAATTATAATTAAATAATATAATTTTATAATTTTCAAATGTATGCTATTACTCATATACCATTATTATCCTTACTATATTTTAAAGTAAAAAACAAAAAGCATGTATGTTTTATATGTATGTAGTAGTGTGTGTGTGGTGTATGTATATAGGGGTGTATGTATGTGTTGTGTATGTATGTAGGTGTATGTGTGTTCTATATGTATGTAGGTGTATGTGTATGTGGTATATATATGTAAGTGTGTGTGTGTGTGTGTGTGTGTGTGTGTAGGGGTCGGTGTGTCATATATGTATGCAGATGTGTGTGTGGTATATGTATGTAGGTGTAGGTGTGTGTGTGTGTGTGAGATGTCAAGTGGATTACTCAATCACTGTGCATCTTGTTTTGTTTTGAGACAAGATCTCTCAGTGAACTTGGCCCCCGCTGGTTCAGCTAGACTGGCTGGACATCAAGACCATGGATCCTGCTGCCTCCACCTCTCCAGTGCTGAGATTACACATGCATACTGTCTATGTTTTATGTAGATTCTAGGAATCCAAACTCAAACATTTTACTAACTGTGCCATCTCCTTAGCATAGGAAAAAAAATTAAGGAAACAGCTTTTTCTTTTGGTTTTGTGACACTTCATTTTGTTTTCTTTTGTTGTGTCTTGTTTGTGACAGGATCTAGTGTACTATGTCCTTGTTGCCTTGAGCTAAATTCCTTCTGTCTCAGCCTCCCACATATGTGAGGAACCACAACACTTGGTTTATTTTAGTGAGGTTAATGGCACTTTGGGGGTTGGGAGTTGAAAATGGCCTCCTTTTCATTGCGCACAAAATTGTGAAATTATATCATTAATTAACTGTTACCCTGGGGTGTATGTGTGTTAATTTGGCTATTTCAAAAGTGCCTAGAAGAGAAGAAGAAGGTTTTCCCTGTTCTCTCTTACATAAACCTCCATCTGTAAAGGGTTTTTAAATGTGCAAAACTCTGTCCTGGGGAAGACAAACAACAAGAGTGAATACCGACCATAGTGGGGGAGGAGTGGTGAAGTTGGGGCAGAGGTCCTAAAGACAAATGGCAGATTGTGCACACTTAGACTCTGTTCCTGGCAAGGATGTGAATCACACAGCCCAGCTATTAAAACCTGAGAACAAAGCACACAGCCCAACTATAAAAGACTAAGATGTAAGATGTCATTGATACGAGGCTTTAAAAATCCCCTTACACCAGAAGTATGCTAACGTCGCACACAAATTTGAATACTCGGAGACATCATGCAAGCCCTTGCTTCCCTTGCTTGCGATTGCCTCTGGATGGCTCAGCTCTAGAGAACAGGGATTGCTGCTTATTATCTGAAGTCCTCTGGAGAAGTGTCAATTTTTCAGAATTCTAAAGAGAGGAAAATAATGTGGAGTTAATTAAAGCGTGCCGAGCCAGTCATTTTTCCACAGGGCGTAGAACTAACCTGTCATTAGGAGAGCCATGAAGAGCAGGACACTCATAAGTTGTTGGTAAATCCAATGCATGGCTCTTCAGCACTGATGGACACACAATTTACTCTTTTCTTTAAAAAGGCCTTGTCTGTTTGTGAGAATAACTTCCACAGTTAAGAATCTTCTAGCAGCCGGGCAGTGGTGGCGCACGCCTTTAATCCCAGCACTTGGGAGGCAGAGGCAGGTGGATCTTTGCAAGTTCGAGGCCAGCCTGGTCTACAAATTGAGTCCAGGACAGCCAGGGCTACACAGAGAAACCCTGTCTCGAAAAACCAAAAAAAAAAAAAAAAAAAAAAAGAATCTTCTAGCTAAAGGAAGCAGAATAAACCAAGACAGTTTTTCCTAAATACAGTTCAGATTAGAAGGTACAACTAGGGCCCTACCACCCTGAATTTGTTCAATCTCCACACTATCTTGGAAGCTAAACAGGGTCAGACCTGGACAGTACTTGGATGGGAGAAAGTGCTGTTCAAACACACACACACACACACACACACACACACACACACACACACACACAATGTAAAGAAATATTGAACACTACTTAGTATTTCTTTATTTTCATAGTTATATGGGTTAGTAACTCTATAAATACTTTCTATTCATTCTTGTATTAAATAAATAACTAAATCAAGAAGGACAGAAAGCATGTTTCTTGTTAGAGAAGGGAACTACAGAGATGGAAAGAAAAAGTGAAAATAAACTACAAGGTATTCATTTTGAATTATAAGCCAACTTGAACCCACATAGCAAAGTATAATTTTATGGCTAAACTAAATTTTTCTTATTCACGCTGACAAGCATAAAGTGAACATGGATTTATGTACCTATTTCTTTGCTCACTCTTAATTTTGATTTTGATTTTTTAATGCTGCATGACACATTATTTATTTCATTTTGAATTTTGTTTCATTTATGTCTTTATCACTGTCTGTTGCTGCTTTTATTTTATTTACTGAAAGTGAGAAGACACTTTTGTGACCTATTCCTTTTTCTTCTGTAGGCCACCTTAAGCTTACTAAATTTGGAATATCTAAGCAAGCTGAAGGAAGAGAGGCTCAGAATCACCAGCGGGCGGGCGGGGGTGGGGGGATAAGTGGGGTCGGGTGCGGAGAGGGGAAAAAAGATTGTATTGTTAATCATGCCCCATGGTGGGTGATCAACTGGTTGTACCTCTCGCTCTTAATTAATTGTTGCTTAAGGCTAAATTAAATCTAGGTGGTCCCTTCTTAGAGCCGTTCTTATTGGCAGAGATGCGTATACTGGATGACAAGGCACTTTTTGAGGATGCCCCGAAGGTTCTCAGTGTCCACCACACAGGTGAAGTGCCAGTAGCAGTAGTGACGCCCATCTCCGCTAACAGTGCTGATTCTGAGAAACTCGTCCAGATGAAGTAGCTAACCCAGAAAATGCCCAGGTCCTCTCCAGGTTCGGGAGTTGCATCCTCAGGAGGAGTGTGGCGGCCAAACTCTGGAAAGTGGTCCTCAGTCTTCGATTTCCCAGCGAGGACTTTCTCAGCAAGCGGGTCTTGCTAGCTGAAGAAGAGGATCACAGAGATGGTGCGCAGCCATCCACCATCTTGGATGTTCTTGGAGAAGGTCAGAGCCTCCTACAGGCGGATGGACAGATTGTCGTCCAGGATGACCAATTTTGGCTGCTGCTGGCCACCACGAAGATGATGGCAGTCACAGTTGGCCCACGTGTGGCGTTCATAGAGCTGGCTGCTTACTTCGAACAGTGTGAGCTGACTTCGTACACCTGGAACTTGGTCTCAAAGATTCCAGAGGTCAGGATGCAGCAGTGGAGCAGGTCCTGGTCGCTTGGCATGTAGTCAGCCTGCTTGATCACACTGACCTATACAGGGAGTACTGGGCTCAATCAGCGGCTACTCATTGAAGCTCCTAGCAGGCACACACTCCCGCCTCCTCCCCCAGAGCCTTGGCGTGCTAGGAAGTCAGAGTTCTGCACATTCATCATGCTGTGTTGTGCCCTCAGAACTGGTTCTCAGGGTTGACCAGCTCCACAGAGGGCGCCAGTTGCCCATGGAGGCCACAATGGCTTCAGAGGCCTCCTTCAGGTTGTTTTTGATGCCCTGCACTTCCGTGGCCTTCTCTCTTTCACTTTGAAAACCCATTGTAATGCAGGATCCTCATCTGCTTCACTATCCAGCTTTGCCACTCTCCAGCGCCCACCAGCACGGGCCTGGCTGGTTGTCCTTCTGCCCCTGCATCTCCATCTTTTCATTGGCTCGGCGTTTTCTCCTTGCTGCCCTGGTGCTCAACCTTACTGCCGAAGCAGTCCATGGATGCTGGGCTGAGGGGTGGCAGGGACAGGGAGGGTGACTTCAGATGAACAGGGTAGACTAGAACATCAGGAGGATGGAGGCTTGAACTAAAGCAAGAGCATAGCTCTCTGCCCCTCGCCCCGAGGGGAGCAGGACCTGCGGGAGGAGGAGACGAGGGGTCCTTGCACTTGCACAAGTGGGGTCACCTCCTGGTCACGCCCCACCTGCGGTGTGAGGCAGCTAGGGTAGAGAGAGGGTAGAGGGGGCAGCTCCGCAGTGTCGAAGTCCCCGCTATGTACCTAATTTTTTTTTAATGTTGCTTAATGAATGAAAGAACCATCCAGAAGATAAAGCTGGTTCAAAGAGACACAAACCGGTTGTCACCACAAAGAGCAAGAAAACTAGTTAAGATCTGGGAATTTCTAAATTTGGTGTTTGGTGGATTTTGTTTCCGTTTTCATTATTTTTCTTTTTTTAACCTGATAGAAACTATTTGCATCTACATGTTAAAATGTGATTTTATAGATTCTTATATGCTCTCTTCTTCTTCTTCTTCTTCTTTTTTTTTAAAGATCTTATTTATTTATTATGTAGATGGTTCTGAGCCACCATGTGGTTGCTGGGAATTGAACTCAGGACCTCTGGAAGAGCAGCCAGTGCTCTTAACCTCTGAGCCATCTCTCCAGGCCCTTCTTTTTTTTTTATTTTTACTGTTTATTTATTACTTCAATTTACATCTCCATCACTGTCCTCTCCCTCCACCCCTCCTGGGCCCACTCTCTCACTCTCCCATCTTCTTCCCCTTCTCTGACCTGTCCTACTCCTCCAGTGTGGGTTGCCCTACATATTAGACCCCAAATGAATAGCAAATGAAACAAAGGCAATTAAACATTCCACTGGAGAATGAGAACATCCTGGGGTGAGCCTGTTTACTGGACACTGTCTATCTATCTACAGGACAGAGTTCTATCTGTCTGAGAATCAGAAAACATAGTTATTTCCATAGCAATAAATGCTCAGATCTAGGTTTCTCCATGAGAGAGATCATGACTCCTCAAGAAACAGTTCACTCCAGAGCAGGCAACAGAACGTGTATAAGAAGAATCTAGACTTGGGAAAAGATCTTTACCAACTCCACATCTGACAGAGGGCTAATATCCAAAATTTATAAAGAGCTCAAGAAATTAAATACCAAGAAACCAAATAACCCAATCAAAAATGAAGTACAGAGCTAAACCAAGAATTCATCAAAGAGGAATCTCTAATGGCCAAGAGACCCTTGAAGAAATGCTCAACATCCTTAATCATCAGAGAAATGTAACTCAAGATGACTCTGAAATTACATCTACTCCAGAATGGCTAAGATGAAAAACTCAAATGACAGCAGAGGCTGGTGAGGTTGTGGAGAAAGGGGAACACTCCTCCATTGCTAATGGGAGTGCAAACTTGTACAACCACTAGGGAAATCAGTCTGGCTATATCTTAGAAAACTTGGACTAGCTCTACCTCAAGACCCAGCCATACCACTCCTGGGTATACATCCAAAAGATTCCTCACCAATCCATAAGGACATTTCCTCAACTATGTTCATAGCAGCTTTATTTGTAATAGCTAGAAACTGGAAACAATCCATCATTCAACTGACGAATGGATAAAAAAAAAAGCTGTGGTATATTTACACAATGGAATACTACTCAGAAACAAGGAAATCATGAAATTTGCTGCCAAATGGATGGAACTAGAAAAGCTCATCCTGAGTGAGCTAACCCAGACCCAGGAAGATGCACATGGCATCTATTCACTTATAACTGGATTTTAGTCATATAGTACAAGATAACTATCCTACAACCAACAGACGGAAAGGAACAGAAACATAGACTTTGTTACTTGTTAGTGGGATACTGTGCCCTAGTGGAGTTGCCATGTAGGCCCCCAGTGTAAGAGGAAGCTCTTACCCTTCATATGGCTGCTGAACTGAAGGAGTCTAATATGTAGAGCACCCCACACTGGAGGAGTAGGATAGGTGGGAGAAGGGGAAGAGGGTGGGAGGGTGAGAGAGTGGGCTCAGGAGGGGTGGAGGGAGGGGACTGTGATGGAGATGTAAATTGAGTAATAAATAAACAGTAAAAAAAAAAAAGAAGAAGAAGAAGAAGAAGAAGAAGACGAATCTAGACTATCTTTTTGTTCTCCGTGAATGATGAGGATATGACAGGAGGACAGAAGAGGGGGCTTGAAGAGACAAACCCTGGCAAAATCAGGGCCAAGATGAGCATCAAACTAAATAATAATGTCAATGCTTTCTAAGCCTTAATTAAAGTGAGACTCCATGTGTCCTTATCTATATAAAGGGCTGGGAGGGAAAGCTCTTTCTAACCATGAAAGACCAGCCTGCAAATAAAAAGGACATCATTAAAAATTTAAAACACTAATTTATAGCAATCATTATAATGGTTGGTTCCGACAAGAAATACTGATAAAGGCTGTTGTTGGGTGTCCACCAGAGAAGACTACCTGGACATGGGTTTAAGCCAATAGAAAGTCTTCACTGGCTGTCTAGCAACTATGCTGGGTGTGCAGGATCCCGATGCAGCACTGAGCCTTTCTCACGGTGAATTTTTAAGCACAACAACATGTCCTGGGTTGACACACTTCAGTTAACAAGAACAGTTATCCAGAAGCAGAGCTACAGAAGAAGAAAAAAAAACCCAAGGTTAGTACATTTAGAGACTTCCCATAACTATGGACTTTGATGGAGGAGGCCTTTGTTTCAGTTTTGGCAGGTGATGCTGCCTACGTGCTGAATTTTACAGCCTGAATGGTACTTTCACCGTGGCGTCAGTTACGGTTAAGTCTCAGGGCTCTGTTACAAAGGCTGAAACTAGTGGGTGAAAGTTTGAAGTGAAAAGCACGTAGTGTCAAAGTACCTCCCAACCAATGATTGATTAACTACAAAGGGGTGAAGTAACTTAGTAATGGAGGAACTGGCAGTCCCTGCTCTCCCTCGGTGATTAAAATTAGCATTCCCAGATATGAAACAAATCCATGTTGCATGATCACTTAAAACAATGTCCTACAAAGGACACACTACTCCTGTGATGTTATTGTCAAAAAATAACATTTCAATTTCATTCAAAGAACAGGGAAACCCAAACTGAAGGTGTTGCACCAACTATACACCATGTTCTTAAAAACTGCCATGGTCACCAGTGACAATATAAGCCAAGAAACCACTGTGGCTTAAAGAAGACTGAAAAGATAGAACATCCAAATGCAGTCCATGAGCCTGTTTTCAGCCATTTATCAGGGAATTGCCACAGCTGTAAAAGGAACTAATGAAATTAAAGTCTAAACTATGGGTTAGATGGTAGCAACATATCAGTGTTAAGTACGTTGTCTGTAATATAACTTCGACTCTTTTAGGGGTTAACTGCCTAATGTCTGCAACCAAGTCTCAGGTGTTCTATAAACAAGAACATACAAGCACACACACATATGCAGATAGCAATGATGTATGTATATGATATCATATAAGAGCAGGTAAATAAATAGATGGCAGAGATATATAGTAGATAGATCTATGCAGTAGAACAAAGCAAAAAAAAAACTAACAAAAAAGTAAGCAAGAGGTAAATCTGGGCAAATGATATATGCAGGGAGGTTTGGTACTATTTTTCCATAAGTTTGAAATTCATTATTCAAGTCTATTTCATAATGAAATGCCTGAGGCTAACAAGCCTGTTTGGATTCACAGTTCTGAAAGTGTAAGGCCTAGAGGAACCACCTGGTATGGCCTTCTCTTGAGAGTTCAAGTGTGTGTGGACCGGTGTGTGTGTGTGTGTGGACCGGTGTGTGTGTGTGTGTGTGTGTGTGTGTGTGTGTGTGTGTGTGTGTGCGTGCGCATATGCTCTAGCTTGCACATGCACCTCCTCTCTCTTTTTAAAGCCACTGAGATTCAATCGTGGGATCAGCCCTAATCACCTCACTTAATTCCAACACTTCTATAGTCTCCCCTGTAAACACCACAGGGGATGAAGTTCTCAGTTTCTTAATGTCCTGTAGTGGGGATTACTCAGCCTGCGGGTCACTCACATCACATGCAAACCAGAGTATTGGTCAAGAGAAAAGTCCTCCAGGAAAACAGCCAAAAGACTAGGTCAGCCTCCATCACAGCCCAGGGTGGGTCTTAGACAGCTGGCTTGGCAGCACCCAGGAGCAGCAGTCCACAATTCCCAATCAGGGAACAAGCAATGGGTCACTGTCCTCCCCCTTTGGGTCACTAGATAGAAGAGATAAGAGTAGCAAATAGCTCCCAGCACACAGGGTCCTGGGGTCCATGAAAGAGGGAGGAATAGCTCCAAGTCAGAGCAGAGCCTACCACACCCACTAATACCAATGGAGAAAAACCTCACCTCTTCTGGTCCCTGACTCTGAATTACAGGATATGCTTGTCCATGGTGTTAAGTCTAGGACTTCCTGAGGAAGTATAAGAACAAAGAAAAAGAGAACCAGAACTTCAGCAGACAGTTAGAGGTGACCCAGCATGAACTTATGAAGAAAAGATTAAACCTCCAGGTTCACAACCGCAGACAGATGGTAGGAAAAGGGGATGTGCTGAAACTCAAAGAACATTCTAGACAGGGATTCTAACCTAACAAGGAGATTTGTGATCACGGCAAGAGAGGCAGTGATTGATGTGAAATAGACACACCAAACAGATATAATCCCTCTAACATAACTAGAAGTCATGGGGATTTACAAAACAGAAAACCTGACCACATCACCATGGAGGAGGGTCACCCTCCTCTGGCTTTAAAGGCCTTGAAAACTGCCTCCTGACTGTCATGTCCAGGAATAGAGATGGGGATCCTTTGATAAGGGAGTTGTCATTATTATCTTTATTCCACCTAGTGGCCATCCCCAGCCTAAGAGGTCATTGACATCTGACCCTGAGAGGCCAACACGGTCCACAAAACTGCAAACTGGAAAATAGTATAATGCTTAAAACTGGCCCCCCAAAGTGTTTTTCCATTCCTCTTGATATCTTCCAACCCAGGACAGAGTCAGTCCCAGCACATTCCAGAGCAGATACAGTGGCCCCAGATAAAAGGAGCTTCACTCATGAGCCACTCCCAGCACGTTCCAGAACAGGTCCTGCTTTCCACAAGGAGAGGAGAGTCATTCAAAGGCTGCATCCACATCAGATCACCTCACTGAGGCCCTTTAAAAATCCAGTCAGAAAAGATCCACTTTGGAAACACAACAGAGGCCTGGAGCTCAGAACTCCAGCCAAAATGATGGCATAAAAATAAGTGATAACGAGGATCCAAGATGGTGCTGACCATAGAGCAGTGCATCTGAGTAATAGGTGAATGAGATTAGTCATTGTGGAGTGAATGTGAGGTCCCCTAGCCTACAGTGAAACACAGACGGTGTCTGAATTCCCACAGCGAACATTGAGACCGGTCACCAGGTAAAACAGCCCACACAGTTCCCGGGAACACCACCCTGAGATCAGCCAGCTCCGTCACTGGTCTGGAGAGGAGCTCTGGCTAGAGATCTAGCCCAGGAGCGGATCCAGCCCACGGCTCCAGCCACAGACCTTCGGCCCCGCCTGTCTGCCTGATATCCAGCCTGCACTCGAGCCGCACC
>CAJQZJ010004750.1:3011779-3078026 GCA_907164525.1 Lophiomys imhausi | reverse complement strand
CCCGAACTTTGCTACCTGCTGGGTAGGAGAGAAAGAAGGTTAGAAGGGAAAGGGACATAGGTCTCTTTTAACCACTTCCTGCTGATTAGGGTTATCTGGTTCTTTGGGACAATACCAATCTCAGTAGTCGGGGTATCCAGCAGTCCAGCAAACAAGGCAGCAAGACAAACCAGCAGCAGCATGGGGAAGCACCAGCAGGGAGAACAGCAGCCTCTTCCTTCTTCAGAGCCTACCCCTTTCTTTCTGGAGCTCTGGCATTTATACCAGAGTCCTCAGAATTAAACTTCCTGAAGCTGGCTAAACCATGTCCCTCCACAAGAGACAATTATAGTTAACACCTGTGGACTAACTGAAGCAGTCCCATATCCCATACCTGGGATTCAAACAAAAACATTCTCATAACATAACTGGGTTTTTAAGGAACAAAAACTCTTACCACACTGGAACATGATGGAAGAAGAGAACAGACTCCTTCAAATTGTCCTGTGACCTGCACACAAGTGTGCACCCATGTGTATGAATGCTGCAGTATGTGCATGATCCCCCCAACACACACATACACACACACACACACACACACACACAAATAAATAAAAATAAGGAATCCCTCCAACTCCATTCTGTTTGGCATTAATGTCTAATGGGGTGCCTGACCCTCCACTATCCTCTGGGTGACATTTGACCATCTGACTTGGCTTCATCAAAAATGCTGTTAAGTGGGTATGATGACTAGTTTTGATTGTCAACTTGATTGAATTAAGAAATACATAAGGCAGTAATGAGGCATATCTTTGGGTGTGTCTTATCAGAGTGTTTCTAGAGTGGTTTAAATGAGGAGTGAGCACCTACCATACCGTAGGTGACACTATCTTGTGAGCTGAAGCTTTGGATTCAAAAAAGGGAAGAGGAAAAAGGAGAAAGGACACTGAGCACCAGCCTGCCTGTTCTCTGCTTGCTGTTCTGCCCAGATCCAAGGCGTGCCAACCACAGTCTGCCATGCCCTCCCACAATGATAGACTAGTTTACCCTCTCAAACCGCAAGCAAAACAAATCCACCCTCCCAGGGGTTGTTTTTTTGCCAGGGACTTGGTCTCAGCAATGACACAGGTAACTGAGTTATAAATAACAATCCAATCCCTTCACCCTGAGGCTTCCACCTACTGACCCAGCCCTGCCCCATGGCTGTAACTTTCTATTTGGTCCCTAGCTTCCTAGCTCCCAAATCCCATTGCCACGGTCCATTTACCTATTATGATGGTCCAGAATAGTCTTCCTTATCATACGGAAGCATGCCATTCTTCAAAACTGCCCTTACCACATTACCAGCACAGCCCTAGGCATCTCACCCACACAGTATTCTCAACAGCCCAAGAGAGTTGCCAGGGTTTACCTGGCTCCCATGATCTTCTAGTTGACCCCAAAAATGCCCTCAGAAAAATAGGGAGAAGTGGGGGCCCTGTGTAAATGGGCAGTCTGATCCCAAACAGACTTCCCAAAGATTTCTTTTGCCCCCATCCTCAAACTCTCCTATCAGTCAGCACTCACAATTTAGAGATGAGCTGAGTTACACAGAAGGGAGACAGTAGGAAATACTTGTCGGACCTTTGTCTCAGACCATTTTCCTGTGGATAATCACTCCACCTTAGGGATAGGGGGTTCTCTTGGAAAGAGACATGGCATGGCATGCCCCATTTTAAAAACAGGACATAGGGGCAGCAGCACCCCAGCCCAGGCAGCACCAGTGACACCGACATCAAAGATGCCAACAATCTTTGCCTTAGGAAAGTTCTGTGTCTCCATCTTCCTTTCCATAAACCTTTACAAAGCACCTTCCAATCACCAGGCACTCTGTCAAGACCACAGGAGTCCACAAGAAAGACACAGGCTCATATCTTAGTATATCATAATACAATAAAGCTAGAATCAATAGCAAGAGTAATTATAGAAACTAAACAGTGATGTGAGAGCAAGCACACACTTTTAACAATCAATGAATCATTGAAGAAATCAATGGGGGAAAATTTTAAATTCCCTAGAATCAAATGAAAATGAAAACACAATATACAATAATCTTAGATACAGAAAAAAGGGAGGTTTATAGCTAATTACCAATGTCTATAGTAAACCATCTGAAAAAAAAATGGCTTCCAGGTAAGATGGCAGTCTAGAACCTACCTCTGTGTGGCCCGGCAAAAGAGAAATGCCAGGATAAGAAAAAAAACTAAAATTAGACTATCCCAAAGAAAGAGGAAGGAAGAGCTTTGGAAATCCACAAAAGGAGTCATAAGAGGGCAGAAAAGTATAGAGAAATGGAAGGTAAGGTGCTGAAAAGAAGAAAGCCAAGCTGAACACTGTTCCAGCCCTATGGCTTGGGCAAGGGGTAAGGCAGAAGGTGGCCTGGGTAGAAAGACTCTTCTAGACCATCTGATAGTCCTACCCACATGGCAATCCTACCCACAAGACCAGTCCACAGCCCTCACAAGCCTCAAGTCCCATTGTGGATCTTGCTGAAGCAGTGAATTCTCTTGTAGAAAGTTTCAATCATGGGGGACTGGCCCTGGCTCAGAGGACTGTGGCAGGGTGCCATCTTACCTGAGGGGCACCCAGAGTTTAGGGATGAGTACACTTGAGGCTTGAGAACAGGAAGCAGTCCCAAGTCTTGAGGCCTTCGCTCAAACTGCCATAGGCCCAGGGTGAGAAGGCAGCCCTGAGAGGTGGTTGTGGAGGGTGGGAAGGCCAGATGTCAAGTAGCTAAAAAGTGTAAGCAAGCAGCAGCAGACTTGGCTCCAGCAGTCAAGTGGATAGGGAAGATGGCTCCTCTCTCCTGGTGGCTGAGAGAAGACATCATTGGCTGAGAATCATTCCGCAGCTTGATAGCCCTGAGCCAGAGATCAGCAGAGCAGACCAACCTCTAGAGCCAGCTATATGCTGTAAGGTCCACTGATGTTGCCAGATAACTCTGCAGAGCCAGCAGAACTCTCAGTATCTACAGCTTCATCTCTCCAGCAGGGTAATGAATGCTTAGAGGTCTTTGAGAGTGTGAAGAAAGGCTCTCTCACATACTCTCAATGCACTTGGGAGACACTTGGCTAGAACATCACCCATGCCAGGGAGTACAAGTGCGGGAGTCTTGGAAGAGTAGAAGAACCTGTTTGGCCCACAGATAACAAAGCCAAGGGTGGCTAGCCAGTAGAAGCTCTGTATATTCAAAGAAGGGAACTACTGATGTTAAGATAGCTCTGACAAACATCAGACAGGACTATCCCAGGTTCAACTCAGCATGGCACACAATATGCCATTTGGAACTCCCTCTTTGTACGTTTATTTATGCATACTTTTAGAAATATTTTGAGCTTATCTGTTCGGGTTTTGTTTTGTACTTCCCTTTCTTATATTTACTCTTGGTTGTTTTTCTATTGTTGTGAAGAGATACCATACCCAGGGCAGTTTATAGGAGGAGTTTATTGGGGCTTACAGTTCCAGAGGGTGAGAGTCCGTGACCATCATGACAGGAAGCATGGAAGCAGGCAGGCATGATGCTGAAGCAGCAGCCAAGAGTTTACCTCTTTATCCAAAAGTAGGAGGCAGAGAAAGAGCTAACCAGGAATGACAAGAGATTTTGAAACCACCCTGAGTGACACACCTCCTCCAACAAGGCCATACCTCCTAATCCTTCCTTAAAAGTGCCACCAACAGGAAACAGTATGCAAATATATGAACCTATGGGAGCCATTCTCATTCAAGGCATCACATTCTTCTCTCTGGCCCTATTATAATGCAAAAGATATTTAGCTCAACTTTAAAAATCCCCATAGTCTTTCACAGTCTTGACATAATTTAAAATCCAAAATCTCTTTTTTGAGACTCAAGAAAATCTCTTTTTTTGTAATTCCATATAAAATCAAAATAAAATTATGTATTTCCAGCCTACAGTGGTACAGATTGTACATTACCATTCCAAAAGGGAGGAATAGGGGACATAGTAAGGAAATACTGGACCAAAGCAAACATGAAACCCAGCAGGAAAACCTTCAAATCTTGTAACTCCATGTTTGATGTCAAAGGGCTCAAATGGCTCTCCCCCTTCAGCTTTGCTGACTGCAACACACTTTTCTCTCTTGGGCTGGTTCCAGTCCCTGTCTGCACTCTCCCTGGCAGACATACCACAGCTCTGGCATCTCCAACATTTTGGGGTCTCCAACACAATCCAGGCTTCACTTTTACAACATAAAAGGAAAGATGGGTCCTGATACAATACTCAGTTTTCATCTATGTAGAGGTCACCCAAACTATACCCATAGATGAGATGGGCTTGAATGACATCTAAGAATATTCCATCCAACAGATATGGAATGCACATTCTTCTCAGCCCATGGAGCCTTTTCTGAAATAGATCACATTCAAGGGCACAATATAAATTTTAACAAACACAAAAGAACCTAATAAATTTTGTATAAAACTAGAAATAAATAGAATGAGAAACCACAGTAACAAAGTAAGTACTTGAGTCCTGATGAATACTCTGTTCAATGGACAATGTGCCACCAAAAAAAAAAAAATTAACAAAAATTGTTTTAATTACTAGAATCAAATGAAAATGAAAATACAACTTTCCAGAACTTCAGGGATATAACTAAGGTAATTCCAAGAGGACAATTTATACTTATCAGTGCTTATATTAAGAAAGTCAGCCTAACAGTGGTGGTGCACACCTTTAATCCCAGCACTTGGGAGTCAGAGGCAGGCAGATCTCTGTGAGTTCAAGGCCAGTCTGGTCTACAAAGTGAGTCCAGGATAGCCAGAGATACACAGAGAAATCCTGTCTCAAAAAAAACAAAACAAAACAAAACAAAAATCAGAGAAATCACAAGTAAATAACTTAATGATGCATGTCTAGATTTTAAAAAAACAATAACAAGCCAAATGCAAAAGCAGTATACAACAAGAAAAATATAAAATTAAAACAAAAATTAATGAATAGAAACTAAAATAATAAATAAATACTTGGGGATTTTTTTTTGGCAACATAAACATGATTGCCAAAAAAAGAAAGAAAGAAGATCCAAATTAATAAAATTAGATGAAGGAGGAATGTTACAATAAATTCTAATAAAATCCAGAACAGCATTAGGGAATATTTTAGAAAACTATATTCCAAATGAACTGGGAAATTTAGAAGAAATGGATAAATTTCAGAACATATATGACACAGCAAAATTAAATCAAGACACCATGAACAACTTAAACAGATCCATAGCAAGCAATAAGACTGAAATTTATAGATATAGAATATAGGTAATTGATAGCATTGCCCTAAAACCAAAATCAGATAAAGACGCATCACAAAAGAAAACTGCAGTCCAATACTCTTGTTGAACAAAGACGCAAAAATCCTCAAGAAAATACTTGGATTTAAGTGCAATAAAGAAGATCATCCATACCCGGTGTGGTGGTGCTCACCTTTAATCCCAGCACTCAGGAGGCAGAGGCAGGTGGATCTCTGGGAGTTCTAGGCCAGCCTGGTCTACAAAGTAAGTCCAGAACAGTCAAGGATACACAGACAAACCCTGTCTCAAAAACAAAAACAAAAAAAGAAGATCATACACTATGACCAAGTTGGTTTCATCCCAAGGATGCAAGGATGATTCAACACAAATCAGTAAAATATAATAAAACACATAAACATACTTAAGGGGAGAAGTCACATGACCATCCCAATATATGTAGAAAATGAACTGTGATGAAGTTCAGCATCTGTATTGGTTACTTTTGTTGTTGAGATCAAGTCCCTGATAAAAACAACTTTAAGAAGAAAAGGTTTGTCTGGGCTCAGAATTCGAGGAAACAGCCCATCACAGCTGGGAAGGCATGGCAATGAAACATGAGATATCACCCTGTATCTGAAAACAAGACACAAGGAGAGATGAATGCTGGTACTCAGCTCACTTCCTCCTTTTTATTCATCCTGGGACACCAACCTATGGGATAGTTCCATCCATATTCAAGGTGGGTCTGCTCTACTCAGTTAAAGCAGAACTGAGTACACCCAGAAATGTGTTTCCATGAGTTTGAAAGAATGGTCTTTTAAGTATCATGTTGTCTACAAATTGATTATTTGACTTCTTTCTTTTCTATATGTATCTCTTATCTTTTTCTCTTGCCTTACCGTAACTCTAGTTAAGACAATATAAGAGTTGGGGGGGAAGAGGGTGGAAGGGTGGGACAGGAGAGGGGAGTAGGTAAGGGATTGTGACTGAGATGTAACTTGAAGAAATAAAAAAATAAAGTATAAAAAAAAGAAATGAGCACTCAAACAGCAAAAAAAAAAGACAATATAAGAACAGAGAATGGAAACTTTGTCTCATTCTGATTTTTTAAGTTTTCCTCCCTTAATATGACATTGGCCTTAACTTTGCTGTGCATATGGCCTTTATTATGCCACAGTATGTCCTTCCTAGTCCCTCAAGACTCTTTTCACGAAGGGATGCTAGAATGGTTAATCCTGACAATTGTACCAAGAGTGTAGGTTAGAGGAAAGACAGCCCCTTCACAAATGGTAAAACTGGATATCCATCGCAGAGTAATAAAACTATCTCTCACCCTGCACAAAAATAAATTCAAAATAGATCAAAGACCTTAATGTAAGATGTAAAAATTTAAAACCATGGGGCAAGTGATACTTGAAGATTCAGGTACAAGCAAGGATGTTTGAAAAGGACTCTACTAGCTCAGGAAGAAATAACAAGAATTGCCAAATGGGTTGAATCAACTTAAAAGATTTCTGCACATCAAAGGAACCAATTAACTTAGTGAAGAGAACTACAGGATGGGAGACAATTTTCAGCTATACAACTGACAGAGAATTAATATCCAGAATCTATAAAGAACATGAAAAATAAAATACAAAATCTAATCAATAAATGGACAAATTAAATGGATAGACAGTCCCCAAAGATTAAGTAAAATGTTTGATAAACATGCAAAAACATTTGGTATTCTTAGTCATCAGGAAAATTTACATAGATTCCATCTCACTGTAGTCACAATGGCTATCATCAAGAAAATAAATAATAGGCTGCTGCAGAAATATAAATTAGTGAACCCATTATGACAATCAGTTTTGAAGTCCTTCAAAAAAGAAATAGAACTACTATCTGATCTATTTAAATGAAGCCTAGGAATACATCAGCTTACAATAGAGACCTGAAGGTCATGCTTATAACACTATATTCACAATAGGTAACGGACAGCCTAGGAGTCTGTCCATCAGTGGATGAATGGACAAAGAGAATGAGCTACCTTTGCACAGTGGAGTATTATCCAGCCACAGAGAGAGAAATTGCATCATCTTCAGGTAAATGGTGAAGCTAGAGACCATTGTGTTGGGCAAAATAAGTCACACTCACACACACACACTCACACACACGCACGCACGCACGCACGCATGCACGCACGCACGCACAAACATACACACATTTTCTCTGATCCATGTTCCTCCTCTGGGGTGCCAGGATTATAGACAGGTGCCACTACACTCAGCTTCAGAATCAGAACTTAAAAATTATTAACAATAATAACAACAACAATAACATATGAAGGTAGAAGGGGACTCAGGTTGGGGAATAAGGAACAAAGGGGAAAGAGTAGGAAGGAAAGGACACAAGAGAACCAAGGGGGTTGTGACTGTTGTCAAATTCTTTTATGTGAAACTGTCACAAGGAAATCAGTTGTTTTGTACAACTAATGCATGCTAGTAAAAATTAATTCCAAAAAAAGAAAAAAGAGAGAAAAGAGGAGCCCATAGGCTAGTAGACAATTGGGCAGGTATTTGTGGTACCAGGGGACATATAAAAAGGGCCAAGAGAGCTCTTAATAATAAAATAATAAACAATATAATTTATTATATAAATAAATAATGAATAGATATTCAAATATAATAAGACAATGAATAGAATTAAGTTTTACAGTGCTAAGAGAACACCTTTACTCGTCTGCAACTGTGTTTTATGAGTCCACATCTCAGGAGACACATGGGAGAGCTCCCAGTCCTGCTGTGACTTGCATTTCAATTAGACCCAAGTCTGCTCTAGGCACTGCCTTCTGAACATGAGTCAAGAGGCTGAGGCCTCTCTGCAGAACCTGCTCAGGACAGAGTGGGCCTCAGACACACCCTCGGTCCATTCAGACTGAGCACAACCTAAGGAGTAGCAGGAGGTTGGGGGGGCGGGGGGAGTCTGGAAACCCCCAGCCTCAGTGGGCATTAAGCGCTTCTGTAAGGGCTGGACCCTCGCTGAGCTGTCAGGCTTCCCTGTTCAGCCACAAAAAGTGGATTAGATAGTGGCCCTGCCCTCCAGCCCCCCTCAGAACCTCTGCATTTGTGAATATTGAGGAATCTGTGCTCTGAGTCAGAAGCTGTAGGGGCACATAGCTGAGCGTGACTCAGCCCCAGGCTCAGTTCCGAGGTTCCTCCCAGAATATGCCCTTTTTTGGCCCCGGGCAGGGTTTCCCTCTTCTCTCTTAGGTGCTGGTAGGCAGAGCCTCAAACAGCCTCAGATGAGATAGCCTCCCTCTCCAGAAGAGCGGTGTGTTTAGAATGTCTCTCTGGGACTTCAGATCCTACGGGAGGATAAAGGGTCACCACTAAACCTCCTCCACTAGCTGCGCCTGAGAACCCAAGCTAAAATTCTAGCCAACGGACAACCCCAAGTCCGTAGAAAAATTCTCCTCCATGGGTGTGAAAAGGGAAAAGGAAGGAGAAAGGGGGATGGGGAGGAGGGTCAAGAGGGTGTGGTAAGGGGAGAGGGCGGAAAGAGAGGAAGTCTCCACTAGCAGCGGAAGAGTCCTGGTTACTTTACCCCAAATCCTAGCTGTATTCACAAGCGGCCCCTGGGATGGGAAGTTAAAAGCACGAGCCAGGCGTGTTTGGAGGCACAATAGGGAAAATGATGTCCTACACAAAGACACTAGCAGAGGTAAAGGAGAGGGGTGGCGGAGCTTAAGGCGGTGCATCCAGGACAGCAGAAATAAAATCCGGAGAGAAAAGAGAAGGATCTGCTGGCAGGGGAGGGCAAGAGTGTCTGGCAGCCACAGAAGTGACCAGTGACAGCCAGCCCTGCGGTCTGCAGTGTACTGACTATGGGATCAAGATGTTTGCTTCTCCCTATGAGTAAACACAAGCAGTCCCACATCCAGGTCGGGAGTTTCCAGCTGCAGCCCCTCTTCACGATCCAGGGCCGCAACTATTCGGCTGCATGGTTTTAGGAAGCAATCAAATCTCTAGATGCCTCCATTTTCTCTACAGTAAATTTGGAAAGACGTGGCTCACTAGACTACTGTAAGTATCTAACGAGTGACTGTGTGCCAAGCATTTGAGGAGGCATAGACTCCCCAGGCGGCGCCAGCCAGTGACAACAGCACAGGAGTGCTGGACTGGCCGCTTCGACCCAGGCATATCTCTACGGAGCCATCTTCGTTCTGGAATCTCCATCTGGTCTGCGTGGCTGAGCTTTCCTCAGAAACACACTGTATTCTAAGAGTCTTTTTGCCCTGCTGTCTTTTTTTCTCTCCGTTGTCGTTCTTATAAGATCTTCCTGTGGTCTGAAGGCTTTCCCTATCTCCTGCTTTTTATGTTTTCACAGTTGGTACCCCCAAAGCCTCTTGAATCTTTTGTGGTTTTGTTTTCTGAGACAGTGTCTTATTACTCTATAGCCCAGGCTGGCCTCACTCATAGCAATTCCCCTGCCTCTGACTCCAATTTGTTGAGGTGGCAGGTGTGAGTCACCATGCCCAGCTCTCTTGTACCTCTGTTCCAGTTTGCTTCCTGTTGCTGTCATACAAATCATAACCAAAAGCAACTTGAAGGAAATAAAGGTCTATTTGACTGAGAAGTTACAGTCCATGGATGGAAGCCAAGGTAGGAACTTGAGGCATGAACTTGAACTTGAAGCAGAAACTGAGGACTAGCTTGTTCCCTCTGGCTTTCTCAGTTACCTACCTACCTATCTACCTCCCTTCCTTCTTTCCTTCCTTCCTTCTTTTCTTCCTTCCATCCCTCCTTCACTTCTTTCCTCCCTTCCTGTTCTCTCTCTCTCTCTCTCTCTCTCTCTCTCTCTCTCTCTCTTCCTTGAGACAGGATTTCTCTGTGTAATAGCCCTAGCAGTCCTGGACTCACTTTGTAGACCAGGCTGACCTTGAACTCATAGAAATTCTCCTGCCTCTGCCTCCAGAGTGCTGGGATTAAAGGTGTGGGCTGCCATGCCTGGCTTCAACTATCTTTCTTATACACCCAGGCCCACTTGCCTAGGGGTGGCAACTGCTCACAGTGGGCAGATCCTACTACATCAATTAGCAATCATAACATGACATGCCCACTCTGAAGGAGACAATTCTTCAAATCAGGTGTGTCAAGCTGACAATGAAGATTAGCAACCACAACTTCTAACTTTGTGGGGGGGGGGGGGGGTTCTTTCTTTCTTGAAAAGAACATTGTGCCTAGAACACAAATTCGTACACTCGGATAAACATGATTATTTGCTGTAGAACTTATCAGAGCCCTTAACATATAAACAGCATTATGGTTCATCAAGAGGCAAATTGAATATGAATCATCTTCCAAAATTACTTTGGCCATGAAAACAAAATTACAGATCCATATACACACAGAGACCACCCACTGGCATCTCATAAAACTTGGGTTGCCTTGCAGAGTCAAACTGCAAACCCAAACCATTGAACTAGAACACCTCTAAAGTTCCATCCAAACTTGCATCCTGGGTGAGAATGCACAGCCAGGGCCACGTTCTGCAGAGAGGAAAGCCAAGCCCTCCTCCGCACTCCATCAGCAACCTGAGCTATATCTGTGAGCCTTCACCCACCTGAGAGTTACGGAGCACTTTTTCAGGACAATGGATGTCATGGTCCCTCTTTCACAGACAAACTGAGGCCTAAGAAGGTAAAGACACCGACTAAGATCCACAGTCAAGCAAATTCTTAGTGTGGTCCCTGAGTCACCCTCTGTTTGACAGATGGATGGGTACCAAAGGGCCCGATGATGAGGGGTGGGGACCAGAGGGGTGTTTGGATTCCAAGTCCTAGACTAAATACAACCACAGCAACGACGCTTTGTCACTGAGGCAGGTCAACAACAGGAAGAAAATAATACCTGACCCCGGGGAGACCACAGAAGAAGTAGAGGAACCATGACTCACCTGTATAAAGCTCATACAGCAGGAAGCAGGCCAATACAGTGCCTAGCATATTATGTGATTGCTGTGGGTTGGATTTGGTTTTTAGATTTGTTCGTTTTATTTTATGTGTGTATTTTGCCTACATGCATGTATATGTACCACAATGCATGCTTGGTACTTGCAGAGGTCAGCAGAGAGCACTGTATCCTGGAACTGGAGTTGTGAATGGTTGCTAGCCATCACATAGGTGCTGGGAAACAAGCCCAGGTCCCCTGTAAGAGCAAGTCCTCTTAACCTTTGAGCCATCTCTTCAGCCTCTCTGGTTGGACTTTAAATGCCCATCAAAGGCCTATATGCTAGAGCTAGGTGCCAGCCTGCAGCACTATTAGAAGATAGTGGAACCTTTAGGAGATGGGGCTCAGTAGGAAGAAATGTGGTTGTTTAACTGTATTAGTCAATGTTGTATTGTTGTGAAGAAATACCATGACCATGGCAAATCTTATAAAAAGAAATCATTTAATTAGGGCTTACTTACATTCAGAGGCTTAGTCCATTATCATCATGGCAGGAAGCATGGGGGGCACACAGACAGACATGGTGCTGGACAGATAGCTGAGAGTTCTGCATCTGGATCAGCAGGAAGCAGTAGTCCTGGCTTGAGCATTTGAAACCTCAAAGCCCACCCCCAGTGACACACTTCCTACAACAAGGCCACACCTCCTAATCCCTCTCAAGTAACACCACTCCTTAATGACCAAGTATCTAAATATAGGAGCCTTCCTATGCAGACCTCCACCATCCCCTCTGGACTCACATATTTTAACACTTGGTCCCCAGTTGGTGGCACCACTTAGGGAGGTTTGGGAGGCTTTGCTAGAGGAAGTTTGTCTCTGGGGATGGTTGGTCTTTGTCTATAACATTGCCCCACTTCTCTGCTCTCTGCTTCACTATTGCAGTTGAAGATGTAACCTGTCAGTTTCCTATGCCCGCTACTGCTTGCTGCCATGCCTCCCCACAACGGTGAACCTTTATCTTTCTGTAACCATATGCTTAAATAAACTCTTCCTTCTATAAGTTCCCTTGGTCATAGTATTTTATCACACCAACAGGAAAGAAACTAGTACATTTGGTCACTGGGAACACACACTTTAAGAGGTTATTGAGACCCCAGTCTTTCCTGTCTCTTTCTTTCTACTTCCTGGAGGTCAGGAGGTGAATTGACAACCCTGCCACATACCCCTGCTATGACACAATATACCACCATCAGGTCAAACCCACAGGCACCACAAAGTGGAGCCTGTGAAACCATGAGCTAAAATAAACTTTCTCGTTTAAGGAAAGTTTCTTAGATGTTTTGTCAGAGGGGTGGAAGCTAATTTACTAGTTTGGTGGTTGGCTCTTCCAGCCCCCTTCCTGTCGCTTTATTTTCTACCATCCTGGCCCCTTGGCCCCTTATCTGCAACCCCCATATGTTCCCTCCAATATCCACTGAATGATTAATGGTTGACAGACTTCCTGCTTCAGAACCGATATCAGCTTACTCTCCATTAGCTTAGTGTTCAACACAACAATGACTATTCAGTATTTTCAGTATCTCTCCTTGGCAATGAGCCTATTTACCCTTAGATTGAGAAAAAGGATGGAATTGGGTGAAGGAAACAATGAAGAGGCTGGGTAGACCCATGCTCCTGCAACTGCAAATGCCCCAGTTCATAACTGAGCAAGCCCAGCATGATGCTTAACCTTCATTGTCAGCTTGGGTGGATTTCCAAACAACTCAAGGATATAATTCTGGATGTGTCTGAAAGTGTTTCCAGAAAGGCTTAACTTAGAAAGGAGAACCCACTGTGGATGCAGGTGCCTCCTTCTCATGGGCTGGGGTCCCAGACTGATAAATGAGAAAAGCAGGAGGCCAGCTGGACACCAGAATTCATGTCTGTTTCCTGACCCTGGATACAATGTGTTAAGACACATCATGTTCCCCATGCCATGATGGATGGAATTCCTCAAACCGGAACTAAAACGGAGTTGCTCTTGCCACAGCAGTTTCTTGTCACAACAGTAATAAAAGTAAGTATTAAGTAATAAAAACATACCCAGGGATGCTTACAATGAAGATGTAGACGCCCCTGGAAAATGCTACTGGTGTGGTCGGTGTGTTGGCAGAAATTACACACTGACCATCCAGGCTCCACACTCAGGAGCCAAGTGACCGAGTGCCATGTTGGCCTCTTGTCATGTGAACTTGAGCATATATCTGGGATGTTCTAGACTTTCTACTTGGGAGGGACTTTGGAACTGAAAAAAGTGCAGATGGTAGGTGGAGTTGCAAGGGGTGGTCCTGGGGCTTGCCTTGGGGCTGTTTCTGCTTAGTGAGCAATGTGTTCTTAATATCCCCAAGTCCTCCAACATTGATTTGGAGGACTTGGGGATACTACTGATGGAGACTGTGCAGGGGTCACACCTCCCTGGTACACTGTGGTGCTCTCTGTAGAGCAGACAATGAAGTTCTCTGTATATGTTCCCTTCAGTGGGGACTGTGAAGACAGAGAACTGATGTGGCACTCACATGCCCTTACATAAAGGTGCTATTGCCCACACTGCTGGCAATGATGGTGATGATGGTGGTGGTAATGGTAGCAACACCTAAAGTCCTGCTATTTCCCGAACAATTTCACAGACATTGTGAGCTGATACTTGCAACAACTCTGACTGTGCAAAGTAGGTGGTGGGTCCCCCCTTGAGAAGATGCCCCAATTTGTTTCTCTGTTGCTCTGGTAAAACACCAACCAAGCAAAACTTGTGAGAGAAAAAGGCTTATTTCATCCTATAGGTTACAGTTCATTGTCTCAGTTAGGGTTTCATTGCTGTGAACAGACACCAGGACCACAGCAGCTCTTAAAAAAAGAAAACATTTAATTGGGGCTGGGTTACAGTTTCAGAGGTTTAGTCCATTATTGTCATGAAGAGAAACATAGTGGCATGCAGGTACACATGGTGCTGGAGAAGGGGCTGAGAGTTCTAGATCTTGATCTGCAGGCAGCAAAGAGAGGCTGTGTGCCACACTAGGCATACCTTGAGCATGGGAGACCTCAAAGTCAGTGCCCACAGTGACAGACTTCCTCCAATAAGGCCACACCTCCTAATAGTGCCACTCCCTATGTTCAAGCATTCAAACACATGAGTCTATGGAGGCCATACCCATTCAAACCACCACATCTGTCATGGAGGGAAGACAGGGCAGTAGCTCAAAGCAGGAACCTATAGGCAAGCAATGAAGCAGGCAGCCCAGGGTAGCACTAAGTACCAGCTTGCTTCTAGGCTCACACTCACTACTTTATTTATACAACCCAGGCCCACCTGTCTAGGGATAGCGCTGACCACAGTGAGACAGGCCCTCCTCTGTCAAGTAGCCATCAAGAAAATATGTCCAGGAACCAATCTGATGGAGGCAATTCTTCAAAGAGGTTCCTCTGCTCCAGTTGCTTCTAGTTGATATCAAGTTGACAAAAATGATCGTGTACAGGAGATGGGGGGGGGGGGGGGGGGGGAATGGCACTTTGAAAATGGAAAGGTATCACACAAGTGAAGATGTAATTTTATTCTTAGCAAATCTGCCATTAGGAGAAGCCCCTCCGACAGAGAGCATTTGGTACCTAAGGGATGTGCCCTGTGTGCAGGCTGGAGATGCAGGCAAATGCTCAGAAAGCATCTGCGCCCTTTAGTCGAACTCTTTCTTCCCCTTCTAGCCCCAGCACCCCCACATTTTGTAACATAAAAGAGAATCTGTCTAATCTCCTCTCCAGCTCTTGGTCACCCTCGAGAAGTCCTCTCTGCTTCGTGGCACACACTGCACTCTTGAGGAAACAATAAATCCTAATAAATATAATCTTTTCAGAGAAAAGGAAGTCACACTGCGTGTTACTCAGCTTTCTGTAACTGTTATTCAAACACCTGGGAGAATAAATTAAAGGCAGGAATTACTTGTTTGGGCTCAGGGTTTCAGAGATTTCAGTCTATGTTTGACTAGTTCCATTATTTTAGGGGTAAGATGATGCTGAACATAGTGGAGGCAGGAGCCTGTAGCAGAGAAAGCTGTTCACTTCATTGCAGACAGGAAACAATCAGAGAGGCAGAACCTGAAGGCTATGCATACACTTCGAGGGCCACCCTCCAGTGACTTCTTCCTCTCACTAAGCCCTGCCTGGTAGTTTCTACTGTTTCTCAAAATAGTGCCACCAGCTGGGACCAAGCATTCAATATCTGAGCCTGTGGTGGGACATTAATATTCAAACAAAACTTGGCACATAAAACTGGGTTGTTTGTTTTTGTCTCCTGCACACTGATACTGGGGATGGATCTCGGGCTTGTGTACACTAGACAAGTGACTTACAGCTGAACTACAGCTCCAACGGGCTTTTCAATAACACTATGGAATTCATATTGTCTGTGGTCTGCTTTGGATTCATACCACAAACATGGAACAGGGAGAGGAGGAAAGGAGGAAAGCAAACATTTTCCTCGTGCTTCTCCTGCCTTGTCCTTTGCTGTCTGAAGCCAGGAAGGGAGGCTCTGGGACTGTGATCTTGGGTTTCAGAATGAGGCTCACTCCACCCCATGTCAGCTGCTGCCACAGCCCTCCTAAAACAAGGAGCAAGAGTTTCCTGGGGCCAGCTGTGAAGTCTGGGAGCCCAACCAAAAACTACAGTGTGCTCTCTCTCTCTCTCTCTCTCTCTCTCTCTCTCTCTCTCCCCTCTCTCCTACTTTCCTCCTCTCTATCTCTCCTAGTCCAGAGATGCCAGCTCTTTCTAATTCACCTGCTACCCTTCTGGGCTCGATGACTCATTTGGAAAGAGAGGATATGTGTGTGTCTGTGTTTTCCTGACAGGGGCCATGAGTGACCACAGAAAGAAAAGACTTGGCCAGCTCCCCTGAGATAACACCGGGAGGGGGGCTTTGGGAAGTATAAAGAGTAGTTTGATTCAGGTTAAAAACTGGCCCTTGTCCAAAAGGTGAGGTCAGCTATTCCTCTATGTACAAATCAATCGCAGTAGCTCTAGACAGTCCGGGGCCTTTTGGGAGCAGAGTTCTATTCGTACAGTCTAGGTATGCTGCCCTGCCTGGATGCACCATGAAGGGTGTCCCTAACCCAGAAGAGGAAAGCTCTGGATGAGAAGAGAGATTTTTCTGCCTCAGCCTTGCAAAGCTTCTGTCTTGCAAGTTTCTGACTTGATGGCAATGATGGGTGTAGTCTGCCCAAGCATTTGTTGCTAAAAGGATTGGGGAGAGGGCCTGGCCTCCAGCAGCCAGGGAGGAGGCACTTCCTCCAGCAGGGAACCAAACTTCCACTCTAGCAGGTTGGGACAAATTTTCCCCCAAAAGCCCCAAGCCCAGAAGAAATCAGAGTGGGGCCAATGGAAATCAGATGGTGGAAAAGTTAACAGCTTCCAGGAAAGAGCTGTGATGCTTCAGAAACCATTGCGCAGGAAGCCCCTGAACTACAAAGGACTACTGTGGTGTCCTCAACTCTTTCAGTGACACACAAGACAGAGCCTGGTGACAAGCCATGTGCCTATCAGGCAATGTGCTGGGAGTTGAGACTGGAGGACAGCGGATACCAAATAAAAGCTAATTTAGGTAGGGAGAAGTCGCCTTTCAAAAGAAAGACTGTGGTCATGGGCAGAATTGTCCCACCTCACGGCTCCACAAGCATCTCAGATTCAAACAGAAGATTAAGGAGGCGGGCACTTGTTTTCTTGTGGCACAGGAGGGACAAACAAAGTCAGGTAGAACCTGCAGGAGAAGCTGAACAAACACTGGGAACTGACTAGCCAAACAGGGGAAAGTTCTGGCCATTGGCAACCCTTCCCAGAAGCTGGCGAAGGTGGGCTGAGGGCCCCCCCACTTCATTTGAGTGTGTGTCAGCCTGAGGGAGGCAGAGCTCGGGAACCAGTAAGGAAAGAAAGAACCCCAAGTGAAGTCTGAACAAGTGAATCAGAGAGTCAGTCATGGAGAACAGTGGACACCCAGTTAAAGACAAGAGTAGACGCAACAACAAGGCTAATATCGGTAAGAATAGTTATGAAAGTTAAAATTATGGCTACATATTGCTATAAAATGAGCGCATTTAAAAATATTTCACTTAAATACAGATGGAGCAACCAGACACATCTGGTTTTGTTTGTTTGTGCTTTTGTTTTTAAGACAGGGTCTCCTTGTGTAGCCCTAGCTGGCCTAGAAGTCACCATGCAGACCAGGATGGCCTGGCACTCATGAAGATCTGCCTGTCCCTGCCTCCCCAGTGCTGGGATTTAAACACATGGGCCACCATGCTCAGCATCAGGCATTTGTCTCCAGAGTGATGGTTTCTAAGCCCCACAGCTCTTCCCTCACAGTCTGGGTGCTATTCATTTTTTCCCACCATCTGATTTCCATTGGTCCCATCCTGATTTCTTCTGAGCTCAGGGTTCAAAAGAGAAGTGGAAGAAAGACATTAGACACTCTTCATGCACAGGAGAGACTACTGATATGACAGTGCAAACAGACAAACCTGGCATTACCACAGGGAGAAAGACACTTTGATTCTTCCAGGAACAGGATCATTTGCATATCATATAGATATTTCAAGTTGTTACAGTTACCTACAACTTCCAGAATTACAAACTTGTGCAGTGCTGGACCAAGGTTCAGTGCTAGAGGGAGGTTCCAAACCAGGATTTCTCAGCCTGGCACACAGACATTTCAGACTGGGTTGTTCCTGCTGTTCTCTCTGTAGAATGAGGGGCCTAGACCCTCTAATCCTTTAGTTACATCCCTGGCTTCCACCCAGGAGAGACCAGGGGCACCCACCTCCCAGTTGTGACAATATGAAAAAGGTCTTCAGTTCTAGTCAAAAGCTTCTTGGGTCACATGGGTGTCTAGGAGTTGCCTCCAGTTGAGAACTGTGCTCTAAACCATTCACAGCACAGACAGATTCTAAGCCCTCCCAGAAACATGTTCTCTGTATGTGTGCTGCAACTCAGGAACTCTCCCTGGACAGAGCAGTGGTACAGGCCACCAACAGGGACTCTAGTGCTCTCCCAGCATCAGCTCAGTAAGTCTTCACAGGTAAATCTGAGTTTAAGATAAGCATCACATCATTATTCTTGTATTGGTTTGCCTCAGGTGGTATTTGAGAGCTACACATACTAAAAACCAAACACTTCCCCCTTTACTTTAAATTTAGATTTAATTCAGATGACTGGTTTTTGTCAAATCGTACAACCCTGCTTATGCATAAACAACGGTCCAGTAACCACAGAGGCCCTGGGGGCTTAGAATCCCTGCTCTTCCTGTGACTATTTTTAATTCACGGGGTTACATCATTGAGCTTCTATGGGGCTCAGTTTCTCATCTGTAAGATGGGCACACCCGCAGCCACTTCTCACAGACTTTTGGGTGGTAGCACGTGAGCCCAGAGCCTGCAGAGCTCTGCTACTTTCCTGAGCCCAGTGAGTGGCAACTGGGTTAGTCGCTCATTCGCTACTGATTCATTCGATGTTTCCTGGACAGTCATTGCTGAGTTTCGCCCAGCCCTGATCCCTACCGGCTCGGGTTTGAGTCTCAGCTTTCGCACCCCAACTTGCGAGCGTCGCCCCCACTACTTCAGCGCCACCGGGCCCGGCCATCCCGAGAACCGTCCAAAGGTGGCAGCATCGGCCCCACAGTCCTCCACGGTCGGGAAGGCACTGTGCAGATCGCCTGCTGACCGTGTCCGGGGCCCAGCGCCGAGCAGGCCGGGAGAGGCAGAGGCCCCACCCCGCGGCCCAGGCACTTCCCGCCGGTGAATCATCGCCGGCAGCTGCAGCTCCCGCAGTCCGCTGCAGCGCCCCGGGCCCGGCCGCGCCCCAGCCCAGTGCAGCGCCCCGCGTCTCCGCGACCTCTGTGCAGTGCACCACCGCGATCTGTATCATGGCAGGCATCGCCATCAAGCTAGCCAAAGACCGCGAGGCAGCCGAGGGGTTGGGGTCGCACGAGAGAGCCGTCAAGTACCTTAACCAGGACTACGAGACACTGCGAAACGAGTGCCTGGAGGCCGGGGCGCTCTTCCAGGATCCTTCTTTCCCCGCCCTCCCGTCGTCCCTGGGCTTCAAGGAGTTGGGGCCCTACTCCAGCAAAACTCGGGGCATCGAATGGAAGCGGCCCACGGTAGGAAGCGCACGGGGAACGGGCGGGGCCGGGATGGTCTGGAAGGGCACTCGGGGCTCCGGGAGGGGGTGCAGTGGGAGGCTGAAGGCCCCAGGCTCCCCGGATCGGTAGTGCTGGCTTGGTAATGCTCCGTGATTGCTGCTCAGGAAACTCCCGATGCAGGCTGCGACCCACCCAGTGGACCTGTCTCAAGCTCCGCCAAGAGCTTTTTCTCAGGACAGGACCCCAAATCCCACTAGTGGGCACGCCCTGGAGGCCGCCATAGGCTTCACAAAGCCTCAGGGACACAGGACCGCTCGGGTGAAAGTTTTATTGGACTCTAGTGGTGAGATGGAGGGAGGGGACATTGATCTGCTGTGGGGGTGGGCTATTGGAGCAGGGTAGAAGACTCCAGACTAGTTTGGGGAGGCAGGGAGAGGGGGGCACAGCCTGGCGCTTGGTGACATAGGTGGTCCCAAGTACCTGTGGTGGTTAGATTCATCTAGCTTGGATCTTGTCTGTTTTCAAAGCGCAGCTACAGGATCCCTCCCCCAATATTTCCCCAGTAACTTAACAAAGAATCGAAGGGTTCCAATGATCCTGTTACTCATTATTTTGCTGGGCTAAGGTCCTCACCTGGGAACCTCTGCCTCACTTCCAGATGCTCTTGTCCCAACCCTCAGGGTCTCGGCCCTTAAACCCTCCTGTTCCCTAGTGGTTGAGTCCCCAGTGGGAACCCTACTGGCCCTCATCCCATGGGACCCTCACTCGACTTTCCCAGGGGTCCGAGAGGAAATCTAAACTCCTGCGTCCACACTGTAGATTCTCCCAGGCCACTTTTGTTATCCTGAATCCAGTCCCGAATCCTAGACCAGCTGGGGCGTAGAGCACTGGATGGAATGCTTTCTTAGCATGGTGAAGCCCCAGGTTCTATCCCAAGCACCCCATAAAATCAGGTGCATGGTAACATGTGCCTGTAATTCCAGCACTCAGGAGGTGGGGACAGGAGGATCAAAAATTCAAATCCGGGGGCCATAGAGATGGCTCAGTGAGTAAGGGCATTGGCGACCTAGCCTAACGACCTTAGTGCTATCCCAGAACCCACATGGAAAGAGAATCAACTCCCAAAAATTGTTCTCTGACCTCCACATGAACACTCTGGCGCACGTGTAGACTCTTTCAGGCACGCAGACACACAAAATAAATATAATAAATAATAGTAACAAAAGAAGCTCAAAGCCAGTCTTGGCTATATAGTATGTTTGAGACGTGCCTGGACCACATGACCTTAATTCAAATAAATAAAGGAAAAAGGAAAAATAGAAAAGTCTGTGAGGAGCAGGATCCCGAGCAGCTGGGTGCATCCAGTGAGTCAACAGCCTTCTGTTCTCACCTCTGCTAGGCGTGGTAGTACACACCCTTGATCCCAGCCCTCATGACATTCTATAGCTTTGGCTGCTTAGTAGGTTCGAGGCCAACCTGAGCTACACTCTGTAACAAAATTAAATGAACAAGGTAAAAATAAAACAAGCGAAGCCTCTCTGTTTTCTCACTTGCCTCACACACTTTGTGCAGCTGCTACAACAGTTGCTACAGCTGCCTCCGTTTCCCAGAGACACCCAGGCCTTTTCCTGGCCCTTCTCATCTCCCAGGCATGCTCTTTCCCCAAGTCTGGCTCATTTACATTGTTTCACAAGTCTCCTCCTCAAAGAGCCTTTCCCCAGCAATTCTTGGCAGAGTCCTCACCCTGTTGCTCCTCTGCTAATCTATGTCTTGGAGTTTTCACCATGAACCAATGCAGTCACATATGTTTGCTTGTTCTGCTGAGCAGGCGTGTGCTATTTGCCCATGTGCTCTCAGTGTCTCACCAGGGTAGTGTCCCTTCTCAATATTCACTCATCAGCATTCATTCATCAGCATTTATGGAGTGCTTATTCTAGCCCAGACATTGAGCATCCAGGAGCAATGATAACAACAAAAGCCACTGACTATTTACAGGAGAATGAATGAATGAATGTGTAATCATTGTGAGCCTCGGATGGCATCCTGGTGGGAGAAATGATTCAGATACAGGCGAACATGTTCCTGACATTTGTATACTGTTTTACAACCTACTTTCTATCCTAGTTTTATTTCTGTGCTTATGATAAAACACCCTGACCAAAAGTGACTAAGGGAAGAAAAACTTTATTTAACTTACATTTCCAGGTAATAGCACATCACTGAGGGCAAGTCCATGCAGGAACTCGAGCAACTAGTCACATCACATCCATAGTCTAGAGCAGAGAAGATCAAACGACACATAGCTTGCCTGTGTCTAGCTTTTGTCTGCCCTATACAGTTCAGAATCCCCTGCCTAGAGAATGGTGCCACCCACAATGGGTCTTCCTATAGCAGTTAGCAATCAAGATAATCCTTCATAGACTCACTGGATAATTCTCAAATGAGATTCCTTTCCCTGTGACTCTAGGCTGAGGCAAGTTGACATGGAAAACCACCCCCACATGTTCTGAGTCCACACAGACCTTCATTCAGTTTTCCATTCAGTCAATGAGCACCCATTGAACACCTACTATATTCCAGGCACGGTATACTTAATTGCTATCTCCGAAGACCACAGAGAACAGAAATGCCCCTCAACAGGTGCTAGTGCCTAGGGCCTTCCAGGAAGAAAATAGAGATCCCAGAGCCACTTCAGAGATACTGCCGAGGGCAGGCAGGTTATGCACCACACAACCATCCTACAGTTGGAGAAACTGAATCCTGGGAATGCCACAACTTGCTCAGAACAAAAACAGGCATGGAGACAGGGCTGGGTGAGCTGTCCTGACCTGTCTTGTCATACTCTAGTGGACCAGGCAACAGGAATTTTTAAAAATGTACCTACTGGATTCATTAGCCAGTTATTGGAGCCTGGAACAGAGGGCAGTGTCAATGGTTGGTGTGGTAGGACCCAGACAGACTGCAGACCTTAGAGGAAGAGAAATGGAAGTGAAGTGGGTGTTTTGCTTATTTGAAAAGGATGTCTAAAGGACAGGAAAAGGGGAGAGGGAGGGAGAAGGAGGGCAGGAGAGAGAAGGAGGGAGGGAGGGAGAGAGAGAGAGAAAGACAGAGACAGAGACAGAGACAGAGAGAGAGCACCTATGGCTTGATTTAAGAGACTGTTCATCTGTGAGCAACTTAAAAGAGTGTTAGAGTTTGAGTCACCAGAGAGGAAGGGATTAAAGCTGACTTCCAGAGAAAGAATGAAAGAACCCATGAGGAAGAGAAAATAGGGCAGGCAAGAGAGCTAGCTGGTTAGCCATGTTGGGGTGGGGGCGGGGCCTGATAAACTTCCTGAGAGATGAAGACACTGGCAAGAGAGGTCTCCACTGCAAAGGAGGTGAGATAGAACATGACCACAGCCACACGCAGGGAAGTGGCCAGTGCAAGGCCACAGTGAGGAGCGGTCCAGCACCATCAAGGCTGGCACATCAGGGCCTCCCAGCTGTCTTGTATAGAGTACTTCCCAAGGCCATAAAGAGTCATTCCACCTAACCCCGAGAACAGTCCTCTGTGGGTGGTATATTTGTCTTCTTCAAACCCACTGTACAGATGAACAACAAGCTTCAGGGTGTCAAGTAACCCACCAGCAGCCTAGGCCCTGTGCAATAAATGGCAGGGCCGAGATTCTGACTAGTTCATCAGAATCCAAGGCTCAAGCCCTCCCTCCTTTCTTCTATGGCTGCATGTTTAATTCCAGACTCCACAAGCTGTGACCGGGGCTCAGTTTCCTAAAGTAGCTCTGGGCTGTGAAGTCTGAAGTTTGACTTCTCTGGAGACCCTGAGGCAGTCTCTGAAGTGGAATGGTAGCCTCCATCCTGAGATAAGGGTTTAGCCCCTTGATGATCAGTGTGACAGAGGCTCCTGGAACTGAGCCCTTCCAGTCTGCTCTTTCCCCCGGAGTCAGTGTTGGCCTGGCAATACTTAGGAAAAGTTGGCTTCCCTGCCTGGCCAGAAGTGCTTTCTCATTGTCCCTGCATTCCCCAGGCAGACTGATGGGGAAGCAGGAAGGCAGCATGCTCTGTGAACTGGTGTGCTGCTGGAGGCTGCCAGGAGAGACCCGGCCCTCACCCAGGAAAGAAGATTCCCTACAGACAGAATAGTGCCAAGGGACAAGGTTGCTCTATGCGGATGTGACACTCCTACAAACCTACATCGCTGCTGAGTCAACAGCAGCTTAGGTTTGGGCCCTGACTTCCTTTGTGGCTTTTGGGTGGAGCTCTTCAGAATCCGGTAACACATCCTGGGGGCTGCTGGAAGGCTGAACCCCTCCACAATAAGCAGCAGGAGCCGATAGTTTGCACTTGAGGCCAATGAGTTCAAATCCCAGTGCTCTCCACCCTGGTGGACCGTGAAGTCCCGAGAAATCACTTTGCTGAGCTGCGGCCCACATATAAGAGGAGACGACACCATCCTGCGTTCCCAAAGGCTTCATGCAGTATCTGCGCAGCAGGCGCGGAGTGCCTGAGTTCTCCAAGTGCAGAGAACGCAGAAGGGTTGGATCCAGCCCCTCATCCCCTAGAAGTATTAGAAAGACGGAGGAGTACCTGTGAGCATCACCAGAGAGCACAGATTTCAGTTCTCAAAAACTCTGGGACGGAACTCAAAGGCAAGAGTTGGGATAAATGAAGAGGGCCGGCTTCATCCTGGAGGAGAGGGAAAGCAGTATTGAAATATGAACAGTTTGGAAAATGTAGGCAAAGAAAGAATGCTATGTAAGCCCAGCCACTTGCGTGCAGGTTCAGAAGAGAAGGTGCCGGGTGGTGGGGCAGCGGGGCACTTAGCGTGGAGGGTCTCAAAACCTGGTAGAGGACGCTGGACACATTCCCTGGCCTTGGTAAACAATATGACTTCCTGGAAGCCCCGCCCCTCCACTAAGGCCAATGGAGCAATATCAGATGGACCTCTTCCTAACTCGGAGGTGTGCCTATGAAACTTTCCTCAGAGTTGAGCACTATGGGGAGGAGGGACTAAAGGCACTCACAGGAACTGAGGCTCCTGTCCACTGTGCTGACCGTGCTGTGTGTGTTTGTGTCCAGGAGATCTGCGCTGATCCCCAGTTCATCATTGGAGGCGCCACCCGCACCGACATCTGCCAGGGAGCCCTGGGTAAGTGGCGGGGTCTGGAGCAAGCTGTGCTATGTCAACTGCAAGTTCTGTGGCTTCTCTCCCCAAGCTGTGTGGTGACTTCCGTTTCCAGATGCTCCCTGGAGTTCTCTCCTGGGGATGTCCCCAGTCACAGTAGCCAGTCAGAGTGCTGAGAAGGACGCTCTGTGAGGTCCAAGACAGATCCCCCAAGAGGAGGTAGCGACTCAGTGTGAAGGAAGGGGAAACTTCTCGCTGCAGAGAGGAAGTGGAGAACACCAGGACCAGCTCTGCCTTGCAGCCAGTTCCCTGCAGTAGCGCACCAGGAAAAGCAGGGTAGATTGTGAACCCTCTGTAATTGTAATACTCATATAACTCAAACTAACCCAGGCATCAGTCACAAGGGGGAGGGCCATGTCTGAGGATTAGGGCTGTAGGGTCCCCAGCTTCATTCTGAAACTCCCCATGGTTCTGTGAAATCTCAGCAATGAAAATCCACCTTCATTTTTTTTTTTCTTATACATAATAAACAGGGGTCTATAATTGCTGGGGTCAGATTATTTGCTCTGATAAACCAGAAACTTGGCTTCCCAAACAAGTCCACTGTAACAACACTGATCAACTAGAATTTACCACCTTCCCAAGCCTGCTTTATAAGGGTTCTGATCTGTTAATGATGGCAGCCACTATTTACTAAGCCAGTCACTAAGCCTTGCTTGCCCACCCTCTAAGATAGCCCTGATCATTCTCATTTTACAGTTGAGCATGGTAAACCCGTTACCATAGCCAGAGAAGAGGCCTGGTGTACAGACAGACACATTTGGTCTGACGCCAGCACTAGTATGTTAAGCACCAAGGTGGCCTCCCTAGAAAGAGGCCTGCAAAAATGCCACCCCGTGGGAGCTTTTGAAGGATCTAGGAAAATGCAGCAGTTACTGAGTGTATTCAAAGACTAACAGCTATGTCAAATTTGTCCACATCCTAAGGGCCAAGCCGTATATAAGTACCCAAGTTAAGTCTCATTTCAATTCCACCAGACAGTTTTTGAGGGGCCACAAGGGTTGAACACCTGAGAGAAATTGTTTGCTATATACCTAGCACCAGAAGACAAAGAGCAATGTAAACCTTCCTAAACTTTCTTGGCAGTTGGTCTAATGTTTAAGGTTTCTGAAAGTAGCAGACTAGCCATTTTATTTTCTCTTCTTATTCTGGAAGATTCTAATGAGAATGTGGATGACAAAATGTGGTTTACTGAACTCTCACCCTTACTTTGACATCTAGGCATGAAGTCCTGAAGGGGTGGTAACATAAAAGGCTGAGAGGCAACAGAAGGGCTATGGCAGAAAGGCAGGCTCAGTAGGGTTGGTAACAACATCCCAAAATCCCAAAAGGCTCAGAAGCAACAGAACAGGGCTGTGGCAAGGACACGGGCTTCGGTGATGTCAGTGGCTGGGAGAACTTGGCCCAGGCATCACTGGGGAACTTCACTTTTCCCAAACTGCCGAAGGAAGGAAGGTAAATAAGATGACCTCAGAACCCAATTACATGTGCCATTCAGCACTCTAAAGCTGTTCTTGCTGTGGGGTAGGACAGTGGTAGAGTGCTTGACCAGCATGTGTGAATGAGGTCCTAGGTTCAATCCCAGGGGCAGCAACCAATCCATCAACACAATCAAGCCTGTGCATGGCCAGCTGTCCCCCATTCCTCATCACCTGAGAAACAATTCGTGACTCAGACATTGTTTTTTGTTTGGCCATCCCATGTCCCAAGTAGATATTTTTATGCCTGCTGTGCAGATATTAAAACTGAAGCAGAGAGAGGGGAGGGAGGAGGGTCCATATAAGACTGTGCCCTAATCATCCCCAGAGCCCTGGTCTGATGCCAAGTCCTGCAGTCTTTACAATCCCACACAGGGTCTGAATCCTTGGTGTGGAGCTGAGCAAGGACATTTCAGTTCTCCACTGTGTGTCCTACCTCACTGACCCAATGAGTCTGGGTGTATGGCATCCTTACACTTGTAAAAGTCTCTGCATCTGTCCACACCCTTTTGCACCCTTTACTGTGTTGCCCTGAAGTGCTTTGCTTACATTCTCACCTGTTTTGCTGAAAGGCTCAGCTTCTAGCCTACCCTCAAATGGTTCAAGCTGTGTGTGTCTGTGTGTCTGTGTGTGTGTGTGTGTGTGTGTGTGTGTGTGTGCAGAGGTGCTCCCACCATGAACCACCTGCACTGCAGAACGTGGTTGGGCCAGCCATGGACTTAGAAAAAAAAAAAACCTGCCCTTCTTCAAGGAAGGCTGGAAATGAAAGGCTAAGCCTCAGCCAGGCCAGCCCAGAGGCCAGACAGTCTGTAACTGCTGATGGCCATGGAGCCTGTGCCCAGCAGTTATCTGACATCCAATAGGGAACATAAGGTTTCCCCTGCTGTCACAACTGTTCAAATAGCAGACCTGTGCTCTCTGGGCCCTTGGAGTGGGCTACATCACCTCCACCTTCATTTGGCTCCCAGAACACCCACCAGGAGGTGTTTGGCCACAGGGTGCCCTTCTCTACAGCCTCCCTCAACAGAGAGGCAGAAGGGAGCCAACTAAGTAGGAATTGTGTCCTTGAAAGTGGGGTTTCTGATCTTACTCCCTCTATCACTTTCTAGCCTTTATGAACTTGGGCAGGCCACTCAACTTTTGTGAGCTTTAGTTTCCCCTTCTGTAACAAGGGGAATACAAAATGTCCCCAACTTAACAACAGTTTAACTTAGTCCTTTTCAACTTTATAATGGTATGAAGAACACACACATTCAGCAGAAACTACACTTTGGATTTTGTTCTTTTCTTAGAGAGTAACATGCATCCTGGAACTCAGTGATAAATGCAGCTTAAGAAAGAAAGCATTTGTTTTAGCTCACAGTTCAAGGATACAGTCTACTGTGGGGAAACCAATGTGGCAGGTGCTGTGGCCCAGGTCACATCAAGTCCACAATCAGGAATAGAGAGCAGTAGATACAAGCTGCTGACCAGCTCCATTTATCCTCCCACACAGCCCAGGATACTAACCAGGGAATGGTGACACCCAGAGTGGGCATCCCACCTCAATTAATGTAACCAAGATCATCCCCCACAGGCATGCCCAAAGACCCATCTTCCAAGTGATTCTAGAGCCTGTCAGATCGACAGCTCCAGTCACCTCAGAAGGTCAGAGAACATCTATAATGAAAATACTCCCTTCCCAGGGCTGGAGAAAGTGAAAATAATGTGAGGAAGTCAGAGTTAGCACCCTGGAGAATCCTAAAGGAGTTGAAGGGAATGTAGATGATAACGGAGCCCAGCAATGTGAAAAGCTTTCACCAAATTGCAAAAGGAGAAGGGAGAAGGGAATAAGTAAGTTGGATTAGAGGGGGCTGGATCTTGGTCTTTTGAAAAGCTTGGAGTCCAAGGGTGCACCTGCCAGGGTGGGAAAGGCATGTCCAAGTCTGGAATACTCAGAAGATGAAAAACATGGAGAGGAAGAAGCATAATGGGGCAGGTGCTCACTCTTCAGTATTTTAAACGACTAAAAATGAAAGGTTTTAAATCAGAAAGTAAATCATCAAAGAGAATGTCTCTAATTGAGCCCAGAATTGCCTGGAACTCACAATGTAGCTCAGGCACGCCACTAACTGGAGACCTACGTAGATACTGGGTTCTGTTCTCCACTCAGTACATTGTATAAAGAGGGGAGGATGGATTAGCTTGTACCACCAAAGTAGCCAACACCCATTTTCTTGTGATTGTCTTTTTAAGAAACCACATGTGTCATTATTGTCATTATTATTATTATTATTATTTTGTGTTTGAGACAGTATCTTGCTCTGTGTAGCCCAGACTGGCCTTGGATTTTCAGCAGTCTACCTGTCTCAGCCTCCTGAGTGCTGAGATTATAGGTGTGCCCCACCATGCCCAGTTGTATAACCCAGATTCTGGGTTCCGGGTTGTGCCTGGGTCTCTTATGAGTTTGACAGGATTTTGCTATGTCCAGGCCTAGAATTTGTATTTATCGCAGTCTCAAACTCACAGTCCTCCTGCCTCAGCCTTCTGAGTGCCAAGATTACAGGTATGCCAACATGCCTGGCTTAAAATGCTAAATTGTCTTCCACTTTATTTTGTGTATGGGTTTCTGGATGCTTGTGAGTGTGTAAGTGAGTGTGTGTGTGTGTGTATGTGTGTGTGTAGCATGTTCATGCAGAGCCCAAGGAGGCCAGGGGAGGTACTGGATTTACATCATTGTTTGCACCATATAGGTGTTGGAATCAAACCCATATCCTCTGGAAGAGCATCCAGTGCTCTTAACCACTGAGCAAGCCATCTCTCCAGCCCCCCCAAAATATGAATTCTTAAATTCACCTTTGTAATAGGCATTATTTTCTGCATTTTGATAAATGTTGTGCTTTTAGAATAATTTTAGATTTACAGAAAAATTGAGGAGGTGATGCAGAGAGGCCTATACCCCAGAACTGGTTTCCACTCTTATGACCATGGCTCCTGAGTGTGATGAGCCAGTATGAGTGCACTCTCCTAAGGACCATACTCATGGAGACTCCTCAGGCTTACCCAGCCACCTCTTGCTCTAAAAGGTCTCTCCAGAATGCCACAGTGTGTTGCTGTCATGTCCCCCAGGGTGCTTCTTGACTTCTTCTCAGTCCTTTCTTGTTCTTTTGAAGTGACAGTTTCGAAAAGTACCAGCCAAGACTTTTATATGATGCTCTTAAGACTCTTGGGATTTGCAGGCACCTCTTTTAAAATAATATATGGAGATGTCGAACATGGTGGTGCATGCCTGTAAGCCCAGAATTCAGGAGACTGAGACAGAAGGATTGCAAGGTTCCAAGAGAGTCTGATCTGTGTTGTAAGACCTTATTTCAGAAACACCAAGTTGTTAATAATAATAATATGATGATGATGGTGCCTGTAATTAAAAAAAAAAGACAACAACCAGAAAACAGGTGTGGGCTGGTTTAATGAAGAAAGTAGACCCATTCTTCTCTCTTCATGGACCTTCACTACCAGCCCCAGCCCCTATCCCTCATCCCACCCCACCCACACAGGCCCCTCCCTGAGCACTTTAGTATCTATGAGTCATGACTTCCAGAGCTTCCCTTCTGTGCAAACACTCTTGCAGAGCTCTCTCCCCCGAGGCTGCTGTCTGCCTCCCAGCTGTTTTTCCTGCTACGGCCAAGGCAGCAAAAGCAGGGGTAAAGAGCTAAGCTGCTGTTTTGTCCTGGGGCCCTGTCTTGTCTTGGCTGGCCCCAGCCTAGGCCATCGGACAGCGAGGGTACAGCCTCACCTGGTACCCAGTTCTGTGCTTGGCTGTGGGAATGGGAGTGGTGGGACTCCATCAGAGCTCCCAGCTCCCCATAGACTCTCCTCTGAAACCCTAGCATGCCCGGCAGGTGGCAGGGTGACAGGGTTCTAGGTCTGTGCATCAGGATGTGATCTTTGTGTCTGGGTGCTCCAACTTTCCCACCAGCCATCCGTGCCTGGGAGCTCCACCACACCAATGTACGGCCTCAGTCATCTTGTGTCTGAGAAGAAATGGTTGGATCAGATTTTCCTAAGGCCCACACTTGCAACATTCTGTGATTTTAAAATGTGTTGGCTCAACTACTCTTGAGTGCTTCACAACAGAGTCAGCGGAGCCTTGCTCACCCTCAGCTGCCAATGTATTAGCTCCAGGGAGGCTCCTCTCAAGGGCTCCAGCAGTAAGGGCATCATGTCCTGTGAGGTAAGGTGGGGCCCTGGCTACAACGCTATGTGGATGATGAACCCCAGGAAGAGATGGTCCATGTTGCCTCGGGCTTGCCTGAGAGCAGGTGGCCTAGCACGCAGGTGTGCAATGAGATAGGTTAGACCAGCTCTGTCCCAGCAGAGAGCACTTAGCAATGATGCAAGTGTCCAGTTGTAGTGCCCTATATAGTGACCACCTTGAATCCGAGGAGCTTGTCCTGCCTCAGTTTCCAATGTCCTGGGATTATAGTCATGTGCATTGGTGACCGGCAGAAGAATTGAACTTGTAGGCTTTATTTAAATCCAACTAAATGTGACTGTGGCAGCATATAGTGCAGCAGAGGGCGGGGCTTTGAGGTCCAGCCTCCTGTCTGTCTGTACTCTCTGTGATGTCAGGGCCTTCACATCAGAGGCAAGCAAGGGACGCAGCACACGCCAATGAGCATCTGCAAATGTCAGGGTGAGAGGAAGGACTTGGGTGTCCGGTGATTAGAGGCTAGCTCCTTAGCTCTGTCACTTTGAGCCGCCAGAGTGCTCTTCCATGAAACGGGTATAACAGCCATGAGGATGAAACAAAGTAACATACAGAAGCTCAGTGTGCAAGAGGCTGGGGCATGGTAAAGGTTCAATAAGATCTTTGGGGACAGTGGGTCCGAGGGGAGTATGTTCAGGTAAGGCTGGATCGTACTGACTGGGCCCTGCCTTAGCACTTAGCATGGTGACCATGGCGTTGTCAGAGAGGGGTTTGACAGAGGGATGTAGAACTGAGGAAAGTTCAAGATTTCTCTGCTCTAGTATATTGGAGTTGTGATGGTCACAGCTTCCTGCTCTTTCCTCCCCAGAGCCAGAGACCCATTCCTGCCACATGGCCAGGGCTCCCACACCACACAGCCAGGGCTCCTGCTCTTGCCTCCAACACCCAGGGAATGTTAGTCATCAGTTTCCAAATACCCATCTGTGAAATGGGAACCATGAGGACATTTGAATCTTTTTTCCTTTTCCCACACAATAGGACATCTTGAGACTCCTGACTCAAAGGTGCTCTTAAGACCCATCCCTCTGGAGATCAGTAAGAAACCTCCACCATTCCTTGTCAAGCCAACCTTCACTCTGACATTTCTCCTGCATCTAGTTGCCTCAGCTCAGTTCCTTTCTGTCCCTGCAGTATAGGAGGAAGGAACCCTGCTGGACAGCAGGAGACTCAGTGGGCTCCCGCCCTCCCCAAGGCCAATGGAAAGGATAGGATTGTATGCATATTGGGAACTCCCATTTGGGGAAGCCTTTTCTGGCTTGCTGCTAGGCTGTGGAATGAGTAATAGCCCCCTCTCTCCTCTTCTGAGGGTGTGGGAGGCAGTGAGCTGGGGAAGGCTTGAGTTGGGCTGCCTGGTGGGAAGAGCCCTTGGGCAGAGGAGGATGCAAACAAAGCCAGCCATGGAGATGTGGAGCCACCCTGCCTGGGAACCAGGAGATAAAACCCTGGGGGTGGCCCAAGAGGGTCGGTGCTGCAGGGAACAGCAATGTAAAGGAAACCTGTGGCAGATGTATTCACTTATCCCAGTACAACTCAGGAAGGAAGGGGACTCCACAAGCTTCCTGGTGAGACTGCAGAGTATGAGAGTGTGGCAAAAGCCCCTGCAGCCTCACCTCCCCCCATTCCCTGCAGCACCCCCCAACAGCAGGAGAGAGAAAGACAGGGATAAATTGGGGTCTTTGGCACAAGAGACTGAAGACCTTGTGCTGATAAGAAGGGGTTGGGGTACAGTGCAGGCACTCACCCTCCCCAAGGCCCATGGAAAGGATAGGATTGTATGTGTATTGGGAACTCCCATTTGGGGAAGCCTTTTCTGGCTTGTTGCCAGGCTGTGGAATGAGTAACAGGAAGCAAGGCCCCAGAGTGACTTATCACCACCCTATCTGTCCCAGGCTTGGCTCTGGACTGGGTGTTTCCTCTAGAGGAAACCACACAGCTAGCTCCAGAGGGACCCTAAATTGTCATTAGGGCCATCCCTTCTCATCCCTTCTAATGTTGAGACCTTCAGCTGTCTGAGAACTGGGGTCCCCTCCCTCTCTGGACTGCCTAGGACAGGAGAGTATCCTGTCCTTCCCCTACAAGGGGTCAGGTGGACTGGAGACTGAAAGTATAACATTGAAGGCCTGGGAAATGTAGCTGGGGGCTGCTTCTACATTCTTGATTATTTATCCAGAGTGGGCAAGTGAGGTGAGGATGGGAGCCACCACAGGAATGTGCCACAAAGCCAGCAGGACTGACCGGAAGCAGGCTTTCTCAAGCAGGGTGCCATTCTTGATATTTGGGTCAGAGAATTCTTCATGGTCTGTGAATGGGTTGGAGGTCCCCTCAGAGTCTGTGCAGGACACACCCAGACACCAAATTCTCAGCACAAAGGAGATTTATTACCCTGGGGAGTAGGGGGGGAGGGGGAGAAACTGCCTCTGGATTGGGCAAAGGTATATGGTAAATAGCTGCAGCAGGTGGTTTTTGCAGGAGTGGGTTTCTTAAGGAGAAAAAGGGGGAATCTGTTTCAGGGTGAATTGGTAAGTCCTGATTGAACAGGTTTGCCAGTGTAGCCAAATAATGATTGGTAGACTTCGGTGTTCAGTCTCAGGAATGAGTCAGTGGCCAAATAAGGCCATATACCTTGGGGGCTAGCTTTAGGAATGTAATCTAACTGTTTAGCCAGGGGGAGGGAAGGAGAGTGGGTAAGACCTGCCTGCAATCCTTAGGCCTGCAAGAGAGCCCTTCAGGCCCTGGTTCTTGTGCAGTCAGCAGCGTCCTGGGCCTCTCCACCCACCACCTGCCAGGAGCAACTCTCTCAGCTGGGTTGATAAAAACAAAACAAAACAAACAAACTGCCACACCACCCAGCGTGGGGAGGATGAGAATTCCTCCTTTGGAACCACCAGCAGAGTAGTGAAGGGAAAGCTGTGGAAGTGGAAAGCGTCATAGCATCTCAGGCACCAGGTCACAGAATGTCACACTGGAAGCCTGGAATGCTGAGGTGACCAGTAAGAGGGATACCCAGATGGCTGACAGTACTCGGTGGTGAATGCCAAAGACAGTTCCGTATACCTCCAGCACTGCAGCAGCCTAACTGAGGCAAGATCAGGGTTACAGCAACATTGCAGCCAGGGCCAGCTTACAGGGGCTTCAGCATTGCTGGGATATTTGAGAACGTGGGAGAGGAGCACCAGGCTTCCCACCAGCGCTGGGAGGAGCTTCACCAAAGAGGAGGTGGCGAGGACTCTTCTCTGAGTTTCTGTCAGGCCTCTGGATTTGTTTCCTCAGTTTCCCAGCTCTGGGTTCATCCTAAAGCCCTCATCGCAAGTGTGTGGGAACACATCTCAGATCTAGGGTGCCCTGGGACCTGTGAGTGGCTGGAGTCCTGGGCATCTTGACAATGGCATCTTTTGGGTTTATTGGTTTTCTCAAACCGCTAGAGACTCCATCAGCTGATATAGCTAAAATGCAAGTGCTTTGCTGATAACTTGGGACGGTTGATGTCAGAAAGTGAGGGGGTAAGAAGCTTCAGTCTTAATCCCCAGGGCCAATTTATACTCCAAACCTGGGTGTCTGACTCAGTCTCCAGACTTGGCTCACTGACCTTTCTTCCCTTGCCTGTGCCTACTCTCCTTGCCTCTGGCCCTTCTGTCTCCATGAAAATGCCCCTACCTTCCTCTCACTCAGTCTCAGCTGCCCTTCTGCTGAGCCTACCCCACAGCCCCACTCTTGCCTACGCAGGCCAGTGCTCACCACCATCACTGGAATAGAGTTTCCATGACAGTCCTTACTAACTGTGAACTAGCTTCCCAAGTGCCTTGGTCTAGCTAAGGCTAGATTGGAGGTGGAGGAGGGTGGTAATGCCACCCTCCTGCTTGAATGAATGACAAAAGAGCCATGAGAAAGTTAAGCACAAATGAGAAAAGTAATGATGAAAACCTGTAAGGGAAACTGAGGCATTGGGAGGGATCCAGCTGGCTGGGTTGTGTCTTGCCACCCTTCTCTGAGCTTAAAGCACCACCTTGGCCTGTGTTTGAAATTCATGAACGATGGGTATGTTCCCTCCCTGGGCTTCTAACTCATTCATACCCATGGCAGGGCTAAACTGAAGCAGTGAGTGGCCAGACTCTATCCACAGGCTATTGCCCTCTGGTGTGGCAACGCTGGGCAGAGACCAGCACGTCCTGCATCCCCTGGACTGACTCCCCACTCCGCCTCACTTTCCTGTTTGGGAAGGGAAGATGCTAGTGGCTGAAGGAAAGTTGAAAGAGAAAACACCCAACAAATGTTTCATCTTCCCTTTTGTAACCTCTACAGCAGCTGGAAATATGAGTAACCCAGCCACAGACATTCCCTGCAGCGATGCAGGTGACCCTGGCCTGGACACAGGGTTCAGAGACCAGGAGCACAGCTCTGGAGATTTACTGACATAGCCCTGAATGAATTTATCTTTTCAGAAGAGGGCCCTTGAAGGTTAAAGGAACCATTCATAAGCCCTGTCCTAAGGGAAGGTCTGGGAACAACCTGTGCCAGAAGGGACCTGTGTGCAGGCTTGGGTGTGGAGGGAAGGCCATGGGGTCTAGGGATGCTCATAGGGCCAGAGCAACTGGACACAATTAGCCTTTTCATCCAAGTAGACTAAGTGAGTCTCCAAGGCGTAGAAAAGCCCAAATTCCAGCTTTAACTGGCTTTGGCCAAGCAAATTAAAATGGAGAGAGGAAGTCAGAATTTGGAGAGACCCTGAGGACCCTCATATAAAAGTGACTTAAATGTCTCCTCTTCTCAGGCATCTCAGGTGCGGAATAGATAAATCAGGAAGTAGATGCTAGTCTGCCGAGGCTTGAGTGAGGACATCAGCAGGAGAAAGTGGTAACACAACCATGGACTCAGGAAGGAGGAAGAGACTGACTCCTGAGAGCCTGGCAGCCTTGTGTTCTGTCAGAGGACCAGGCAGAGAAGGGACCCCAAAAGGGCCCTTGTAATTCTTAGGTCCAGGGCCCAGCTCCAGAAGAAGTAAAGAGGAACCGATATTCTCCTGAAAAATTGGTGGTGGTGGTGGGGTGGGGGGGCAGCAAGGCTTTTTCCGTAGAGGCCACTCTTGGCTCTTAAGCAATTGTGTAACCATGGCTTTGGTGTCAGTGCTGACCCTGACCTCAGTGCTGACCTTGACCTCAGTGATTCTTTCCCTTTGTTTGGGCACCAGCACTTTCTGCGACTTTAGAAGCACCTCCAAAGGCTCAACCACAAGAATGAGACGCAGCTCAGCATGCCACTCTCCCCTCCCCTCTTGCTCCCACCTCATTCACAATCCCTCCCCTTCCTCCCCAACCCCTTATGCCAGCTTCACAATTCCCAGAACAAAACTGCCAAAGGTGGCTGCGGGGCTTGCACAGGACGGAAAATAAAGGCAGTAAAGTTGACTCAAATGTAAATAGCGTAATCCCAGCACTTGGGAGGCAGAGGCAGGCGGATCTTTGTGAGTTTGAGGCCAGCCTGGTCTACAAAGTGAGTCCAGGACAGCCAAGGATACACAGAGAAACCCTGTCTCGAAAAACCAAAAAAAAAAAAAAAAACAAAAAAAAAATGTAAATAGCGGCATTAGGACCCAGATCTCGGTTTCTAGCCACAGTTGTGTGCCTCCATCGGCCTCTGGTGGGGCTCTCGGGTCTCGGCTGGGCCAGTGCTCCTGCCTGAAGTGACTGCTGCCCCTCTGCCATCAGTGTCCAAGGCTCTCAGGTCATGAACTCAGTGGGCAGCTGTCATGTCCATTTTGTTTGTCCAGGTGTGACAGAGCGGTGCCCAGGACAATGTAGGAAGGGTGGGTCGCACCTAGGGAAGGAAAGTCCACAGGAAGGGAGAGCCTGAGCCAGGGAACAAAGTGAGACACAGCTGCATGGCTGAGAATAAATAGCCTAGAGTCTGAGGAGACTTGGGAGGCTGGTGTTGAGGCTTATGGTGCCTTCTGGTGCTGTAAGACAAACAGGTATGTGGAACATGCTAGAAGGAGTGAAAAACTAGAAATAGAGCTGGGTAGGCCAGGTCTCTGAGGGAAGAGGAATGCACTCTGCCTGCAGCAAAACACACCCTGGACAGGAATCATGGAGGACCGCCCCAGAGGAAGGCAGGATTTCTTAGTATCTTCCCAAGCAAAAGATAAAGGTACAGGCTAGCTGTGAGAACTCCAGCTACTCCCCTGGACCCAGTGATTTCCTTGCAGTGTTGGCTCTAGACTCCAGAACTGAGCCTCCCCCACCTTCCTTAAATTGTCAGTCATTTTTACCTCAGAGTTTCAGAGTTTTATAATCCAAAGTCTCCCTCTCCATAGGTATGTATGGCCCAAGTCTGGTCTTTCTATTTGGAGCCAGAGGATCTATCTTTTATCACAGAAACAAAGTTCAGTGGGAGTAGAGGTTACAGCTGGAAGGCACAGGAGGCCCCTGCAGCCCAGGCTGTGTGTGCAACTGTATTGTCTTCCTGAATGATGTCTGACTGAGCGATGTGGGGTATCACTTTAGACAAAGGTCACATCTTTTTTAATATGTAAAGAGTAAAAGGCCAAGCTTACTAGAAAAATGAAGATAAAGTTAAAACTGATGTGTGTGTTCATGCATGTGCATACAAACAGGAGGCTGTCTGTGCCTATATGTGTGTGTGTTCATGTGTGTGCATATACATGAGAGCAGGAGGCTGTATGTATGTGTGTGTTCATGTGTGTGAATATATATGAGAGCAGGAGGCTCTACCTGCCTGTGTGTGTGTATTATGTACATACATAAGAGCAGGAGACTGTTCATGTGTGTGCAAATACACAAGAGCAGTGTGTGCAAATACACAAGAGCAGGAGGCTATGCCTATATGTATGTATGTGTGTTCATATATTCCTGTGTGTGTGTTGTGTGTACACACAAGAGCAGGTGGCTGTGCATGTATGTGCAGTTTAGCCTCAGGAGTTTTTCCTCAGGTGCCGTGCACTCTACTTTTTGAGACAGGGTTTCTGAGTGGACTGCTTAGGCTGGGCTGGCTGGCCAGGGAGCCCATCTGCTCCAGAGAAGTCCCTTTGACAGTGGCCATGCTTTTCTGTCTAGGTTGGGGCACCCCCTTCCTTCTGGATATCTCTCTATTGTTATTATTATTATTATTGGTTTTTCAAGACAGGGTTTCTCTGTATAACAGCTCTGGCTGTCCTGGACTCACTTTGTAGACCAGGCTGGCCTCGAACTCACAGAGATTGGCCTGCCTCTGCCTCCCAAGTCTGGGATTAAAGGCGTGTGCCACCATGCCCGGCTCCCTCTCTATTAAGACAGAGTCTCAATCTGTAAGTCTGTAGCTCAGGCTGACCTAGAACTTGCTAACAGCCTAGGCTGACTTCAAACTCACAGGAGTCCTCCTGCCTCAGCTCCCCAAGTGCAGAGACTGTAGGTGTCTATAATCTGTCTGGCTCTGGACTGTCTTTTCTTTATAGCTGCTTGTTTTTTAAGGCTATTCTGTTTTGTACTGTCTATATTCACGAGGATGAAAGTGTGCACTGGGAATGAGAAGAGGCACATGTAAATATAAATCAATTCTACAGTGGCCACTGTACAAGTGTGACATTCCATCTCTGGTCTGCCTTTCTTGCCCTGGGAGCTTTATACTGGCATCTGTCCAGCACCCTGGACATGAGCAGGGACAAGGGTCAGAGAGAGGTTAATATAGCACTTATCACTCATGAGAGCCCCCAAGGCTGTGCCTCCCCAGGGTGGGAGCTGGCAGCTGTTGAACATGTCCACAGTTAGCCCAGAGGTCACTGAGCCGCCTATGACCACTGTCCACAGAATGCCTGTCTGTCACGCAGGCTGCCCCACATAGCTCAGTCAGACATCATTCAGGAAGACAATACAGTTGCACACACAGCCTGGGCTGCAGGGGCCTCCTGTGCCTTCCAGCTGTAACTTCTACTCCCACTGAACTTTGTTTCTGTGATAAAAGATAGATCCTCTGGCTCCAAATAAAAAGACCAGACTTGGGCTATACATACCTATGGAGAGGGAGACTTTGGATTATAAAACTCTGAAACTCTGAGGTAAAAATGACTAACAATTTAAGGGAGGTGGGGGAGGCTCAGTTCTGGAGTCTAGAGCCAGCACTGCAAGGAAATCACTGGATCCAGGGGAGTAGCTGGAGTTGTCACAGCTAGCCTGTACCTTAAATGTGTTTTATATTTTCATTACTTTATTTTGATTTTGCTCATTGTGACTTTTGTCACGATATATAATATTGTGACTTTTTACCATATGATTCATTTATGTTGACACAGCTAAATTTATTATTTTAGATTTAGATAGTCTTAACTTGTGATTTTAAATTTTCATGGCTTCTAGATTACAACTAGTCAATTTCCACTCTAAGATCGTAATAGGATTCTCTCACTTTCTCTTCTACAACTTTTATGGATTCACATACCATGTTAAATAGTACCATAATATAAAATATACAAATACATAAATAAGAGAACAGATTCTATAAATGTGCAGATAATGTGTGTACATATAAATTTGAGCTGCATAATATGATTGTTTATATATGAATAGTAAACCATTTATCACTCATTTTTTTAAGGATTTATTTGTGTGTGGGGAGGTACACGAGTGTGGAAGTCAGAGAAAAACTTTCAGGAATCAGATCTCTCCTTCTACAATGTAACTTCTGCAGACCAAACCCAGGTCTTAGGGGCAAGGGCCTCTGCCTGCAGAGCCATCTCACAGCCCTGTCCTTTGGCTCATGGTTTCAGAGATTTTAATCCATGGTCACTTTGTCACTTAGCTCTGTTGTTTAGGGGCACTTGAGAGGGGAGGCAGCATGGCATGCAGTGTGTGGTAGGCAGGAGTCCACGGGCCTGGGGAACTCTTCCCACCTAAGTTACCAAGAGCCAGAATTGCAGGGTGCCCCATTACTCTGAGCCTCTTTTAGTATTATTTTCTGGCTGTGCTGCATATTTAATTTTCCCCGTAAACTTAAGTGTCAACTAGGTTCCAGTTTTTAAGACTCTTTTGCTACATTGTTTATAGACCAATTTAAAGAAAAGACATTTTTTTGATGATCTTTGTAGCTGAGAATATGGTCTACTTTTAAAAAGGCGGGGGAATATGATTGTCTCAGCCCCCACAGGCAGGCTCCTGTATGACTTTAGTGTTATTAGTAAAAGTCAGCAGCTGCCCAGGGCTCCTCTCTAAATCTCCACCTGCAGGTTGGGGGGCCATTGCTAGAATTCTAGAGCCTGGAGTGGGTCCTGAGGTCCTACAGTGTCACGAGGGAGCTGCTATCAGAGGAACCAGGGAAAACATGTCCTGGCTTCTGGTGTCCAGGTCCTCCACTGTCTAAACCGCACCAGCAGCCATAGCCCCTGGGTCTACTGGTCAGGGGCCTGCTAAGCAGGAAGCAGGTTGGAGGGTACAAAGGAAACAGAGAGGCAAGCAGAGGGTATTGGCCAGGCTCTTAACCTCAGCTCACCACAGTCCAGCACTCAGGCTCCAGAGAAAAGTGTCTCTGTATTGAGATAAAGAGTAATTTGGGGACCCAAAAGTAGTCCACAGGAAATGAAACACAAACAAGCTTTGTACCTGTGTAACAACAGCAATGCCTACCAGGAGAGGAAGACGGGAGTTTGAGTAACTCAAGGTATAAGAGAGGCAGTCCTTTCCGTCACAATGGGAAGGGCCAAGCTCTGAGTGGCCATCTCACCCTCCTCCCCACCAGGGTCTTCCTGTGTGACTGGAGAGCAGAGCCAAAATGCCAGCAAGGGACACAGTGTTCACATCTTGAGTCTCTTACAGGTACAGGTTAAAACCTGTGCATTTTTTTTTTCTCTTGAGCTGCAGCCACGTGGCCACATTCCAGGGGCCTCCACCCCTAGTCCCTTAAAAGCACCCTCTAGGGAGTTCCTGGAGCTAAAACAGATTAGTCATGTCCCTTTGTAGTATTTGAGTTATTCCAGTTATCAGACCAATCCCAAACTAGCCAGCTGGCTTATACCAGTCCAGGATATAACTACCCCAAGCAACTTCTGCTGAGAGGGAACCCCAAAGGACATCTCCAACTAAGGCACCTGTCCAGTAACACGTCATCAGGATTATCAAGAAGGGGTGTGTCTCCATAAAATGTGATAGAGGAGGTGGATTCTGACCTTGGTGGGGAAAATCAATAGCGGGACTGAAGGGGGAGGCCACAGTTGATAAAGTTTGTGTGGCAGGTATCATAGTGAGAAGCTTCCCCATGAATATGGGGCTTCCAGGTAGAGTGAGCACTGGGCAGATTCTAAGACATTCTCTGGTCACCTCTCAAGGACTGGAGTCTCTGTCTGCACATTGCTCTTTGAATTGGGTGAATCTGAAGAGGCACCAGCCTCTCTGCAAAAACAGAGCGTGAAGGGTTAAGAGTTTAAACGAACAGATAGCACAGGTGGATATTCAGTAGCTGCACCCACTGAAACTGTTTTCAGCCATCAAGTAGGATGTGGATATTTATTACCCTGCACTGTTTAGTGACCAAGAAAGGACATGATTCTGTGAAAATATATGCAGACACTTACACAGGCCTGGCACATGGCAAGCCTTTGAGCATGTTAACTGCACACAGTCACTGCATAGAGATCGATGCCAAGAAACCTTATGTGATCAATCTTTTTTAAAAAATTGGGTAATGGAATTTTCCAACCTATTTCAAAACATTCTGCTGATTGGGATGAGGGAAAAGTGAAGGAATCAAATATGAGATGGTATTTTCAAGTGTTTCTACCTTATTAAAAACCAACATATTCTTCTCCTGACTCCAAGGCTCCCTCACTGGACTCCAGAATTAGAAAAATTGAATGTGTGACGGTAAGATGTATATGACTTTAGCAGAGTGTGCTGGGGCACACCTGTCATTCCAGCACATAGGAGTCCGGGGCAGGAGAATTTTTGAGTTCTTGGCTAGTCTATACTACATGGCAGGACCTTGTTTTAAGCCACTAACAACAACTACAAACCCAAAACACACATCATTTGTTTCCTGCCTTGGCTATGATCTTAGTGTCATTTCCTTGGCTGTGTGATGATAAACTTGCATAGTGTCTTGATGAATTACCTTGTGTTGAAGAGATTATAGGTTTTAATATTTCATAAATGTGATAGTTTGCATAATAATGGCCCCCATAGGCTCATATATTTGAATGCCTAGTCACCAGGGAGCGGCACCATTTGAAAAGATTAAAAAAAATTAGGAGGTGTAGCCTTGTTGGAGTAGGTGTGGCCTTGACGGAGGAATTGTGTCATTGGAGGTGGGCTCTGAGGTTTTAACAGCCCAAGCCAGGCCCAGTGTAACTCTCTCTCTCTCAGTCTGTGGAGCAGGATGTGACTCTCAACTACTACTCCAGTGCCATGTGTGCCTCCATGCTCCCCATCAGGATGATAATGGACTAAACTTCTGTCCCCACCAGGATGATAATGGACTAAACTTCTGAAACTGTAAGCAAGTCACCAATTAAAGGGCTTCTTTCATAAGAGTTGCCTTGGTCATGGTGTCTTTTCACAGCAATAGAACAGTGACTAGGACAATGAACCAATGTATTAGGTTGTTAAAATGCAGGGCTTAAGCTGGGCGTGGTGGCGCACGCCTTTAATCCCAGCACTGGGGAGGCAGAAGCAAGCGGATCTCTGTAAATTCAAGGCCAGCCAGGTCTACAAAGTGAGTCCAGGACAGCCAGGGCTATAGAAAGAAACCCTATCTGGAAAATAAAAGTTAAGAAAAAAAAAAGCAGGGCACTCTTGGTGTGTTCTACCATGATATTAAATTTGAATTTGCAGTTGAGTGTTCCTCATGGGAACTGGATACTCTTGATCAAAAGAAATTACTATCACACTATTATTTTCTGAAGCAAAACCCAAGATTTGGTTGGATATAATAGCATATACCTTTATTTATAGCACTAGAGAAGCAGAGGCAGGCAAAGCTCTGTGGGTTCAAGACCAGCCTGGTCTACATATCAAGTTCCAAATCAGTCAGCACTCCATAGACCATGTCTCAAAAAACAAAACAAAACAAACAAAAAACCAAAAAACAAAAATTCACCCCAGGGTTTAGGCTCAGCGACTGTGTATGTGAGACCTGCCAAATGTCAACTCCGTAGACTTGCTGACCTTTAATAAGAGTAATGATAAACATGGCCTGAGAAGGTCCTATACAAATACAGAATGCTCTTTGTCAGCTTTAAGATATCGCATAAGTGTGAGATGCCTGTTAATTTTTAAACTCCTGCTGGTAGGAAGAACACAGCCTAGAAGTGGAAGTATCTGGGTTGTGCCCTTTCCCGGACACTTGAGCTGATCTTAGCTTAGTCTGGAACCACTGTTTTATCACCCAGGGAACCCTCTAGGATTGTGACCCTTTCAGAGGAAACTCGATAGCAAGCAATGAGGAAAGCAGTCCTCTCTGTAGGCAGGGTGGGAAGAGGCCTAATTCCTACCTGGCTAAGCTGGAGATGTGCTTCTGGGACAAGGGAGAAAACTGAAAGCCACAAAACATGGCCACTGATTTCCAGGATGTGGCAAGAGCACCCAGGACTGCATGTGGTAATGTGAGACAGAGGTGCTGATCTAATCCACACACTGATGTAGATATATGAACTACAAATACATAAATAACCATGTCACTTTCCAAAGCCAGTCTTTCATGCATTCAGTCATTGTTCCCTGAATAGCACATTGGTCTGCAGTGACCTCTGAGATTATAAAAATAAAGGACTGGCCCTGCACACACATTTGTGTTTCCATCTGCATTGATTTCTTGGCCTGGAGGAATCAGAAGGGAGGGAGGGTATCAAGATGGTCACCAACAGGCTCAGACAGTACCAGGCATCCCCTATGCAGATGCTCAGGATTTGATGGAACATTACGTAGGATCTGTGGAAGTTTCTGGATCCTTACAGTTGGTCCCTTTTCCCCTACACACTCAGACTTTTTTTTTTTCTCCAAGTGTTGTGGATAGACTCAAATCTAGGTAGTTTGCAAGAGTTCAAGAAAATCAAGTAAGTTCAAAAAAAGCTTGAATCACAAGAATTGCCCTGCTCCCAAAAAGCCCTAAAGAAGAGAGATGTGATGAAAAGGGGTCCCCTATCACCCCAGAAGCAGCTGGTGCCTGGTGAACTGATCCTTCAGTATGGAGAGCTTGAATAGGAGGGTGGCATATCTCAGAAAAACTGGAAAGTCTTTCTGGTCACTGAGTCCACAGGTCCACCCAAGGCACCACCTGAAATTAAGTGGGAAAAGCATTCCCAGATAGATGTCCATCCTTCCCAGCCATTGGGTTTGCCTTATATCCAGCACTAAATAGAGTCACTACCAAATTTCTCAGGGATCCCTAGGCTCAGCGTGTCAGAGAATCTCCAGTTTGGGCTCGATGGGGCTCCATTGTGGCCTCGATGACCCAGAGGGTTCCTCTGGAAATCTGACAGCCAGTAAAGTCCTACCTTTAAAATGTGGGCCTGTAGCCATTTGACTGTGGACAGAGCACACAGAGCTCTCTAAGCCTTGTTACTCTCCACTTTAACTTGGAGACAGAGATTTCAGTGCCCTCCTAGAGCTGTTGTGAAGAGTAATGAAAGGAATTTGAGTCTCCCAGGGCAGTGGGCAGCACTCAGGGAGGCCTGAGTAAGTAATGGCTCTTGTCCACCTTCCCCTAGCAGTGAAACAGCAGAAACTTCTGAGTAAGGAAAGAAATGATCCGTTCATGTGACAGAGAAACGTCAAGCCAGGTCTGGCTTCAGGTACAGCTTGATACAGGGACCTGCTTTTTTCAGCATCTCTCAGCCTTTCTTCATCACTGGTGGAGCTTCATGGAGACAGGATGGTGACAGTTCTTCAGTTCACACATATCTTTAGACACAGTACAGAGGAGATCGCTTGCCCCTCAAAAAGTTCAGTTGGGGGCCATTACACTCTGCCCCTGACCCCGACACTGAAGTCAGGAAATGTGCTATTGTTCCAGTCCTCCTCTGGAATTGGGGACAGTGCCATAGAGACTGACCCTTGGAGAGAGAGTCCTGGGAAGGCCCTGGTGTCACTAGAACAACAAATGACTATGACTGGAAAACTGCAAGATCTGCTGCACTGTACCCACCCACCCGATTTCAGAAGCAACAGAATTTGATTTCTTTGGGTTACCTGCTGACTAATACAGGAGGCTGTGTGTTCACTTGCCACTCACTGCCACTGTTTGTTACAGCATATCCAGCCCCCGCCCCCTCAAGAGCTGAATGTGTTGGTGTCAGAGGGACCATCTAGCTGAGGCTTCATCAGGATTTTCTGGGTAGCCCACCAGAATTCAGAACTCCATAAATGTCACCAGTATTTCCAATAACCAAGCTATTCCCTGTGGTCGCTGTGGGAACTTTTAGTGCGGCAAAGATCTTCATCCTCTTCCCAGTTCCCCCTTTGTTGGCACCTTATGAACACTGTCCTGAGCTGGTCTAGACCAGGTTGTTTGTAACCTCAGGGAGTAATCATAGTGCTTGGTGCACGTAGCTCCTGTAATGGGCACCAGTGAGGACTGCATGCTTTAAACATACATTCTCCTTCACAAAAGGATGTGCCTGGGGCTCAGAGAGTCCCATCTGCTTGTCCCTGTGCCTGTCCAGTCCCCTCTGTGTCCACAGCCCAGAAGCGAGCTCTGCTCCTGCTCCGGGGACCCTCAGTGAATTCAGGCTCATGCCTACTGGCTCATGGCTGTTCCATCTGCACCCGCTGCCATGATCACACTGTCTGCTGCCATGTCCTCATCTCCAAATCCTTCTCTTCAGAGATGTGCTGTGTTCAGGTCCTTCCCATTGCTGCATCTTCTTCCTCAACCAGACTCTCCCCTTGAAAACTTCTTTGTCACTGAAGCCTCTGTTTCCCAGTCAAGTTCATTCATCCGTAAATGGCCACAGCTCCTGTGTGGCACAGAACTGGGCTCTAAGGGACACAGTTCAGCCACTACAGAGAATAAGCCTCTCTTCTTAACCCAGCTATCCATCCAATATGACACTTTTTTCCTTAGCAGGTCTATCAAACTCTCCACCGTAGACCACGTGACCTGTCTTTCAAATAAGGATGGTCTGAAACACCACTCCATCTACTCAAGGGTAACGTTGGGTTTCAAGAGCCCAACTTCAGGAACAAAACTTAACATCCTCCAGGAGCTAAGACCTGACCAGAGCTCTTGGCTTTGTGTTCTCAGGGGACTGCTGGCTGCTGGCTGCCATTGCCTCCCTCACTTTGAATGAAGAAATCCTTGCTCGGGTTGTACCTCTAGATCAGAGCTTCCAGGAAAACTATGCAGGCATCTTCCACTTCCAGGTAACTTAATCATTGGCTGAGGCACCTCCTCATGCAGGCTAGGGGGGCCAGCAGAGTCCACTTCAATGTCTCAGACCGTGGTAGTTAGCAAGCTCCTCCAATCAGTATTGTTCTGCAAAGGATGTTGGGAGAGAAAGACAAGATTTTCCCAATCTGCCCACAATGTGGAGTCTGATCAGAATGCCTGACAGTTGGGGGTAAGGTTGGTCCATAGAGGTAGATATTGGTGTACAGGAAATAATCCCTAAGCATTTGATTTTTTTTGTTGTTGTTTATTATTTGAGGTTTGAGATAAAAGGTTTAAAAACTTCCTCCTTTTATGATGGCAAATGAGAGATGCTATTTTTAAAAGAAGTATGTGTGGCTTTGGAGACAGAGACGACCTCCACTGTTCCCTTGCTTGATGAGGAGCATTCCTAACATCATGCTGAAGAGCATCATGGGAACATACAACAAGGGGCTGGACAGGAGAGAGCTGGATGAGGCTGAGGCTCGTCTCTCCCAGTGCCACCCTCTTTTGTCCCCCTTGCCCTGCAGTTCTGGCAATATGGTGAATGGGTGGAGGTGGTGGTGGACGACAGGCTGCCCACTAAGGACGGGGAGCTGCTCTTCGTGCACTCGGCAGAGGGCAGTGAGTTCTGGAGCGCCCTGCTGGAGAAGGCCTATGCCAAGTGAGTGACCACGCCCTTCCCCACCGTCCCATCCTGCCCCTGCTGCCCTGGACTCCAAAACAGCAAGAGCTATTTGGAGACTGTTTAGAGTAGAAGTTCTGTTCTATAAAAGGATGACTTTGGCCCAAATTGGGCTCTTAATTCAAGAAGGTACTGTGGACATAGTGCCTGGTCACATGATGTACTGATACATGACAGTCATTGCTGTTTTTGAGCAAGTGAACTGGAACATTCTGGGGGTGAGTGCTCTGGCCTTGAGAAGGAACTCTGGCTTTTTGGTGGGCCTCATTGTATTTTACCAAAAGCCTTTGCAAATGGGCAAAACAACTCACTGCTGAGGTATGGAAATTGTGGACACTCACCCAGAATAAATCATGTGCCTGGTAAGGATGGTTTCCCAGTTCCAATCCTAGCTACTTCTCACCCAGCTTGCCCAAAGTTGTGCAGGGTTTATCCAGAATGTCAGCCCTCTGCAGAGGGGGCCTCCGCTGCTGGTGCTGGTGAGCTCTCTGCATTAAGATAGGCACTAGTAGGTTTAGGATCCCTATAGCCCTAGGCTAGCAAGGAGGGGTGGAGGGCTTCATGTCCTCAGCCAAGAGGACTTGGGGCCTAGAGCTCAGGGACTGCTGGAAAAGCCTGTAGGAGCAACCACAGGAACCTGCTGTGTGCTTCTCAGGGAAGCTGGGGATCATTACTGCAGGGTCTCTTTAAGCACTAACTGTCAAACAGCCAATTAGCCAACCTCTCTCTCTGTCAGGGGCAGAGTCAATGGATCAGATCATCACTAAGTCCTTCCAGCCCCAGGGTTCTGTACAATTTCTAGAACATGTCCTAGCCACAAAGGAAAAGTAACTAGGGAGATACCTGATGTCTTGCCTTCCTGGTCACCGTACATTGGAGACAAAGACAAGGAGAATGAAAGCAGAGGAGCCCATGAGCTCCCATGAGGGGCGATCTGAGTTGGAGTGGGGTGGTACTTTCAGGGATGAGGGCACACGGTCCTCAGAATCAAGGGCAGCCAGCGAGTGGCAGCATGCGTTCCTCTCCTTCAGGATCAATGGGTGCTATGAAGCACTCTCAGGAGGTGCCACCACTGAGGGCTTTGAAGACTTCACAGGAGGCATTGCTGAGTGGTATGAGCTGAGGAAGCCTCCTCCTAACTTGTTCAAGATCATCCAGAAGGCTCTGCAGAAAGGTTCTCTGCTTGGCTGCTCAATCGATGTAAGTCCCGGCACCCTTTTCCAGCACTCTAGTCTGCTGTAGCTCAGGGAATCCCTGGAAGAGCCCAGAAGTTAAGACATTGATACATGTCTTCCTTCTCCTTACCTGAAGTCCAGGGTCACTAGGCAATAGCTGTCTAGAGGTTCATTCGATATAGTGATGGTGCCTCTGTTCCCAGCCCACTTTCCATTCTAACTCCAGTCTGAATAACTCCACTCACAGGACCCAGATTCCAGGAAAGTATCCTCCATTCCCCTTCTGCCGGGTCTTGAAACCTTCTCCCCCACCTGCAGGGCTCTTAGAGCAGCCCAGCAGCCCCAGTACGCATGGGTCCTGAAGAGTACCAGAAGGAACTATTTCTCCAAAATAGCTTTGCAGGCAAACCTCATCAGGGAGATGGGAAATGGGCATGGTCCAGGACCCAGCAGCTTCCCCAGGCTGTGCCCAAAGGATGGGAAAGAAGGGTCTTTAAGGTGTTGGCAATCCAGTAGTGGATTCTGAAGTGAGGCTACAACTGAGCTGGGCGGGGTAGGGGTGGAGAATCAGAGTATCTTGGCCATAGATGCCCCTTTGGGTGTCTGACATTAGGACCCCCCACAGACTCTTGTCTCGAAGGTGAATCCCTCCCTGCAAGCCCTTCTCATCCAGAAGATGGCTTGGGGGCCGGGGGAGAAGAATATAACTTGTTTCTAGGTGATCAGCAGCTGAAAGTCACATGGGGCTCCTTGGTGGCACAATGAATGCACAGAATTCCCCTGGCTGGGCCCACGGTGCAAGATGCGTCCTTCTGGGTGGTTTTTACCGGGGTTGGAGCAGCCGCTGACCGTCCCTGTGTTTGCAGATCACCAGCGCTGCAGATTCCGAGGCCGTTACATACCAAAAGCTGGTGAAAGGACATGCGTACTCCGTCACCGGAGCAGAGGAGGTACCGCCCCCCCCCATCACGTGGCTGTCCAGGGTGGGGCCTCCAGGCCCGCATCTGCTGGGCGCGCGCTGTCCCCTGCTGGCCACAGTGGGATCTGCAGGCGGACTTATGTTATTCCTGAGTTAGAGACTTAATCTCTGGAACAGCTTTTAAAACAAAACCCAGGGTTTGAGAAATGACTCAGCAGTTAGGAGTACTGAATGTTTCTCTAGAGGACCTGGGTTCAGTTCCCAGCACCCACACAACAGTTTACAACTGTGTGTAACTCCAGTTCCAGGAGGGTCCATGGCACTAGGCATGCATATGGTTGGTGCACATGTATTTGCATGCAGGCAAAATACCTATATATATATAAAATAAAATAAATAAATCTTAAGAAAGAAAAAACCAAAACACAGTACTTTGCATCTGTATGCTATTTTATACTCTTCAAAATACTGTTAGTGGGGCATGGTGGCTCACACCTGAAATCCCAGCCTCTGTCTCCCATGTACTAGGATTTTTTAAAGATTTATTTTTATGTGTATTTTAACATTGCTAAGTGCCACACATGCTGTCTCTCTATATGAATGGCCTGTTTTGCAAGCCATTTACAAGTAGGCTGCAGGTATAGTGGCCTGAGCCTGTCATCCCAACTATTTCAGTACTGTGACAGAAGAGTCACTTAAGGTCAAATGTTCAGAACCAGCCTGGGTAACCCAATGAAACCTTGTCCAAAAAAAAAAAAGTCCCAAATTGCATTTTCCTTTTCATCCAACACCTTCAAGAAAGCTACTCTGTGAGCCTGTGACAAAAATACATTCTATCATAGTTAACTGAGGTTTACATCCTATTAGAGTCAGTTAATTGAGGTTTACCCTGACCCCAACCATAGACACCAGGGCAGTCCAAGCTGTTGGTGCCTCAGGCTTCTGACCAAGATTAAAGGGTCCAGTCTCCAGCAGCCAGATCCTGGGAGCTTTATTTTCATTTTCTTTGCTTTGGGGGAGGTGGTGGTGTTTGGTTTGTGTTGTCTGATTGAAATGAGGTCTCACTGTGTGGCTCTGGCTTCCCTAGAACTTGAGGTGAGATCTCCTAGGTGCTTGGGGTTTAATTCTCATTTTCTAAAGCTGGACAGGAGAGAGGGTCTGAGGGCTATGACCTTCTATAATCCTCCCCCAGACACTTGCCTCATGATGAAGGGGGGCGTGGGTTCAAGCTCCTCCATGCTTGCATGGCCCTCAGCCTCCCCCTCCTTTCTTTCATTCAATCCTTCAGGTCGAAAGCTCAGGAAGCCTGCAGAAATTGATCCGGATCCGGAATCCCTGGGGACAAGTGGAATGGACAGGGAGGTGGAATGACAAGTGAGAAGGGTACAGCAGGGTGGGCCAGGGTCTACTAGGAGGGCAGGCTGAAACTCAGATGAGGCACTGTGTGCAACACCAAGAAACAAGGTTCTGTGGTCACTACTGACAGTGAGTGGGCCCCAGGGCTGTGGCCCTTTAAAGGCTTTGCAAACAGTTGGAAGCTCCCAGCACTAGCCACATTCTCTCCTACCTCATGGCCCATATTTTTCCAGCTCCAACTCACTCTGACACCCTCTGGAGAAAATGCACCCTATAGGCTGTTGAGATGGCTTAGCAGGCAAAGGTGCTTGACACCAAGCCTAACAACATGAGTTTCTGATCCCTGGAACCCATGTGGAGGAATGAGAGAACCAACTGCCATGAGTTAGTTGTCCAGTGACCCCCACAAAGGCACCATGGCATGAGCATACAACATCACCCTGCTGGCATATGCAAGTGAGCACACACACACACACACACACACACACACACACACACACACTACATAAATAAGTATAAACAGAAAAAAATGTAAAGAAAAGGCACCCTCATCCTAATAACACTCCATTTCAAGGGCATCAACTTTGTGCCAAGAGCAGAGATGAGCCTGTTGATCCCCAGGGCTTGCTGCTAGCTGTTAAACTTCTACCCTCTGGGGCAAATGCTCCACTGAACCTTTCCTCTGGTTCCCTCCACTCTTTCCTGGATGGGGACTTCTGCTTCCTGCTCCCCTTTTCTGGCTTGTTTTAGGCAGCCCTGGAATCAGTAGAGGAACACCTATTGGCAGAATTCCTTCCAGGTTGCCATGGGAGTCGTTGGTGGATTTGCAGTTGTCCCTAAAAGAGCTATCAGGAGAATCTCTCCTGACACAGGCAGTGCTCCTTCATCCCTTGATGCTGGGCCTTGTTCATTTGCTGCTATTTTATCCACCATCTTCTAGGAGAGCATGACCTGTCCCCTTGTTCCCTGTACAAGTTTCTGTGCTCCTTGGGTCATGCTTTGTGTTTTTCAATGATGTCTGGATCCAGGTGGGATGATCTCCTCCTTTCTGAGGCCTAGGCCCTCAGTGGTAAAAGGGGGTGTGTTCCACTCCTCAGCAGTGGAGACTGTGGGGAGAAATGGCCATTATCACACACTCATTCCTAAGGCCTCTCTCCTATTGCTTTGCTTTCCAGCTGCCCCAGCTGGAACACCGTTGACCCAGAAGTGAGGGCAAGTCTAACAGAACGTCAGGAGGATGGAGAATTCTGGTAAGACAGCAGAGGCTCCAGGGAAGAGCCCCACCCCAGTGCTCTTTCCTGGAAAGTTGCTAACCAGAGCATCAGTCAGAAATGCATTCAGCGTGCTGAGGTCATATGGCCCGGCATCCTGGCTTTGCTGCTTTCTGTGCATCTAAAGGCCAGGAAGGGTGGTGCACCTCTGTAACCTTAGCACTCTAGAAATTGAGGAAGAGGACTCTGAAATTGGAGACCAAGCCGCATAGCCTAAGCTATCTAGTTTCCAAAAAAAGATGATATGATCCTGAACTTTTAAATCTCTTCAATTTGTCCATCTCAACAGTGCGGTTGACACCCTGGGCAACTTCACAAGGGCTGAGAGGAATTCCTTCAGTAATGTTCAGACCCCAAGAGAAAACACCAAGAAAGATGGAACCTTTCTTCCCAATAGGGTTAGAAAGGACCCACCAGGGATATTTAAAGAGATATCCATCTCATTAAGAAACCAACTCCAAGGAAGGGATGGCTCAGTGGTTAAGAGTCCTCTCTGCTCACACAGACCAGAGTTCAGTTCCCAATCCCTACCCACAGTAGCTCACAATTGCTTGTAAGTCTAGTTCCAGGGGGTCTGGCTTCCTCAAGCTCCTGCATGAATACGGTACGGTACACATATTCATGAAAGCAAACACACATGATGTAAATAAATTAACGCTTAAAAAGAAACCAGTTCCTTGGTGAGCAGAGAGGGTGGCTTGTGTGTGCACTGCCCAAAGAATACCCACAGTGTTCATTGTTTACCCTGAGAGCCCATATGTTGTCTCAGTCGGAATTTATTTGTGCTTTCATTTCACATCTGAAAGCTCTGAGTTGCAAAGAGGTCGCTCAAAGTAAGTGGGTGCTACAGGAGTGGATTTGGGGCCTTCTGAGTCTGCCTACCAGTGGGTCTCACGCAGGTCCTGGTCTGACCAGGTAGAAGGCCAAGACAGGTCCATGTCTTCTGTAACTCAGGACACCCTGCCTCTCTGCTTTGCTAGGATGTCCTTCAGTGACTTCCTGAGGCACTATTCTCGCCTGGAGATCTGCAACCTGACCCCTGACACCCTCACCTGTGACTCCTACAAGAAGTGGAAACTCACCAAGATGGATGGGAACTGGAGGCGAGGCTCCACGGCAGGGGGCTGCAGGAACTACCCAAGTAAGGGCCTCAGCCCTGTGAGGCCACAGTCCCAAGGGTCCCTGTCTGGACATATATGGCACACTGGCCTGGAAGCCCAGGGGAGTTGGCTTCCACTCACCCAGGCCCTCATTCTCTTCCTCCACCACCAGCCTTGGTTTCAACATCTTTTTCTGCTTTCTCAGCCCTACTACTTCCTGCATTCATTTGCTGTGATGCCCTTTAGGCTCTGGATCTTCATGTGCCTATGACTTTCATCTGGTTTATGGAGGCAGTGCTAAGTCCCACTTCATAACTACCCACTCTAGGCCCTCACACACTGCATCCTTGGATCACACCAGCCTCTCAAGAGTCCACCACCCTCTTGGGTTTTTTGTTTGTTTGTTTGTTTTGGAGGTTTTTGTTGGGGGGGGAAGTTGAGACAGGGTTTCTTTGTGTAGCCCTGGCTGTCCTAGACTCACTTTGTAGACCAGGCTGGCCTTGAACTTGCAGAGATCCGCTTGCCTCTGCCTCCTGAGTGCTGGGATTAAAGGCATGTGCTACTACACCCAGCAATTACAGACAGCTGTGAACTGCCATGTGGGTGCTGGGATTTGAACCCAGGTCCTTTGGAAGAATAGCCAGTGCTCTTAACTGCTGAGCCATCTCTCCAGCCCTCGCCACCCTCTTGTGTCTCAAGTTCATTTATAAAATGTTGACAGCCACTTGGTGGTGGCACACGCCTTTAATCCCAATACTTGGGAAGTAGAGGAAGGCGGATCTCTGAGTTTGAGGCCATCCTGGTCTACAGATCGAGCTCCAGGACAGCCAGGGCTGCACATAGAAACTCTGTCTCAAAAAGACCAAAAGAAAGGAAAAAAAGGAAGGAAGGGAGGAAGGAACGAATGAACGAACGAAAACATTGACTGAGCCCAGCTCACATAGGGACAGGATTTCTCCTCTGCTCTGTTCTTTGTTGATCCCCCTTGCAGATCTCTTCTGTTGACTTGACAGCTCAGTCTTTCTCTACTCTTCCTCCCCTAGAAACTGTCTGATCTTGGTGACACTGCAAGTCATCAGGTGGGACATGCATGTGGTACTGGGAACTGTCCCAAAGAGCTTCATCCGTGTGTTAATCTCCCCCACAAACTCATGTTTTCATTTCCATTTTGGAGATGATGGGACTGAGACATGGGAAGTGGCTGGCTCAAGACCACAGAGCTTGCCGGGCGGTGGTGGCGCACACCTTTAATCCCAGTACTTGGGAGGCAGAGGCAGGCGGATCTTTGTGAGTTCGAGGCCAGCCTGGTCTACAAAGTGAGTCCAGGACAGCCAAGCATACACAGAGAAACCCTGTCTCGAAAAACCAAAAAAAAAAAAAGACCACAGAGCTTTCCGGGGTTTGAACCCAGGCAGTATGGCTACGGAGTCACTCCTACTCTGGGGGCAGACCATGGTCATATTTTGACTCTCTGCTGCAGATGAGGAAACTGAGGCTCTAGGTGGTTGCACCAGGCCCACAGAGCTAGTCCCTCCATTCCCAGCATGCAGTCACCAAGTAGCAGTTCTAGAGGCTACCATTGGGAAGCCCCTCTGCCACCCACACAAACACCCTGTACCTATGAGATGGAGGTCAGCAGACACTCTCTCGAGGACCTCAGCATGTATGCTCTTGGCCTTGTGGGATGCTCTGCCTCAACAGGTATCCTAGGAGCTTCGTACACAAATGAGTGTGTCAACACAGCTGGGTTTGGAGAAGCAGTGGCAACATGGCTGGCAACTCTGCAAGTCCATGCTTCTAATTCTACCCCCAGAGGTCACCACATGAGGGATGGGAGACGTTCAAACAGGAGGGCCTCAGTGCAGATGGACTTTGGAAGTGCAGATTGTAGAGGTACCATCAGGGTGAGCAAGAGACACAGATGCTCCTTGGCCTTCACTAGGGGAAGGGTCTAAAGACAGGCACAGTGTGCCAAGGTGTCCTTTGGGAGTACCAAGGCAAGCCAGCCTAAAGGGTAACTCCTAATTTAGGTCCTTCTGAGATCCAGACTGTGCCAGGAGCCCACTGGCCTTTCCATTTGCTCCAACTAGGGTGATAAGCCTTTGGGAAGACTTCATAATGGGACCAAGGATGTAACCCTGACGGGGGCATGGTTACCTAGCATGCATGAAGCCCTGATTCAGTCCCTTGTACTTGCAATCCCTGTGCTGAGGAGGTAGAGTCAGGAGGATCAGAGATTCAAGGCCGTCCTCAGACACATAAGCAAGTTTGAGACCAGCTTGAGCTATATGAACGCTTGTGCCAGAAGGGGAGAACCCGAGGAAGCTGTTTCCTCATGATAGGTGCAGGCAGATCTGCCTCCATAGCCCACCTCCATCAGTAGCCACTCCAGCCAGGGGCTGCATTTGGTTTCCACTGTGCTTCTTCATCTCCCACCATCTCCAGCCACAGGCCAGGGCCCACCCCAGTTCCAAGCTCCTGGGCATTTATTCAGGGCTGGGCTCCTCTGTTCCTGTTCCACAGATACCTTCTGGATGAACCCTCAGTACCTAATCAAGCTGGAGGAAGAAGATGAAGATGATGAGGATGGGGAGAGAGGCTGTACATTCCTGGTGGGCCTCATCCAGAAGCACCGACGACGTCAGAGGAAGATGGGCGAGGACATGCACACCATAGGCTTTGGCATCTATGAGGTACTGGCACAGGATGGGTGGCAGTCTGCCTCCTTCGTTCTCCCGGCCCCAGCCACACAGGCCCCAGAGGCAGGACTTGGAATAAGACAGAGGACAGGGAACTTGGCCAAGCCAAAGTAAAGATGCCAGCACAGCCAGACTTAGCAGTCTGTACAGCTGTCTGTGTCTCCAGGGACCTCCTGACCTTTCCCTGGGAGTTCTGTGCTTGGAAAAGACCTCTGTGTCCCTTTTCACATCCCCTACTCCTGGAATTCTGTTTGGCCCAGCAAACTCCCAAAGAATAGAAAAGATTGAAGCTAGAACAGAATATTCTAGAGCACACCAAGAAGTATTGTGAAGGCTGGGCTGAGCCAACAGATCCTAATGGTCAGAGACCAGCCAAGTCTTCGGCCTGGATGGGCAAGAGCCAAGAACAGGATAGAGTAGGGTCATTATGCTCCCCTGGGGCCCGCTGGCTGCAGCCCTGCTCTCACAGACCCCTGGCTGCTCATAGGGCCCTCTCTCATTCCAAGCCAAAGGAAAGCCTTGCCTGCTCAGTTGCACCAGAGGGCAGCCTTGTCACAGCCATCTCTCTTCTTCAAGCTGAGGGCTAGTGCCAGAAGACCTGACTCCATGTGGGGGCTCTGCTATGTAGAACATGGCCTTGGTTGGCAGGATATGAGCAAAGTATGGAAGACCTCAGCATGACTGCATAGGTGTCTTTTTGTTTAATGAGTGAAATCTGGCAATTTTCTGGACTCCCCCTGATTCTGCAAGCCTGTCTCCCATCATTCCCTCAGCCAATGTTTAGCAAGTTCACCTGGTAGCCTGAATATGGCTTTGGGAAATGGCAAACGTTACCAAGCTGGGCCTCTGCCCACAAACTCCTAGCACACTGGGAACTGAGACTAGACATCAGGGAGAAGGTTCAACTCCTAAGCTTACCACTGGCAATATGGCTGCTTCTGATTGACTGCTGATCTGAGCCGCATCCACCAGCCTGAAAAATGGGGCTGGACAAAAACTATCAGTTGTGAAGTAACATAGCCCCTGGACTCTCAGCCTCTGAAATGGAAGCTGAAGACTTCAGACTTGGGTGGAATAGCTCAAAGTGAATTGTGTCCACTCACATATGCACTTGGGAATCCAGTCATGGACTTCCAGAGTTGAGCAGGATGTTGGCGGTTGTCAGTCCCATTTGACATGTAAGAAAACTAAGGCGAATGAGAGAAAGTGTGACTTGGTGCAGGAGACACAGGCTGGATGTGGCTGGCCTGGCCTGTTGCTTCCTCCACCTGCACCCACAGCTGGCTGGTGACTGAAAACAAGTCACCACATGTCTCCATGCATGAAGGGTGATAAGAGGGTTTTCTTCCAATGTGGCCAAAGTACTTTGAGTTGCTTGGAAAATCATTGTTGTGTTGATGAAGTGCATAGCCTGATGGTACATAAAGAAGCATGCAGCGAAGAGCCAGTGACGTCCTGGTGTGGTCACACTCTGCTCCCCACATCTGAATCAGGCCTCCTTTATTTTTCAGGTCCCAGAGGAGGTACGTCTGGCACACGTCAGTCCCCAACCCCAGGGCTCCAGCTGCCAACATGACTGAGACTTAGCCTGCCAGAACCCAGGAAGTAGTGGGCGCTTCAAAGGGGCTGGTGGCTGAGGGATGAGCCTTTGTCCTCTCTGAGGCCTCTTGGGGGTGTATCCAACTCTGGATCCCACTGAGCTAAGCTCAGGGCAAAGTATCTAGAGAGTTCATTGGTGCTTACTGCTTCCCCACGAGCCTAGAGAAGCTGTGTAGAGTTTAGCTGTGGTGGCAGCCCACTGGCCTTGGGCTGCAGAAGGCTCATCACCAAGGCCTGCATAGCCCTGAGGAAAAGCAGGGAGTGGGAAAATAAACTGCATCACTGTCCCGGATCCAACGCCCAGGCTACATAACCCTGTTTGCATGACATATCCTCTCTGAGCTTTAGTTTCTTTTCCAGTATAAGTAATCAGCCATTACCTCCCTGGGCACTGTGGGTATGAACTAGGTTATAGAAGGCCACAGTTAACAGTGATAAGATGCATAGCAGCCAGGTGACTCAAAAGGCCAGGTATTTAGTGGCCACACCATGTACCCTGACCCACCCATGGGCATCCTGTTTTCACAGACAGTTGAACTTTATTGAACACTACCTTATGAGTTATGGGCCCAGCCTTGGGTTCCATCTGGTTTGACAGCTGGGCCCCTTTCTTGGCCACCAGCCTAGTCTTTCCTTTTATCAGTGTGTGAAATACAACACAGAACTGACCTGGATCCTTTGTGAAGGAGAGGCCTCTAGCACCCTGAAAGTCACCTAGAACAAGGTGGATGGGAAAGGGGCACTCCTGTCATACCTGGTCACACCTCAGCTCCTTACCAGTCATGTGATGCTTGGGATGGAAATTTCACTTCTCATCTAAAATGATCCAGGCATTGTCCCCATTATCCCTTTGTGAGTGAAAGTGACACGCCTGTGAGCTCCTTCCTCATTTCTTTGTTTAATTATCAGCTAACAGGACAGACCAACATCCACCTTGGGAAGAACTTTTTCCTCACAACCCGAGCCAGGGAGAGATCAGACACCTTCATCAACCTCCGGGAGGTACTCAACCGCTTCAAGCTGCCCCCAGGAGAGTACGTCCTTGTTCCCTCCACCTTCGAGCCTCACAAGGATGGCGATTTCTGTGTCCGCGTCTTCTCAGAGAAGAAGGCTGACTACCAGTAGGTTCTGCCACCTCTCCATGTTCCCTCCTGGCTCTGGTCTGCCTTTCACTTTTCTTCTTCTGTAATACTGACCTACTTGACAGATCAGTGTAGGGGTAGGTGGTCTGGAAAACTCTGAGGGTTCTACTCAAAGAAGCAAAGAGAGAAGCCACACAGGATGTATAAAGTTGGAGCAGGGCAGCTGGGGAAGTGAGTGGCTTGCAGTCGAGTTTCACAGTCCATCTCTGAATTACCAATGGTTAATATAATTTTAATGACCCATGTTCACCTGTATGAGGCCACACTCTGCATAACCCTTGCTTTCCCAGGCAATGTGTAAGTGACGACAGTGTTGACGGCCCATGTGTCCCTAAGTGACAGTGTTGACAGCCCATGTGTCCCTAAGTGACAGTGTTGACGGCCCATGTGTCCAGAACCTTCCCTGTTTTAGTCAGGAAGTCTCTGGTGGAGGCATTGTGTCAATCATTTCGCCAGCAGATAGAACCAACCCTGGACAGTGTAAGCAAAAGGAAGATCACTGAGGGGACCTCAGCACTGATGGCGGGACCAGGGACAAAATGGGAAGGACAGGAGCAAAGGTGTTCTGGGGGACCATGGTTAGGTCCTCCTGTGAAAGGGAAGAGGTGGTGGCAGACAGATCAGGGGACCTTTGCTTCAAGACAACACACAACAGAGGAGTGTCAGTTTCCAACAGCTGTGAACCAATAAACAGCACTACAGAGTAGCTGTGCCTCCCTGCCATGACAGGCTCTCTTGTTTTATTGAAGCTTGCTGCAGGGAAGGGGCCTGTTGGAGTCCCAGTGTGTCTAGCCTCGTCTCTGCCAATGAGACAGGGACAAGTCCTAATATCCTTGTGAAGGCACTGCTCTTGGTCAAACCCTATCCTGCCCTGCTCTCTCTCCTGCCACAAGCCTCTCCCAGAGAGGCATCAGTCCCTCTCCTCTGTCTAGGATGAGCTCCCTGTCCTTAAAGCCACTGCCCCGACTCAGGGTAGCCAACCTACTGCAGATTCCAGCTAGCAGCACTAGAATCCCTCTTGCAGATGGATTCTTAGTAACCTAGTTTAAGCTTACAGGCACCCAAGGTACCCTCCCTGAGGACCCAGCTTATGCAAGGGACTGTGTGAGAGTAAGTTAACTTTGCCAGCATGATCCCTATGGCTTGTTCCAGCCCAGTATGGGGGAAAGTCAGAGGTTTATACGAGCAGATATGACAGTCCTCTCATGGCAAAGAGTGTTTTAGATGAAACTTCAAAGTTGTCCTTTGAGACTAGGGATGTAGCTCAGTGGTAGGGTGCTTGCTCAGCATTGCAAGGCCCCAAAACTTAAAAATAAAACAAAACAAAGAAACACCTGTAAAGAAAATATCCAGCCAGAAGCTAAGTGAGTCCTCAGCACCCTTGCTCTATATACTACATGGGAAGACTGCACTGTTTGATAAAGATACTCCCAAAGCCAATGGAGTATCCCTGCCTCAGCTACTGCTGCCTAGGGGTATTTGCTATCACAGAAATTTGGGGTGCAGAGACCCCATTCATGCACAACATGCTGGATTTAAACACTGCTGTTCAGTTTCACAGGGTGACTTCTGCAATACTTCCACTTTACTCTCCCCAGCCTTCTTTCTAGTAACAAAGTTTCCTTATGTTTCCAGAGTCGTTGATGATGAAATTGAAGCCAACATTGAAGAGGTATTTCTCCCTCAACTCTAATTCTACTCAATCTGATGGACACACAGAGCACAACAGAGTGAAAACACTTCAAGAGCCTGGGCACCCCTTGGGCTGTGTGAACACAGTTTGAAAGCAAGGCTACAGCCAGTCAGTCTCTTGCTCATTATAGCCCAGTTTTTCCATGTGCAGGAGGCAGGGAGGGTGGTGGGGAAGAACAGAAAGAACTCCAATGCTGGCTGAGCAGCCTGGGTTCTGGCCACTCGCCTTGTTCAACCTCACTTTTATCATTTGTAAAATGGACTCAAAGGATAACAAGATTTCTCAAGTTTCTGAGGGTTCTAAGAATGATTCAGTGGTAAAGCCTGCAGGGCTTTTAGGGATGTAATTATGAAATTTCACCCAAGGCCCAATCTTAGCAAATCCGAGTAGAAGTACCACAGGCTAGAGAAAGGAAGGGCTCTTGCTTCCTCTTTCTGAGGTGACTCTTTGATTGGATCATAGTTGCTGAAGCCTGGTACTTGTCATATGTACCCAGTAGGACACTAAATGGTTTGCCATTGACAAAACTGTTCCACAGCATTCCACTTGGTTCCTCTCAGAGTAGACCATACAAGGTCATTTTAGTTAAATATTAAAACTTAGAATTACAATAAATTAAAGTGTAACCTCTCTGGCATGTGATTTCTACTCCCTCTCGTGGACTTTAGCTAAAACAAAACAAATCACCCTAGCTGGGCATGATGATGCACCTGTAATCTTGGCATGGAAAAGGCAGAGGCAGGAGGATGGACTGTTCAAAGCATCCTTGGCTATATAGTGAGTTCAAGGCCACCCTGGACTACTTGAAATCCTATCTCAAAAATGAAAAAAAATTAAAAGACAAATATAGTAACACATACCTGTAATCCCAGCACATGGAGGTTAGACAGAAGGATCAAGAGTTCAAGGTCATCCTGAACAACATAAAGAGTTTGGGGTTAGCCTGTGTTATATGAGACCTTATATCAAAGAAAAATATTTAATTCTTCACACTGCCATTCATTGTGAGCTCAGTATCCTTAGAATCCTGGCCTGAGGGTGGGTGGGTTGGGCTGCCGTGGTAGGGAGAGGACATTGCTGTCAATCTTCACTTTAACCCATTTCCTGTTTTTGTGTCTCACCTTCCAGATTGAAGCCAATGAGGAGGACATTGATGATGGGTTCAGAAGGCTGTTTGCTCAGCTGGCAGGGGAGGTAGGTGTCACCAAAGTCCTGCTGACATAAAGGAAAAGTGATTTTCCTGGAGGAGACTTCCGATTAAGGGGAAAGAAAACAAACCAAGGAAAAGCTGAAGAATTTTGGTCATCGATCAGACCCTTAGCTCAACATCCCTCCCTCACATCCTGTGAAGCCCTCAGTTGGCTTCCAGGGTCCCTTGTATTCTGGTCAGCCCTGCCTTTTCTCTTCTTTCCTTAAGATTCTTGGCTCTCTTTGAGGTCGTTTTGATTTCTATGTTCCATGCCAACATGAAACTTGACTCCTAGTCTTGACTCCCATAAACATACCTGAGATGGAAGGTCCCATTCCTCCAGAATGTAAGCAGTTTACACCAAAGCATTGCTTTTCTTTTTCTTAAGATACCACCCCCCACCCCCGTGCGCGGGCAGCTCTACAGTCCCACTATGAAGCCAGTCAGCCCTTTCTTCCCAGCAACTCCAGAAACAAAGCGTTCATCTGCATTTTGTAGCTCTCTGCAATGTTACCATGAAGCCCCGCCCCATTTAGCCGCAGACTCATCAAAGTGCTAAGCCAGCTTTGCCGTTCTGCAGTTCACTCTGTAGCACCACCTGTCTGCCTCCCCCAATTTCTCAAGGGAAGAAGCCTCAGAGAAACTTACTATCCCCACTGACTGAATCACCCATATCCCCTCCACACACAACCTGGGCCTTATCCAGGTGACACAAATTATACAAACACACCTAAGTGAACAGAGGTAGCGGGACCACATCTGAGGAGCCCTGGCAAATGACCCCAGAGAGGAGTTGAGCCACCTTGGAGATAACTGATCCTAAGCAGTTTCAAGAAGCCCAAGGTCTGAGTTGTAGAGGGTGGAGAAGGCCTGCCAGGTAGGAGGAATGGGGTGAGAGAACTAGGCTGAAGAAGACCATGAATGTGTTCTCTACCACAGAGATAGGGTGGCTGACTCGACCTACTGTGTGCCCTACATTATAACAGCATGCTAAACAAAGCCAAAGTCTGGGGACAGCCACGCCAACATCTCTTGGGGCATTAGCCATGCAGACAAGATTCACCTAAGATGTTCATGGTAGTTCACCAATTCCCACAGAGAGCCCATAATGATGATCTGGTCATCTGTCCACAGGATGCTGAGATCTCCGCCTTTGAGCTGCAGACCATCTTGAGAAGAGTTCTAGCCAAGCGTAAGTGTCCCCTTCACAAATTCTTCATCATACTCTTCCCCCTGTGGGCATGAGAGAACATGGCATTCCTCCCTTCAGGCACACATCAGCAGCTATGACTAAACTAGGTTTCACTCTCTGCTCCTACGTTGGTATTGGATTGTCTTTGCACTCCCAGTGCCAGGGAAGAACAGGATGGAGGAGCGTCTGAGTGAAGTAATTCTATAGAGAAAGGTTCCCAGGTCAAGAGATGGCAGATCAAATCCAAATTCTTATATTTATGAGCTCTGTGATCCAAACCAAGTTAGACCACCTGTCTGGAACCCCCCCCCCAATACAACTGTAAAATAGACACACTATGACTTTCTCTTCACAGTAGCTGAACATTACTTCATTAGGTAACATATAAAATCTGCCTGGTACAGAGCCTGCTTGCTGTACATGGAAGTTCTTATGATAACTAGTTGGTAAGAAAAGGCTAACTCAGCCCAGAAGATGGGCACCAGAGTCCTGAGTTCCTAAGTTCTCTGCTTATGTTTAAGGGGAGAGGTCAAATCTCCCTGATTGGCCAGAATGGAGGATAATACGCCACTTTGCACTCAAGCTGAGGGAGATGGGTTACAAAGAGCTTCAATTCACTTGAGCTAATAGGCCAAGTAAATAACTTCTAGATTCTGGAAATATCTGCTCAAGCCCAGGCTAGAGGCTCCCATAAGGAAGGTATAAGACTAGGTGGAGGCTGGAAAATGAGACAGAGTCAAGGTTATCATCAGCCTTTCTTTGATCTTGTAGCTGTTGGGGGGGTTTTGGTTTTGTTTTGTCTTTATTTTTTTATTTTTGGTTTTGCTTTTAAAAGGCATAGCTCTTATTTTTTAAAATAATTTATTTAATTCTATTTTATGTGCACTGGTGTGAGGGTGTCAGATCCCCTGGAACTGGAGTTACAGACAGTTGTGAGCTGCCACACATTGTGACATTGCAAACATCAGCTCTGTCAGTCATCATGAAAGTCCCCATGGCCTCCAGGAGTTGCTGTTCCATCTGACACCAGACCATACAGCCTCCCACTTGACCCCTCAAGATCCTTGTTTTAAATCCTTGTTTTAATGCCAAAGAAGAATCCCAAGGTCTGTAGAGTCTCCCATGTTTGGCATGTGTCCCTCACAGATAGAGGAGACAATGGGTTGCAGCCTGTGGCTCCTAACAAACAGGTAAAGAGGAACATCTGTGCTTCATGGAGTACTCAGCCCTCAGAGGGAGGATGGTGGGAGCCAGCATCCAGGCAGGCTAAGGCAGGGCTTCCCCAGGGCTGGGACCAGCTACACTCTCTCTCTTCTAGGACAAGAGAATAGTGTTTACCCTTGCGGCTGGCTGCCAGGCACAAGGGTGGTCACGGGGCTCCTCAGATGTGGGCTGTAGTGCATGCAGAAGACAGAGTCTCCTTGTCCCACACAGCAGGAGTGCAGGAAGAGCTAAGCCAAGCTTGGTCCAGCCTTCTCCTAGTTGAGGAAAAGCATGCTTTGTGCATGTACCTCTAAGCTTAGGCCCCTCCCCTGCCTGCCTGGTGACTCCAGCCTTCTGAATAAGTGTCCCCACACAGCCCCATGCTCACACTGGAGAATAGGTTGGTGTCTAGTGGAACAAGTTTAAGATAGACTAGGTACAAATATTTTACAGAGACATTACCCAAAATGTTGCTCCCTGTGGCCTGGAGAGATGGCTAAGGGGGTAAAGTGCTTGCCATGCTGGAAGGAGGACCTGAGTTTGAATCCCCAAAACCTATAGAAAACCAGGCACAGTAGCATGCACCTGTAATCCCAATGTTCCTGTGGTGAGATAGGAGAGGGGACAAGAGTCCCCAGAAGCCTTTGGGCATGTCCAGCATCCACAGCACCCAACAATGAAGAGACCCTGTCTCCAACACCCAAGGCTGTCCTAACTCCATACATGTTGCATGGTACACACCCATCCATACTCACACACATGCACACACATTGATCACATATACCATTACCATGTCCTCATTACACACACATGCACAGTTGCTCCTCCTTAGTCTGTGGGGGGTATGACAAGAGTCTCAGAGCACCTGCCACCACCATTGGTACAGGACTCACCTAGTAAAGTGCAGTAGGTCCTAGGTCCTCAGATTTTTCCATCAGCTGGGATGCGGCACTTAACTGTTTGCAGATGGACAGGTGGAACAGCTGTCTTCCTCTCTCTGCTTGGAGCCTGCAATAAACACACGTGCTCTCTGGCTGCATGTGGCCACAGGCAGTTTTCTGCCCTGTCAGCATGTAAAGGTTCAGCCGTAACCAGGTGTGGTAGCACAGGCCTATAGTCCCAGCACTTGTGAAGTACAAGTGTGAGTTTGAAGCCTGCCTGAGCTCGACTGCAAAGCTCTGTCCAAAAAAAAAAAAAACAGCCCGGTCATTCTTTATTCTTCTCCTTGCTTGTTTTAATATCACAGCCCTGCGTGTCCATGGTAGTTATAAAAAGAAGTTAAGCACCTGTAAGATCCTCCATGTTGCCCCAGCTTGACAGCCAATCACCACACGTGGCTGAAGTAACCCAAGTGACTGTCGTTGGGTATCACAAAGGAAAGATGTGTCTATCCTTGTAGATAGTTCCAGATGGTGCTGGTCTGGAAGGCTTTCCTCGAATGCTTATTTTGTCTTTTAGGCCAAGATATCAAGTCAGATGGCTTCAGCATTGAGACCTGTAAAATCATGGTGGACATGCTAGATGTATCCTTTAATGTACTCCACAGAATAGAGACCGCTTCCTCAGCTGAAGGAAAGTGACTCCACTCCCCACCTGCCTTCATAATCTTGGAGTGCAGAACAATGGCCTGTCAGGTCTGGGACCACATAAGCACCATAGAGATGCACCAGAGCAGCCTTGGTGGCTTTTTGAGGGACAGCATTCTCCTACTTTTCCTAAGCAGAGCTTCCCTAAACCACAATGTGTCTAACATGAATCTGTGTCTGTGGCAAGATTTCCTTCTAAAACCAGGTGCGATGTTACACTTCTGTTAAGTTTAGCACATGATGGAGCTGAGGCAGGAGGATTTCCAGTTTGGGGCCAGTCTGAGCTACACAGAAAGACTGTCTCAAAAAGAAAAAAGTTTTTAGACCTGAAGATGAGGGTGTACCTACATTGCCAATCTTTCTCTCTGACCTAGTTCTCCCAGGGCTGCCTGCCTGTCCCTGAAGCCGACTAACCATGCTCCCTTTCCATTTCTAGTGCTCAGGAACAGAACAGCCCAAGGTTCTGTGACACTGTATGTCTCTACTGGCCACACAGCATGTATCTGTGACCCAGCTCCCTTCACAAGACTCCCGCTTCAAAATATTCAAATAGTGCTCAATGGCTCAGTCATCTGTCTATCACCCCATAACAAACTGTTAGCAAGATCTGGGGGCCCCATAGCACTTCAGTCAGCAGACAGTAGGGCTCTGTCACACCCTTCCTGCTGCCCTTTTTGAGGAAACTCGGGAACGTGGAAAGCAGAAGGCGAACCCTTCTGCAAAACCTCCCTGTGAATGTGTTGGGAAGAACAGCTGAGCAGATGGCATTGTACCAAGTGACTGCACACTCTAGGAGTTTTCCTTGACAGATGGCAGGAAGATGGGAGTGGCAAACTGGGGCTGAAGGAGTTCTACATCCTGTGGACGAAGATTCAGAAATACCAAGTAGGGCTCTGGGTACCCTGGGTCGGGTTGATCAGTGTTGGGGGACATTCTAGGCAAATGCTTTAAGATGCAACTCCTCGGGAGAGTAAGGGCACATTTCCAAAGGAACTGGGCTTTATCTGTAGTAGAACTCAGCAGGAGTTTAGATTTGTGACAGTCCATATGTAAAACATAACATAGGCCTGTGCTCATTATCTGGGTGACTTGATGGGCACATTGAGAAATCAGCTCCTAGAAAAAGACAAACTAGTTAGTAGCTAGTGAAGGTGGGAGAGATTCTAGCAAGACCAAACTAGAGGCAGGGAGATGGAAGCTCTTCACGCTCACTCAGCATACCCCTTACAGGCACCTTGACACCTGTTTTGCTTTGGGTCACAGTTCTAATAACCATTTTGTGTGTTCCAGAAAATTTACCGTGAAATCGACGTTGACAGGTCTGGAACCATGAATTCCTATGAGATGCGGAAAGCACTGGAAGAAGCAGGTGACCCTTCATACCCACACCTCCTCATTCTGTACCATACAATGTGAAGCTTTGTTGGTGGGTCTGGAGATATAGCTCAGAGGTAGAGCTCTTGCCTACCAGGCACAAGGCCCTGGGTTCTATCCCCAGCACTATAAAAGAGTTAGATGTACCAAGATTTTGTTGGTGAGCTGTGGCATAAAGCGGTACTAGTCTAAAACAACATGGAAACACATCCTTCTCATTCCCCTTGAAAAAATTGACTGAATGCTCAAACTACATGCCTTCCCAGAAGCTCTGCCCTTAACTACATGCCTTCCCAGAAGCTCTGCCCTTAACTACATGCCTTCCCAGAAGCTCTGCCCTTAGTGTCCTCTGGAATCCAAGTTTCCTATGATGGAACAGCCTTGCAGAGCAAGCAGGCAAAGCACGCTCTGCGTGTGTGTGTGTGTGTGTGTGTGTGTGTGTGTGTGTGTGTGTGTGTG